>JARQOD010000006.1:5332803-5409542 GCA_033576555.1 Oophaga sylvatica
AAGGGAAATGGAACACAGCCAAATGTGCCTGACAGACCCGTAATTGAATTTTCAGGTGGGCTAATGCCGACTCCTCGCCGGCTCGCTGAATTTTTTCCCAAAACCCAATTTTTTTTTGTAATTTTTTATGCCCGGGATCGCGCAAGGGAAAAGGCGATGCACTCTCGGGGTTCTTCACAGAGACACCCCCACTTCTCTCCTAAGATATTTTTCCCTGACTCTTTCCTGGGAGTGATTTCATAATAAAGACCTATTTAAGGACATCAAGGAACATACCACGCGGATTCTTTGTTGGCTCAACCCCCAAGGGACGTAAGTCTTGTCTTTAAGAATGGTGTGTGGATTCAGGGACAACGTCTGTATATACCTGAAACAGTCAGATTGAGAGTATTGCAACTCATCCACGATTCCAAGATAGCCAGGCATAGGGGAATTCTAAAGACACAAGAATTTCTTTCTCGTTTCTTTTGGTGGCCCACTTACAGGAAAGATGTTTTAAACTATGTCACTTCATGTGAAGTCTGTGCAAGATGCAAAACACCTCACTCCTCACCAACTGGTCTGTTACAACCTCTTCCCACCCCGTCCCGCCCGTGGGGATCCATTTCTATGGACTTCATTGTGGAGTTACCAACCTCTCAAGGGAAGAACACCATTCTAGTGGTGGTTGATCGTCTAACAAAGGCAGCTCATTTTATCCCTTGTGTCGGCTTACCCATTGCAAAACAGACATCAGACTTGATGATTAAGAATGTGTTTCGCTTACATGGAGTACCGGATGAGGTTATTTCGGATCGAGGGGTACAATTCACTTCAAGGTTTTGGCAAAATTTCTGTGCCGCATTGGACATTAAAGTAAACCTTTCTTCTGCTTTTCATCCCCAGACTAATGGACAGACAGAACGAACCAATCAGACCCTGGAGCAGTATCTCCGCTGCTTTATCTCCCACCTACAGGATGATTGGGTGGATCTACTTCCACTGGCTGAATTCTCTTATAACAACTCTCAGAGCGCCTCCACTAAGCAGTCTCCTTTTTACTCCAATCTAGGTTATCATCCTAACATTCTTCCTCGATTTCCCATAGATACGCCCTTGCCGGCAGTGGCTGAAAGAATCACTTCTTTACAAAAGAATATGGATCTTCTAAAGGAAAATCTAGAATTGGCTCAGGAAAGGTACAAGAAAGCAGCAGATAAATTCCGTAAACCTGCACCAGCTTTCAAGGTAGGAGATTTGGTCTGGCTGTCAACCAGAAATCTTAAATTAAAGATTCCATCGTCTAAATTGGGACATAAGTACATTGGACCTTATAAGATCAGTAAGATTATAAGTGCTGTTGCTTGTCGTCTTCAACTGCCCAGAACTATGAGAATCCACCCTGTCTTTCATGTATCCCTACTAAAGGCTGCAACACCCAATACGTTTCCTGGACGCTCTTCTCCTTGCCCTGACCCAGTGCTGGTCGATGGTCAGGAAGAATTTATAGTGGAAAGGATTCTAGATTCCAGGTTGTACAGAAATCAGTTGCAATATTTGATTAAATGGCAGGGCTACCCAGTGGAGGACAACTCATGGGAACCAGTCAATAATGTAAATGCTCCTCGCCTGCTCCGCCAGTTTCATCAGAGGTACCCTGACAAGCCTGGTCTGAGGTCATCCAGAGGTTGTCCCTAAGGGGGGAGTAATGTAAGGTTCCTTGTCTCTGTTGACATGTTCCTTGAAACTCAGTTTTCCGTCGGCCATTTTGCTTTCTGTCTTTCTGCAGTTCTTGCCCTCAGTTAATTGGAGTTTCCAGTTCTCATGTTCCCGCCATGATTCTCTCCCTCTTGCTTCTTAAGCAGCCTCAGCTGAACAATCAGTGCTCCTGAATCAAGCCTCAGTCAGGCTGTGACCTGACTCCTGGAAACCTTGGACTTTGTACTCCAGCTATTTCCTACTGAGGAACCTTGGAACACTTTTGGACTCTGGAAACCTGCTGTTTGGTGAATCCATGTTTGCAGAGGAATTACGGTACAGAGAAGAGATCCTGAACCTGCTTTGGAGCGTTATTGTAGTGCTTGAAGTTACTCTGGCCTGCTGTGTCTCCTGCCTCTGTTCCTGCAAACTGTGTGACCTTTTCCGCATGCTTGTATGAAGTAATACAAGTCATTTCATATCAACCTGTGTCTCATGTGTTTTCCTCGCACCCAAGCACAAGACGCTATAGGAACTGTACACTATACATGACAGTAACGGAGGTAGAAGAGCCTTTACAGCTTACCTCAGCAAGTATTGACCGGACACCGGGTCTGAGCCTATAGGGATCTCCACAACCCATTAGGAGAACACCGGAGTTCCTGGAGGACTACAAGTCCCAGGAGTACCACAGAGCTGATACGTAACAGGATCAGGAGGACGGAGTCCGGCCGGGCCTGGCCATCAGGGACCCTGTCCTTTAAGAGAGAAGGTCCAATCACAAGGTCAGCCAGGTGCCAGACAGAGACTAAGTTAGGCCCAGCTACACGCACGCCAGGACTTTATCACAAAAAAAAGGCAGAGAACAGGAGGCCACACACCTACTTAGTGGGAGAATCTGGATGTGCACCCTTCACCCTACAGTGCTCCAGGATGTGCCTGCAACATCTTCAGTAAAGGTACCCAAAGTGACTTGTGTGTGTGTCCCTTATTACCCCTAACTGCCGGGTTCCCCTCTGTCCTGCATCCCTACACATCTATCTGCCCTGAAGGACTCAGCCTCTCCTGTGGGAGGCTTAACACCTATAGCTGCACAACACCAATCCTTCAGTGGATCTGCATAGCAGCGCTGGTCACCCTGACCAGGTACCACAGGTGGAGTCACGAATCCCCATACCAACATTCAATTCCCCTGTAAATATCCCACATTAACGGGTGAGCGCCAGAGCCACGGACTGAGCTGTGTTGCCGTGACATCCCCCATAGAAGTCAATAGGCTCGGATCCGAGTTCCCATTGCTCTGGAGGGCGACTCAACACCATTTTGGAAACTAGACCCCTTAGGGTATGTGCACACGTTGCGGATTGGGCTGTGGAATTTCCTGAGCGGATTCTGCCTCTCTTTTCAGAAAACCCATGACAAAATGCGCTCCTTTTTTGCACGTATTTTTTGCGGATTCAGTGCGGATTGTTAGCCGATTGGCATGCGTTTTTTTGCCCTGCGGATTTCATTAATTCAATGGGTGTAGGAACGCAGTGGATCCGCAGAAAGAATTGACATGGTGCGGAAAATAGACCGCTGCAGAATCAGTGAGGAATTTTCCGCAGCATGTGCACAGCAATTTTACAGTTCAGGTTTTGCTGCATTGGTTTCCATATACAGAGCCCCTAAATGCCAGAAAAGCAGAATCCCCACTCAAGTGACCCCAGTTTTGAAATTACACCATTTGGTATTTTATCTACAGGTGTAGTTATGATTTTGACTCCATAAGTGTTTTCCAGAAACAAGCAGCAGTGGATATGGCTGAGTGAAAATTGCAAACTGCCATTGTAGTGACCAGTACGCTGTAGTGACCAGTACGTTGCAGTCACCAGTACATTATGCCCAGCCTGTGCCTCTGTAGACACGCACCCGTAAGTTAGGCAGATCTCATCTCTACAGAAATGCCAAACATGTGGGTGCTAAATGTGGTTTAGGCACACTGGGGCTCAGAAGGGAGAGGGGGCATTTGTATTTGGGAGCTGAGAATTTGCTGAATATCTTTTAGGGGGTGAGGAGCCATAACACTTTTCCAGAGCCTTTGTACTACCAGTAATGTGGAAGCCCCCTATATTTCTGTTAACAGATGACAGACCTGAGTGGGGATTTGCTTTTCTTTGTGAATTGAGTTGAAGCTTTTATTGGGAACATTTTACATAATGTTTGGGATCACATTTATCCGGCGCTCTACGCTGAGCACTTACCTTGGGGTTTCCATCTAAATCTCAGAGTGACGTGATTCAGGTGAAACCTCCAAGGGATCCATTCACTATAATGAGGCAGCAGAGTTAGTCTGGACTCCGCATGGCCTTGTTCAGAGGTGTCCTTCTTTTCAGAGGTGCACAAAACTGGCGGACCTCGCTTTTATGTATGACTAAAAAGACGGACACCGCCGGATCACAGGTTCTATGGCATTCACAGCGCCTCCATCTGCCTTCTGCCAGAGATTCCATCTGAATCATGCATTTCAGAGATTTACACGGAAACCCCGGTGTAAGCGCTCAGCGCAGAGCGCAAGATAAATGTGCATCGAGCCTTACTGCGATTTTTGGGAGGCAGAATGAAAAAATCAACAGCAGGTGAAGAATTGGTTTTATTTTTATTTTTTACGCCGTTCCTCGTGCGGTATAAGTGATTAGGCGACTTTGTTCTTCGGGTCGGTGCGATTACAGCGATACTAGATTTATATCGGGTTTTTATGTGTGGCTGCTGTCACACACTGAAAGACGCTTTTTAATGCAAAAACTAGTTTTTGCATCACCGTATTTTGAGAGCTATCAATTTTCCATATTTCAGTCGACTGAGTCATGTGAGGGCTTGCTTTTTGCAGGACGAGCTGACGTTTTTATTGCTATCAGATTCGGGCACATGACATTTTTTGATCGCTTTCTATTCTGATTTTTGGGAGACAGAACGGTCAAATACCAGCACTTCAGGAATTGTTTTTAGGAGTTTTTTTTATTGACGTTCCGTGTGTGGTAAAATTAATAACGCAGTTTTATTCTTTGGGTCAGTACAATTACAGTGATACCTCATTTACATCTTTTTTTACGTTTTGCCACTTTTTCACAATAAAAACTATTTTATAGAAAAATTAATTGTTTTGTCATCGCTTTATTCTGAGAGTTATAACTTTTTTATTTTTTCCGCTGTTTACCATTTTAATTTTGATTTGACTTCTTGATTGCGTTTTATTCTACTTTTGTTTGGCGGCATGATAAAAAAGCAAAGGTTTTTGCTCCATTTTTTTTTCACGGTGTGCACTGAAGGAGATAACAAGTGTGACAGTTTTATAGGTCAGCTTGTTTTGGATGCGGCGATGCCAAATATGTGTACTTTTTTTGTTGTTTCATAAATATATGTATTTACTGGTTTAATTTTTTAAAATTTATTTTGAGACTTTTTTAATAGTTGTAAAACATTTTTTTTACTTTTTTTACTTTTTTACTTAGTCCCTATATGGGACTCCAATTTTTATTTGCCTGATAACTGGTCTCATACAATGCAATACACATGTATGATTTCGTCGTCTCGTGGAGCATAGACTGTGACTACAGACTAGACCAGCGGGAAATACAAACTCTGTGGGCCAACCAGAAGTTGGGAAACAGTGGGTCTCGCCTAGTACAGCGGCAGTGGAACTACCGGCACCAGGTTGGGATCTTGTACACTGGGGGGCACTACTTTGTGCTCATCTAACTGGAACTGCTGTAAGACAATGGACATAAAGAATAAAAAATAGTTGCATTGTTTACCTGCCTAGGTGATTATTACAAACCACAACCTCAAATCTTCACAAGACACATTGGTGTAAAAATTAGAAGACTAACTAAACCACAACTTGAAAAACGGAGCAAATCGCATGAAAAATTTGTGGCAAATCAAAAAAGTCAAAAATTTATATTTTCCATCAATCTAGTGATCATTGAGGGCCCAGTGATACAGCCCCCCAAAAATCTAACATTCATCACCTATCCTGTGAATAGAAATGTATCTTGTAGGACAATCCCCTTTACACAATTAGTGATCACCAGGATTAATAATCATCCCCTATCTTAGCATTGACTAAATATTGATAATGGTATAACCAAAAATGCTGCGGCTCCACTGCTATTTTGGAAACTTGTGTGTGCAATGCGTGCACCCAACAGTGAGCAACAAAATTCAGTTTTCCGTAAGGTTTTGAATTGAGATAAGTGAATACTTTGAAACTCAAATTCTCCAGATTCGCCTTATTTTTCAACAAAAACTGAATTTGAAGCAAAAAGATTTGTGACAAATTAAAAGTACTGTAAAATTGCCCTCAAAATGTGTATAACACGGTTCTCATATCTTTCTCTCTGCTGTGCTGTCACACACTATCTGTAAGGTTCTATGTATATATTCCTGAAACTCAGTTTGTTCGTCAGCCATTTTACTTTCTGTCTTGCTGCAGCTATCTTGCCCTCAGTCAAAATGGAGTTTCCAGCTTGCATGTTCCCGCCCTGATTCTCTCCTTTGCTTCTTAAGCAGCCACAGCTGAGCAATCAGTGCTTCAGAATCTAGCCTGCAGTGAACCTGTGACTTGACTCCTGTAAGCCTTGGACCTTGTACTCCAGCTATTCCTACTGAGGAACTCTGAAGCACTTGTGGACTCTGAACCCTGCTCTTTGAAAGACCCACGTTTGCATGGACTTACGGTAACAGAGAAGAAGATCCTGAATCTGTATTGGAGACTGATTGCTGAGCTTGGTTTACTCTGGCCTGCTGTGTCTCCTGTTTCTGTGTCTGCAAACTGTGTGACTATTTCTGCCAACTTGTATGAAGTAATACAGGACTTTTCTATATCAAACCTGTGACTCCTGTGTTTTCATCGCACCCAAGCACAAGACGCTATATGAACTGTACTACATACATTACAAGATTCTGAAGCCAAAACGTTAGTGTCTGCTGGGTCTGGAAGGCTGTGTCTGCTGTACTGTGGATATCAGACGTCCGGTTGTACTTTCTGTGATGACAGTGGTTGTGACTTCTCACAACCATTCCAGGTGAGCAATTCCCTTAAGTTTTTTCTTTTTGCAGTGTTACCACAGGTAAACACTATTGTTTTTTTTTTTTCCTTTCTTTTCTCTTTTTTGTCTGCTGTAACTCTGGATATCAGATGTCTGGTTGAAACTTTCTGGGATGATAGTGGTTGTGACTCCTCACAACCATTCCAGGTGAGCAGTTCCCTTAATTTTTTTTTCTCTCTGCAGTGTTGCCACAGGTGAACACTATTGTTTTTTTTTTCTCTCCTCTTCTTCCAGTAATCCTGTCTTAAAAGATCTGGAAAATGGAGGCCCGCATAAAGGAACTTTGCGGAGTGACTGATAATATCCTTGCAGATTTGCAGAATATAAAGACCCGTTTTACAAATCTACAGGACCTCAATAATCACAATTTGCAAGTGGTTGGACAGACTACCCAGGATTTGCGAGCCAGGATTGAGGTTCTAGAGGGGCGAGTCCAGGCTCCTGCCGTAGCCCCGAGTGCTGGGATTCCCAAGTTGCCCCCTTTTCGTTTTGGCGGTGAACGTGAGAAATTCAGGGGATTTATTAATCAATGCAATCTTTTTTTTCTGCACATGCTTCACAATTTCCCACTGAACGATCTAAGGTGCTTACTATAATTATGTTGCTTACCAACAAGGCTTTAATGTGGGCAAACCCTCTGATTGAGACTGAGGATGATTGTTTGAATCAGCTTGATGATTTTATTTCAGCCATGGGGCAGGTGTTTGATGACCCCAATCGAGGTGCAACAGCTGAAGCAGCCATGTTAGCTTTGCGCCAAGGTAAGCACTCGGTAGCTGAATATGCCTTGGATTTCAGGAGATGGGCCCTTGATACCACCTGGGACAGTTCCGCCAAAAAATCTATTTTTCGAAAGGGGTTATCTCCACTGATTAAGGATGAACTTGCTCGTGCCGACCCTCCCACTGCGTTAGGTGACTTTATTAACTACTGCATCCGTATTGATACTCGTCTGACTGAACGCAGGCAAGAGAGATGGTTCGAAAGCAATCGTACTAACCTTTTCCTACCTTCCTCTCCAGCTAAGGAACCTTTGAGTAGGATTACACGGGAACCTGAACCTGAACCCATGCAGGTAGACTCTTTACAACGACGGGTTAGTGATGCACGCAAGGAACATCGTTTTAAGGAGAATCTATGTTTCTATTGTGGTAAGTCGGGGCACTTCATTGTAAACTGCCCCAGCCGTTCTCGTAAGACTACTGCAGCACTCATTCATTGTGAGTGTTGCGAGAGGGGATCTGTCAGGTCCGAGCCTCAGGCTCCAGAGAGATCTGCAGCAACAGATCTTGATTTCTCGGACTTAAACTCCGTTACCTCTGAGGACGTTGACTGTGTAAACGCTGCCATTTTTCAAGTTTCCTCAGCGGTGTCCCAGCTGAGTTGTAAGAAAACAATTCTCATTGCTTTCTTTCCATCAAACTCTGGGTTGACTCAGCTTGGGTGTCTAGCTCTGCTATGATCGACTCAGGGGCAAGTGGAAATTTTATGGATGTCAACTTTGCTCTGAAACAGGGAATACGTTCAGTGAAGAAGGCTACTCCAGTACAGATGGAAACTGTGGATGGCTCCCTGCTGACCTCTGGACCAGTGGATCAGGAAACAGAGCCTTTGAGGGTTCTTATGGGTAAAGATCATCAAGAGAAACTGTCCTTTATGCTTATCTCTTCTCCCCACTTTCCCATTATTCTAGGGGTACCATGGCTGCAGGCTCAGAATCCTACCATTAACTGGGAGACCAAGGAATTACACTTTCCAGAGAAACAGATGAGTCCAAAAGTTTCAGCTTGCTCTGTTCCTAAAGGAATCATGTCAGTCCCTGAACTACCAGCTGTATACCAGGACTATGTGGATTTATGTGACAAGAAGAACGCTGACCAGCTTCCTCCTCACCGTCCATATGATTGTCCAATTGAATTATTGCCTGGAGCAGAGATACCTTTTGGTAAGATCTACCACCTGGCGGGGCCCGAGCTAAAGGCTTTAAAGGATTACATAGATGAAAATCTAGCCAAGGGCTTCATACGCCCCTCTTCATCTCCTGCAGGTGCACCCATCTTCTTTGTAAAGAAGAAAGATGGATCTCTGAGACCATGCGTAGACTATAGGGAACTCAATAAGGTTACTATTAGAAACCGTTATCCATTGCCTTTAATCCCTGAGTTATTGGAGAGAGTGCGACATGCCAAAATTTTTTCTAAACTAGATCTTCGTGGGGCCTATAACTTAGTCCGTATTAGACCTGGGGATGAATGGAAGACTGCATTCAGGTCACGCTATGGACACTTTGAATATCTAGTTATGCCTTTTGGTCTGAGTACCGCCCCAGCCACTTTCCAACACTTGGTGAATGACATCTTCAGGGATCTCCTAGATACATTCGTGGTAATTTATTTGGATGATATTCTAATTTTTTCTAACTCCACAGAGGAACATCATGGACATGTGAGAATGGTCTTGGAACGTCTAAGACAAAATCATCTTTACATCAAACTTGAAAAGTGTGAATTCCATAGGACCGAAATTCAATTTCTGGGGTATGTACTGTCTACACAAGGAATTAGTATGGATGGAAGCAAAACCCAAGCCATCAAGGATTGGCCAAGTCCTAGAAATGTGAAGGAGGTACAGCGCTTCATCGGGTTTGCCAACTTCTATAGACGTTTCATTAGAAATTTCTCTGAGGTAGTGTCACCTATCACTCAACTTACCCGGAAAGAGTCTAGGTTTTCCTGGACTCCCCAAGCCCAGGAAGCATTTTCCCGTCTAAAAGATAAATTTACCACTGCACCTATCCTAGTACATCCCAACCCCGAGCTTGCCTTCATAATAGAGGTGGATGCTTCAGACTGTGCCGTTGGAGCTATACTCTCTCAGAGAACAGGTGAGAAGAATGTCTTGCATCCCTGTGCCTTCTTTTCCCAGCAGTTGTCTTCGGCTGAGAGGAACTACGATGTGGGCAATAGAGAGTTGTTGGCCATTATTGCCGCCTTCAAAGAATGGAGACACCTTCTTCAGGGAGCTGCACAGCAAATAGTCGTCCTGACAGACCATCGTAACCTTGAGTTTATCAGGTCGGCTAAGTGCCTGACTCCTCGCCAGGCTCGCTGGAATCTTTTCTTAAACCATTTTAATTTTATCATCTCTTATAGACCAGGATCGCGCAATGGAAAGGCTGATGCACTCTCTAGGATTTACTCAGCAGAGACACGTCCAATTACTCCTCCTAAGTAGGGTTGAGCATTCCGATACTGCAAATATCGGGTATCGGCCGATATTGGCTGTATCGGAATTCCGATTCCGAGTTCCGATATTTTCGTCTTATCGGATACCGGAATCGGGATGTCACTGTCACTGTCAGTGTCCGTCGGTCGGGTCTGTCAGGAGTCAGCGGCACTTACCCGGCAGAAGATCTCCGGCGGTCACGGGCTGGACTGCTTCATGGCCGCCATCTTCTTTCCCCGGCGGTCACATGCAGTTTCTCGCGATAACTGCAGTGACTGCTGGGTAATCGCGGCCGTAAAGCAGTCAGTCCGATGACGTCACCGCCGGGGAAGCAGGTAATCAGCTGTGCTGCGCCGGGATGACAGGCTCTGCCTGTCATTGCGATGTAGCAGAGTTGGATCGTCGTGGGACTGTCGTTATGGACTGCGTCGGACAGGTGGTATACTGTTGGTTTGTTTTTTTTTCTTTTTTTACAGGAGATCGATGGCGTCGCAGGAATGAGAGAGTAATAAAAGAAATGAAAACTGTGTTGTCTCTTTTATTTCATTAAAATACTTTTTTCTTGCTGTGTCTTTTTTTTATGCATTTAATAACTTTGGGATTAATAATGGATCGGTGTCTTATTGACGCCTCTCCATTATTAACCGGGCTTATTGTCACCGTGCAATCAACGGTGACAATAACCCCTTATTACCCCGCTTGCCACCGCTACAGGGCAAGTGGGAAGAGCCGGGTAAAGTGCCACAATTGGCACATCTTTTGATGCGCCAAATGTGGGGCTGCTGTAGCCTGGTATTATCAGGCTGTTGAGGGCCAAAATCCATGGGCCTTGACAGTCTTTTAATACCAGGCCGCAGCAGTCTGCATTTTACTTGGCTGGTTAACAAAAATAGGGGGGATCCCCACGCCGTTTTTTTTTTCGAGGGGATTCCCTATTTTTGTTAACCAGCCAAGCTAAGCAGACTGCTGTGGCCTGGTATTATCAGGCTGGCAAGGTCCATGGATATTGGATCCTTACCAGCCTGAAAAACCAGGCCTCAGCGGTCTGCTTCATCTGGCTGGTTAACAAAAATAGGGGGGACCCCACGCCAATTTTTTTCGAGGGGATCCCCTATTTTTGTTAATCAGCCAAGATATGCAGACTGCTGTGGCCTGGTATTATCAGGCTGGCAAGGTCCATGGATCTTGGCTCCTTAACAGCCTGAAAATCCAGGCCTCAGCGGTCTGCTTCATCTGGCTGGTTAACAAAAATAGGGGGACCCCACGCCAATTTTTTTCGAGGGGATCCCCTATTTTTGTTAATCAGCCAAGATATGCAGACTGCTGTGGCCTGGTATTATCAGGCTGGCAAGGTCCATGGATCTTGGCTCCTTAACAGCCTGAAAATCCAGGCCTCAGCGGTCTGCTTCATCTGGCTGGTTAACAAAAATAGGGGGGACCCCACGCCAATTTTTTTCGAGGGGATCCCCTATTTTTGTTAATCAGCCAAGATATGCAGACTGCTGTGGCCTAGTATTATCAGGCTGGCAAGGTCCATGGATCTTGGCTCCTTAACAGCCTGAAAATCCAGGCCTCAGCGGTCTGCTTCATCTGGCTGGTTAACAAAAATAGGGGGACCCCACGCCATTTTTTTTTCGAAGGGAACCCCTATTTTTGTTAATCAGTTCCCTCTGACGTCACTGATTGTGTCCCTGGCTGACCTGAAGTGAAAGTGGAAAGCAATCAATTAAGCTTTCCACTTAAGGGCCCGTCTCACATAGCGATATCGCTACCGAGATCGCTGCTGAGTCACTAGTTTTGTGACGCAGCAGCGAGCTCACCAGCGATATCGCTGTGTGTGACATTCAGCGATGATCAGCCCCCCTGCCGGGTATCGCTGATCGTCGCTGAAATGTCAGGACCTTTTTTTGATCGCTGGTTTCCCGCTGACAGGCACGCATCGCTGCGTGTGACAGGCGGGAGACCAGCGATCCGCTGGTAACCAAGGTACACAGCGGGTTTCCAGGCGCGGGGCTGTGCCTAGAAACCCGCTGTGTACCTTGGATACCAGCGCCCTGATGCAGGGAGCTGGTATCCAAGGTACACAGCGGGTTTCCAAGCGCTGCGCGGTGCCTGGAAACCCGCTGTGTACCTTGGTTACCAGCGGATCGCTGGTCTCCCGCCTGTCACACGCAGCGATGCGTGCCTGTCAGAGGGAAACCAGCGATCAAAAAAAGGTCCTGACATTTCTGCGACGATCAGCGATACCCGGCAGGGGGGCTGATCGTCGCTGAATGTCACACACAGCGATATCGCTGGTGAGCTCGCTGCTGCGTCACAAAACTTGTGACTCAGCAGCGATCTCGGTAGCGATATCGCTATGTGAGACGGGCCCTTAAGCGATGTTACCCGCAGTGTCGCTGTCCCAGATCGCTGCCTGAGCTGCCTGTTTGGCAGCTCAGCAGCGATCATGTAGCGATACACCAGCGATCCTGACAAGTGCATATCGTTGTCGGGATCGCTGGTGTATCGTTATGTGACACCCAGCCTTTACTCTCCTGTCAGGCAGGAGAGGAACTCATTCATTTGGGGTTTACTGTGAGGCTGCAGCATTAGCTGCAGTCCCTGCAGTAAACATTAACCCTTTCTGAAGGATTACACCGTGGGACCTGACTGTGCATGGGATAGGTAAGAATAATTTTGCTTTTTTATTTTATTTTTATTACAGGAAATGGTTTTTGCAGTAAAATAAAATATGGTAAAAAACATGTGTCTTTATTTCATTAAAATGATTTTTAATTAAAGTGTGTGTGTTTTATTTTTATTTCATGCAATAGGATTAATAATTGATAGTTGTCTAATTGACAGCTCTCAATTATTAACCTGGCTTAAGGTCACCTTTCAATAGCAAGGTGGCTTTAACCCCATATTAACCCATTCGCCACCGCTACAGGGCAATGGGAATAGACGGGCAAAGTGCCAGAAAGGGCGAATCTAATTATAGATTTGTCTTTCCTGGGGTGTCTGGGGGCAGATGTTAGTAGCCGGGGGGGGGGCAAAAATAATGGTCCCTCTCTGGGCTATTATTATCTGCCCCCACTCACTGGCTTTGTCTGTCTGGTTGCGAAAATAGGGCGGGAGCCCACGCATTTTTTTTCAGCAATTTTACACCTCATATATATATATACATGTCATTGAATTTGTGACACATATATATATATATATATATTTATATTTGTAGTTCATACACTTCTACATAGTATAATAGCCGCTAATTCAATTGCCGGCTTTTGTGAAAATGCAGAACCCGACATGAAATGACACTTGGTGTACATAGGGTTAACCATGTCTTTTCATGTCCTTTGCTATCTAATTTGCACAAACAATTAAATCAGACTATGTGTGCAAAATTTCACACCTGTAGGGGTTAATTAAAGGTGTAAATTCGTAGCAAAAAAGTCCGTTTTTTTACAACGAATTTACACCTTTAATTAACCCCTACAGGTGTGAAATTTTGCACACATAGTCTGATTTAATTGTTTGTGCAAATTAGATAGCAAAGGACATGAAAAGACATGGTTAACCCTATGTACACCAAGTGTCATTTCATGTCGGGTGCTTCTGTCTTTTCACTGAAGCCGGCTTTACCCGGCAATTGAATTAGAGGATATTTTACTATGTAGAAGTGTATAAACTATACATATATGTATATATATATGTCACAATGACATGTATATATATATATATGTATTCTATGTGTGTATATTTAGTGTTTACAAGGAAAGAATGGGGTTTTTTTAGTTGCGATATTTTGTTCCCATAGACTTACATGGGACTTCCGGTATCGGTATCGGGTATCGCCGATATTTTAGTGATATCGGCGATACCTTTCCGATTCCGATACTTTAGGATATCGGAAAGTATCGCTCAACTCTACTCCTAAGACTATTCTTCCTGACTCTAGATTCCTAGGAGTAATTCATAATCAAGACCTACTTAAGGACATCAAGGAAGCATACCATGCGGATTCCTTTGTGGCACAACCCCCAAGGGACGTAAGTCTTGTCTTTAAGAATGGTGTGTGGATTCAGGGACAACGTCTGTATATTCCTGAAACAGTCAGATTAAGAGTATTGCAACTCATTCACGATTCCAAGATAGCCGGGCATAGGGGAATTCTAAAGACACAGGAATTTCTTTCTCGTTTCTTTTGGTGGCCCACTTGCAGGAAGGATGTTTTGAATTATGTCACTTCATGTGAGGTCTGTGCAAGATGCAAAACACCTCGCTCCTCACCAACTGGTCTGTTACAGCCTCTTCCCACCCCGTCCCGCCCGTGGGGATCCATTTCTATGGACTTCATTGTGGAGTTACCAACCTCTCAGGGGAAGAACACCATTCTAGTGGTGGTTGACCGTCTAACAAAGGCAGCTCATTTTATCCCTTGTGTCGGCTTACCCACTGCAAAACAGACATCAGATTTGATGATTAAAGATGTGTTTCGCTTACATGGAGTACCGGATGAGGTTATTTCGGATCGAGGGGTGCAATTCACTTCTAGGTTTTGGCAAAATTTCTGTGCAGCATTGGACATTAAAGTAAACCTTTCTTCTGCTTTTCATCCCCAGACTAATGGACAGACCGAACGAACCAATCAAACCCTGGAGCAGTATCTCCGCTGCTTTATCTGCCACCTACAGGATGATTGGGTGGATCTACTTCCATTAGCTGAGTTCTCGTATAACAACTCTCAGAGTGCCTCCACTAAACAGTCTCCTTTTTACTCTAATCTAGGTTATCATCCTAACATT
Organism: Oophaga sylvatica; assembly: GCA_033576555.1. Lineage (NCBI taxonomy): Eukaryota > Metazoa > Chordata > Amphibia > Anura > Dendrobatidae > Oophaga > Oophaga sylvatica. The sequence continues at coordinate 5,347,586 of JARQOD010000006.1, forward strand.
CTACCACGATTTCCCATAGAAACGCCTTTACCAGCAGTGGCTGAAAGAATCACGTCTTTACAGAAGAATATGGATCTTCTAAAGGAAAATCTGGAATCGGCTCAAGAAAGGTACAAGAAAGCAGCAGATAAATTTCGTAAACCTGCACCAGCTTTCAAGGTAGGAGACTTGGTTTGGCTGTCAACCAGAAATCTTAAGTTAAGGATTCCATCGTCTAAGTTGGGACATAAGTACATTGGACCCTATAAAATCAGTAAAATTATAAGTGCCGTTGCTTGTCGTCTTCAACTGCCCAGAACTATGAGAATCCACCCTGTCTTTCATGTATCCCTACTAAAGGCTGCGACACCCAATACGTTTCCTGGACGTTCCTCTCCTTGCCCTGACCCAGTGCTAGTCGATGGTCAGGAAGAATTTGTGGTGGAAAGGATTTTAGATTCCAGGTTGTATAGAAATCAGTTACAATATCTGATTAAATGGCAGGGCTACCCAGTGGAGGACAACTCATGGGAACCGGTCAATAACGTTAATGCTCCTCGCTTGCTCCGTCAGTTTCATCAGAGGTACCCACACAAGCCTGGTCTGAGGTCATCCGGAGGTTGTCCTTAAGTGGGGAGTAATGTAAGGTTCTATGTATATATTCCTGAAACTCAGTTTGTTCGTCAGCCATTTTACTTTCTGTCTTGCTGCAGCTATCTTGCCCTCAGTCAAAATGGAGTTTCCAGCTTGCATGTTCCCGCCCTGATTCTCTCCTTTGCTTCTTAAGCAGCCACAGCTGAGCAATCAGTGCTTCAGAATCTAGCCTGCAGTGAACCTGTGACTTGACTCCTGTAAGCCTTGGACCTTGTACTCCAGCTATTCCTACTGAGGAACTCTGAAGCACTTGTGGACTCTGAACCCTGCTCTTTGAAAGACCCACGTTTGCATGGACTTACGGTAACAGAGAAGAAGATCCTGAATCTGTATTGGAGACTGATTGCTGAGCTTGGATTACTCTGGCCTGCTGTGTCTCCTGTTTCTGTGTCTGCAAACTGTGTGACTATTTCTGCCAACTTGTATGAAGTAATACAGGACTTTTCTATATCAAACCTGTGACTCCTGTGTTTTCATCGCACCCAAGCACAAGACGCTATATGAACTGTACTACATACATTACACTATCAGTACAGTTTATTTGGTTTTATGGCTTTCTCTTACTATCTCTATGGCTGAGCTGTGAGATGTGACAAGTTTTTATTATCCAGATTCACCATAATATTGCTGCTGCCTTCCCTGCCTGTGCTTTTATACAGGCTCTGATAGTAACTGCAGCAGCAAACTGAAGAGCATTAAATTTCTTGATGTGAATCTCGTAAACGTGTCAAGATCAATCCAAAATCCAATGAAACTTTTACTCAAAAGTCCTGCTCCTATGTACAAAGATTTGATAGTATGTTCAGATTGTAGATACGCTTTAGAAACTCCACTAAGTTGTCCGATCGCTGTATTTACACAGATGGAGTCAGTAGACGCATTTGTGAAGCAAAATCTCAGCAGGGGACAGAGGCAAGCAAAACCAACACCAGGATTACCACTTGTTTCCTTAAAATGCTGCCGCATTTAGCGATATAGTTAACGACGCTATCGCCGTTAGCGATCTTCTTAACGACTTTAGCGGTACAAAAGTACCGCTAAATCGCTAAGAAAAGGTGCCACACAGCGATTAGATACTTACCCAGCGGGAGCGCCAGCGATGAAATAGGATCCGGAGCGATTCCAGCGACGAGCGAGATCACAGCAGGAAGCTCGTCGCTGGAAGCTGCCGCACTGAACAATATCGCTAACGGGATCGCTAAATAGTTTTTTAGCGATCCCGTTAGCAATATTGTTTAGTGTGGCATACCCTTAAGTCTGGCAAAAGGCAAATCTTAAGATTCAATCCTGATTTATTCTGTTTTTCTACCTGATGAGGCCGTTTTCTACTTCATTGAGCGCATTACACAACCACAGCCGCATGTCCATACTACACTGTACAAAGAAAACATTTGATGATTGGAGATAAAACAATCTCAGCAAGTTAGTCATGTTAGGATAATACGTAGCTCCAGAGGAGGGAGACGAGAAATAAAAGCCACTTCTGCCTCAGCTACACCAGAATGTGGAAGTACAATCGATAAACGAGAAGAGTCCAAATGTAATACTTCCTGTAAGAAACCTGAATTATTCATAATCTGTCCTTCTATATACAATCACATAACCATTAATGCATTACTATTTCTACAAGAATATAACTACTATAATACTGCTCCTATGTACAATAATATAACTACTATAATACTGCTCCTATGTACAAGAATATAACTACTATAATACTGCCCCTATGTACAAGAATATAACTACTATAATACTGCCCCTATGTACAAGAATATAACTACTATAATACTGCTCCTATGTACAAGAATATAACTACTATAATACTGCCTCTATATACAAGACTATAAACTACTATAATACTGCCCCTATGTATAAGAATATAACTACTATAATACTGCCCTATGTACAGAATATAACTACTATAATACTGCCCTATGTACAAGAATATAACTACTATAAATACTGCCCCATGTACAAGAATATAACTACTATAATACTGCCCTATATACAAGAATATAACTACCTATAATACTGCCCCTATGTACAAGAATATAACTACTATAATATACCCCTATGTACAAGAATATAACTACTATAATACTGCTCCTATGTACAAGAATATAACTACTATAATACTGCTACTATGTACAAGAATATAACTACTATAATACTGCCCCTATGTACAAGAATATAACTACTATAATACTGCCCCTATGTACAAGAATATAACTACTATAATACTGCTACCTATGTACAAGAATATAACTACTATAATACTGCACTATGTACAAGAATATAACTACTATAATACTGCCCCTATGTACAAGAATATAACTACTATAATACTGCTCTATGTACAAGAATATAACTACTATAATACTGCTACTATGTACAAGAATATAACTACTATAATACTGCCCCTATGTACAAGAATATAACTACTATAATACTGCCCTATGTACAAGAATATAACTACTATAATACTGCCCTATGTACAAGAATATAACTACTATAATACTGCCCCTATGTACAAGAATATAACTACTATAATACTGCCCCTATGTATAAAAATAAAAGCACTGACTTTAATATCTGCTACTTGTTGTTTTGTGTATGGGATCAGATTTTGGAGATTAAGGGGCTGTGACTTTGAATTTCAGCATGTCCGATTCTTTGCCACTCTAGAATTAAAACTATCATCTATTCTCTAAAAGCTGAGAGCTGTGGAAAATAAGTATTTGATACGATACCGATTTTTATACTTTTCCCACCTACAAAGAATGGAGAGGTCTGTAATTTTTACCACTTTAACTGTGAGAAACAGAATCTAAAAAATAAAAATTCCAGAAAATCACATTGTAGGATTTTTACATAATTAATTTGCATTTTACTGCATGAAATAAGTATTTGATTCAATATAAAAACAGAACTTAATATTTAGTGCAGAAACCTTTGTTTGCAGTTACAGAGGTCAGACTTTTCTTGCATTTCTTGACCAGGTTTGCACACACTGCAGCAGGGATTTGGCCCCCTCCTCCATACAGATCTTCTCCAGGTTTCAGGGCTGTCGCTGGGTAACATTGATTTTCAGCTTCCTCCAAAGATTTCCTATTGGGTTCAGGTCTGGACACTGGCTAGGCCACTCCAGGACCGTGAAATGCTTCTTATGGAGCCACTCCTTAGTTGTCCTCGCTGTGTGTTTTGGGTCATTGTCATGCTGGAAGACCGAGCCATGACCCATTTTCAATGCTCTTACCGAGGGAAGGAGGTTGTTGGCCAAAATCTCATGATACATGACCCCATCCATCCTCCCTTCAATACAGTGCAGTCATCCTATCCCCTTTGCAGAAAAGCTTCCGCAAAGTATGAGGTTTCCCACACTATGATTCATGGTTGGGATGGTGTTCTTGGGGTGTATTCATCCTTTTTCTTCCTCCAAACACGGCGAGTGGAGTTAATACTAAAAAGTTCTATTTTGGTCTCATCTGACCACATGACCTTCTCCCGTGCCTCCTCTGGATCATCCAGATGGTCATTGGCGAACTTCAAATGGGTCTGGACATGTGCTGGTGTGAGCAGGAGGACCGTGTGTGCCCTTCAGAATTATAATTCATGAAGGAGTAGTGTGATACTAAAGGAAATGTTTGAGACTGTGGACTCAGCTCTCTTCAGGTCATTGACCAGGTCCTCCCGTGTAGTTCTGGGCTGATTCCTGACCTTTCCCAGAATCATCCTTACCCCACGAGGTGAGATCTTGCATGGAGCCCCAGACCAAGGAAGATTGATAGTCATCTTGTGTTTCTTCCATTTTCTAATAATTGCGCCAACAGTTGTTGCCTTCTCACCGAGCTTCTTGCCTATAGTCCTGTAGCCCATCCCAGCCTTCTGCAGGTCTACAATTGTGTCCCTGGTGTCCTTAGACAACTCTTTGGTCTTGGCCACGGTGGAGAGGTTAGAGTTTGATTGAGTGTGTGGACAGGTGCCTTTTATACTAGTAACAATGTCAAACAGGTACAATTAATACAGGTAATGAGGGCAGAGTAGGAACCTTCTTACAGAAATACTAACAGGTCTGTGAGAGCCAGAATTCTTGCTGGTTGGTCGGTGATCACTTATTTCATGCAATAAAATGCAATTTAATTATGTAAAAATCCTGCAATGTGATTTTCTGGATTTTATTTTTATATTTTGTCTCTCACAGGTGAAGTGTACCTACAATACAAATTACAGATCTCCCCATTCATTGTAGGTGCGAAAACTTGCAAAATCGTCAGTGGGTCAAATACTTATTTTCTGACGGGGGCGGGAATTAATCCACCATCATCAATGGGTTTAAACGATCATTGCAGCTTGGCCTGGAATCTCATCTTGGTTGCGTAGAACCAATGTCCCCCAAAGACCTTGTGGTCCCAACAGTTGACTAGAAGTCTTTGTCGGATATTTCGGTGATGTTACTCTTTTTGGACCATGTGAACGATGCCTTCAGGTCTTCCAACAAACAATATGACTTTTCATTTTATCAGATGATTGGATTCTTCCATCACTCTCTAAAACACCGGACTCTCCTTGGTATGAAGTAGACATATCCACAATTTCCAATTAATAATTTCGGAAATCTCACCCTGGCTCTATTTTTTTTTACCTTGGCAGGAAACTCCATCGACAATGTATTCTCCTATCAAGACCCAAAATGTTACAAGATGCAGACGCCGGTTACATGGAAAGGAATGGGAGGGGGGCTGATATTCTACAGATCGAACAAAAGAATGTTATCTAATTGAGACCAACTGCTCTCATTGTTCCTTATAAACTCAGCAATATATTCCTGAGAAGAAAACACATGGTTCTCTTTAAGGAAGTCAGACGAAGATTTCTCATACACAATAAATCAGGTCCTGGTGGACAATGCCCAATGCAAGGAGCGGAGGCAAGAAAAACCAGAATGTCTACCTCGGTGTGGATCCAGAATTGGTACAGGAGATTAAACTGGAGGTGGACAGCGAACACAGACGGCGGGATGAAGAGGGCCATCGGCCAGTAGAACATCTAGAAGTCAAGAAGAAAAAAACACGAGGTTATACAGACAAGAAATAAACGCTACATAGTAGAGAGGAATGCATTTCCTTTTCAATATTTTATTTTCTACTGTCATCCAACTCAAAGGGTTGTAGAAAAAAAAACATTTTTTTGCAACATCGGCCTACAGGTTGTATTTGGTATTGCAGCTCCTCACCAATAATTTTGAGGAGTTGCAATACCACGTGCTACCAGTGACCAGGGGTGGTGCTGTTTTTGGCAGCATTCTTATAAACCTTTAAAAGGGATTTTCCTATCTCATAAAGTGATAGCATATGGTAACCATATCATCGCATCACTTTATGATCAGTAGGGTCCAACTTATGGGACCGCCACTGATACCGAGAGCGAAGAATGTCCCCTAGTCATTTATTTATTGGTTGTGTGAGGAACTGCAGGTGACCCTATTTGCTTGAATGGGGACGCATCGCCGTTCTCTGCAAATGTGGATCGTAGGGGGCATTGTGCAAGGGGAAAACAAGGAAGGAGAAAAAGTGCTACATCGGTGGTGCGTCTTCTTCATTGTCAGAAGTGGGGGTCTTGTGCAATATGTAGCAGAAGTGGCCATTTCTATATTTGTAAGAGTCTTATAAAAAAAAAATAATAATTTGTATATTGCAAATAATATTAATAATGTGAAAATATATAATAAAATAAATGTAATACAAAAATTAGATAATGACTTATTATTATTATTATTATTATTATTAGTTATTCTCATTTTCCCTTATAAAATTGTATCTGTTTTTTTTTTTACAATTATATTTGCTTTTGGTCCTTTTAGTCCTTGGTGAACTTTTTGTTTTCTTTTTTATATTTTGTTCTACAATGTTGCAGAAATAGAGATGATATAGATAAGGAAAAAAATGTAACAAAAAACATCCAGACCATTAACTCCTACAGGCTAAAAATCAGTACTCATATGAATCCATTGGAATATGAAGGACACGAAGAACAAGAGGAAAAAAAGAATTATTATTGATTGTAATAGTATAGTACTACTCTAATAAATAATAATTAAAAACAAGCTTAATAATAAAAAAAAGAACTGCACAAATAAAGAAAATATTAATACATGAATAATATTATCAATAATGTAAATGACTGTGCAAAAAAGCTAAATAACGTAAAAAAATACAAAAATATAGCAAACACTAATATATAAATAGTACTGTACCACTAATTTAAGAAAGAATACAAAAGAGAATAGCAACAAAAATATAAAAAATAATAAAAAAATATAAATAACACTATATCACTAATATAATAAAAAACAATAATAATAATAATAATAATAATATAATAATAAATAACACAAACAAAATAAATGCAAAAATAATGCAAATAATAGTTATAATAAATACAAAGTTAATAGAAATAATATAATAATGCAAATAATAATAATAATAATATAATAATAATAATAAGAAGACATACAAAAAAATGCAAATAATAATAATAATACAATAATAATAATTATAATAAACACGAAAATAATACAAATAAAATAATAATAATAATAATATAGAGGTAATATCATTGTTGATGATAGTTTATTTGTTGCGTCTAATATTATACCAGATACAGGTGTTTCCAGGTGCTGGGGCCCGCTTTGACCCTGGGTTTGGGGATAATGGACTCAGGTACGCACAGATGAGCGCAGAGTGGGATTCCTGCGGCGGGGTCCTCTGATGTGTGCACGTCCAGGCCCAGTTACAGGTGATCTCTGGGGGGAACACGTTACAAGTGTAATATTTTACGTGGAGCTAAACTCGCATTAATGAGCTGCAGGTGGAGGAGACGGGCGACATTCGGTCACTTTTAATGGAATTCTCTTCTACGTGTTCTGCGTCCAATTTATGTGATTTGTAAAGTATCTCGCTGCTTTCAGGTGTTTTCACACTCACGGGAAACAAAATACGATGTGCAGAACTTCAACAGGAGCCGCCTGCAAACAAGGCGCCATCTTACCAGCGCGCGATTTCCAGGCGGGGGCATGGCTGTAGTATAGCAGGGGTAGATGGGGCAGAGGGGGCAGAGGTGGCAGTGGGGGCAGATGGGGCAGTGGGGGCAGAGGAGGCAGAGGGGGCAAAGGTGGCAGCAGGGGCAGATGGGGCAGAGGTGGCAGCGGGCAGATGGGGCAGAGGAGGCAGAGGGGGCAGCAGGGGCAGAGGAGGCAGCGGGGGAAGAGAGGGCAGCGGGGCAGATGGGGCAGAGGAGGCAGTGGGGGCAGAGGTGGCAGCGGGGGCAGAGGTGGCAGCGGGGCAGATGGGGCAGAGGAGGCCGTGGGGGCAGAGGGGGCAGCAGGGGCAGAGGATGCAGCGGGGGAAGAGAGGGCAGCGGGGGCAGAGGGGACAGGGGCATTTATGAATCTGAATATATGAAGCCCAAAGCAATAAAAAAAAAGTCAAAAAGTGACCTCCTTACAGACTTTATGTCAATTCGGTGAGAAACCCCAACATTTCATGAATTCTGGTAAGTTATATATAACATTGTCACCAGTACTAAAATAATACCACCATACTGTGCTCCAGTTGAGGAACAGGTGGTTCAGGGTGGCAACATCCCTGGTGGGCTAGGATAGTGAATGGATTGCTTACAGCACCCCTGCTGTGCACAGGATGTGAAGGAATTAAGGTTCATATCTCTGGTGGGTTTTTGCATAATATTTTCTAGCAATTTTAAACCACATATACCCCAGTCACAAAAAATTAAGTTCCCCAAAGCTATGAACTTAAAGGGAATCTGTCACCCTAATTTGGCGGGATATTTAAATGATGGCAGTCAGGTCAGATGGGCGGTGTTTTGAGTACTTGCCTTAACATGTTGTTCGCCGCTGTCTCCATTATTTCTGGGAATTGTAGTCGTTGCCCTCCATATAACGCGCCTGCGCTTTGCAATCTTGAATTGCGCACGCGCAGTATGCTTTGCCCGCAGATTGCAATGCGCAGGCGCGTTATATGGAGGGCCAGGGCCGGCGTCAGCACCCGGCACACCCGGGCAAGTGCCGGGGCCCTGAGCAGGCGGGTGGGCCCACTCGCCGTCTGGCACCCCCGCGCCCGTTAGCGGAGGAGAGCGGTGTCAGCGCCGCCACTGGGCCCCCCCCCGCTTACTTAGGGCCCCGGCATCAGCTGGCACAATACTTACCTCTCCCGTGCCTCCGCTGCCGCAGCTCCGGGCTCAAGGGGGCGCCGGCGCTTCCTCTCACAGCAGCGCCGCTGAATGATGTCATCATTCAGCGGCCGGCTGTGGCAGAGAGCGCGGACGCTGGACAGGTGAGACGTGTGTGTCTGTGTCTCTGTGTGTGTCTGTGTGTATGTAGTGCGGTGCTTTGTGTGTGTGTGTGTGTGTGTGTGTATGTATGTGAGAGAGTGCTTGTGTGCTGTGGTGCTGTCTGTGTGTGATGATGGGCAGGCATTGCTGATAATGGGGAGGCATTGATGATGATGATGATGGGGAGAAGATGATGATAATGGGCAGGCATTGATGATAATGGGCAGGCATTGATGATGGGGAGAAGATGATGATGGGCAGGCATTGCTGATAATGGGGAGGCATTGATGATGATGGGGAGATGATGATAATGGGCAGGCATTGATGATAATGGGCAGGCATTGATGATGGGGAGAAGATGATGATGGGCAGGCATTGATGATGATGGGGAGGAGATGATGATGGGCAGGCATTGCTGATAATGGGGAGGCATTGATGATTATGGGGAGAAGATGATGATAATGGGCAGGCATTGATGATAATGGGCAGGCATTGATGATGGGGAGAAGATGATGATGGGCAGGCATTGATGATGATGGGGAGGAGATGATGATGATGGGCAGGCATTGATGATAATGGGGAGGCCATGATGATGATGGGGAGGCCATGATGATGATAAGGAGGCAATGATGATGATGGGGAGGCAATCATGATGATAATGGGGAGGCAATCATGATGATAATGGGGAGTCTTTCCACAGCGCCCTTTCCTGAGCCGTAACAGTGCAGAACGCAGTACAGCGCAGAGGAGAGCTCCATATTTTGTATGGCGCATTATATGGGGTCCAGTATCCTGTATGGAGCATTATATGGGGACCAGTATCCTGTATGGAGCATTATATGGGGACCAGTATCCTGTATGGAGCATTATATGGGGACCAGTATCCTGTATGGAGCATTATATGGGGGGTGACATCCTGCATGGGGTATTATATGGGTGATGAGGGGGAGACTGTGGTGCCCATAATATTGTATGGAGGACTGTACTGTCCAGTCTGTACTGTGCGCTGTGAGGATTTGGCGGTTTTTGAGCTATTGTACAATTTACAATAGATATCACTCATGTAATGGAAGAAGTGAAGTGTTTGGCATTGTACTGTACCCATATTTCTCTGCAGTATCTGTGCATCATGAATCGTGGTCTGTGTTAAAGGGGCCCACTGAGGCTCTTTCGCCCGGGGCCCATAAAAACCTGGAGGGCAACAACTACAATTCCCAGAAATAATGGAGACAGCGGCGAACAACATGTTAAGGCAAGTACCCAAAACACCGCCCATCTGACCTGACTGCCATCATTTAAATATCCCGCCAATTTAGGGTGACAGATTCCCTTTAAATTGTGCTGAACAATGCATGTACAGAAGGGTGAGAACCTTGGAAATAAAGCAGAGATTGGTTAATGACAATTTTCTGGTAGGCTAGGGTAGTGAGTGGATTAATTATAACATCCCAGGTAGGCTAGTGTAGTGAATTAGTTAATTATACTATCCCTGGTGGGATACAGTAGTTAAAGAGTTTATGATAACATCCTTGGTGGGCTAGTGTAGTGAATTAGTTAATTATACTATCCCTGGTGGGATACAGTAGTTAAGGGCTTAATTACAACATCTCTGATGGGCTTGGTTAGTAAAGGGGCTAGTGATAAGATCCCTGGTGGACAGGGTAGTAAACAGGTTAATGTTAAAACCCTTGTGGGCTAGAGTATTGTATGGGTCAATGATATTATCCCTGGTGGTCTACCGCAGTGCAGTAATGGGGTTTAGTGAAGGACTGCTGCCTCTTGTAGACTTTAGACACCCAGATCCTGCAGCCATGACTGAGCGCCCTCTCGGGCCCCCGGGGTGCTGTACGGACTGCACAGACTATAAGAGCACCCTTAATAGAGGCACCTGTCATTATTTTAGGACGGAAAAGGAGGACGGGTCAGATAATTCTTGGCCCCATGAGCAATTATTGAGTGGAGCTATATATGACATAGTGCCTGAGAAATGCCGCCATATAGTGCATGAGAACAGGAAGATAACATTAGTTCCCATGCCTTGGCTCATGCCCGCACACGTATGTAAAGTCACTGCTCATACGAGCACAGTTACCTATAGTCACACGTACATATAGAAACCAGCGCCACCCTAGTCCACAGGTTGTATGTGGTATTGCAGCTCAGCCTCATTCATTTTAATGAAACAGCTGTAATACCAGACACAACCCGCAGACAGGTGGGGTCGCTACATTTTATAAACTGAGGAGCCACAAATCTATTCCTCCTGTGCCCGGGAACTTTTTACATTTTATTTGATTTGCCGGCATCAACGTCAAAGTAAATCAGAAAAGATCTGACAGCCGCTGCGTTAACTATGAGGGTGCAGCTGGTCACAGCAGGAGCTGCGCTCCTTAATAAGCCCATACCGAAACCCCACATTTTTCTGGTTGCATGAAGGTTATTAGTATTACATGTCCATGTGAGGACACATTCCAGCACAGTTGTTTTAGGCTGTGGGCATAACTCTCACCCTTCTCCATCATCATCCTCACATCCAGAAGAACAGATGTAGCAGAGATGAGTTTTTGATTTTGGCACCAACGAATGGTTAATGTATCAAATTCTGCTCCTGGGGATTTACACAGGACTGCAGGTACTATGACTGCGTCACTCAGTGGCCACATTTCATTGTTGAATTGCACATACAGCTCTGCTACATCTTATGTAACCGAAAGTCATAATATCTGAGCAGCACAGCTGCGCAGAGTGTTTCAGGAGAGGAGAGCACTGATTATGTGCAATGTCCACAGATGAGAGTTAGGTAATGGTAAGAGCTGGGTCCCCCAGCAGCACAGAGGATTTCAGGAGACGAATGCATTTCATTCTGTGAACAGTCAGAAAAGGTGGAACGAGAAGGAGGAGAATGTGCTGATACTTGGCAATGTCACAGACTGAATGTTACATGATCCACAGCAGCACAGAGTATTTAAGCTGAGGAATGTACTAATTTTACGAGAAGTCTCTTGAGATCTGCGCAATTGGAAGGAGCATCATCCTCCGCAGCACAGAGTATTTCAGGTTTTGTGGACCATCGTAGCCCGAGAGCTACATTACGGAAGGAAAGAAGGTGCAGAATCCCTAAGGGTGAGTTTCCACGGTCAGGAAACGCTGCGTGTTTGGCGCTGTGCGCTGGCGCAGCGCCAAACACGCAGCGTCCAGATGTTACAGCATAGTGGAGGGGATTTCAAGGAATCCCGTCTCCACCATGCGTAACAATACGCAGGTGGCAAACCTGCGTAAACGGACATGCGGCGCGTCTTTTTAGACGCAGCATGTCCTCGCGTATTGCGGCGACGGTGCGTCGCCGCAACATAATTAACACAGGGCTATGTAGCCCTGCGCTCTTTCCGGAGGTGTTCCGGAGGTGTCCTGAACACCTCCGGAAAGAGCGCGCGTCAGAAAGGGGCGGGGCTTAGACGGAGCGGAATTTCCGCTCCGTCAAAAGCGCTATGGTTCCGGACCGTGGAACCATAGCCTAACACAGCAGCACAGAGCATTTCAGGAAAAGAATGTGCTGATTCTGACAGATGTCATGAACTGAGAGCTGCATAGGGAAAGGAGCAGCACAGAGCATTTCAGGAGGGAAACCGGCTGATGTTGTAGGAAGGCTCAGTTGGAGATTTACACAGTAAAAGCAACAGGCTAGGATCTCCGCAGCACAGAGTATTTCAGGCCAGGAGATAACTTGATTTTGTGAAAAGGTATAAACTGACTGATGCATAGTGTAAAGAGCAAGATCCGGAGCTGCACCGAGTATTTCAGGAAGGCAATGTGAGGATGTTTTATAATGTCACAAACTAAACATTAATAACTTTACAAGAGGAGCATCGTCCTCCGCAGCACAGAGTATTTCAGGAAGGCAATGTGAGGATGTTTTATAATGTCACAAACTAAACATTAATAACTTTACAAGAGGAGCATCGTCCTCCGCAGCACAGAGTATTCCAGAAGAAAAGAAGTCATGAACTTGTGCGGTGAAAGGAGCATTGTCCTCCGCAGCACAGAGTATTCCAGATTTTGTGAAGTGTAGTTACTGTATCACAACACTCCTGACTCCGAGGTAGGTTGAGCATTCCGATACCGAAACCCGGTTCCGATACCTGAAATCCAATGTAAGTCTATGGGAACAAAATATCGGAAGTAAAAATATTCCGATATTTTGTTCCCATAGACTTACATTGGATTTCAGGTATCGGAACCGGGTTTCGGTATCGGAATGCTCAACCCTACTCCTGAGCTCCCCCTGGTGGTGACTGCAGGAACAGAATTCTTTGCAGATTTTATGAAGCGCTTTTTCAGTAAAGCCAATCTCAGACCCGTGTAAAATAATATCTTGAGAAATGACTCAGCATATTCTACTGGACAGAAATCTAACCTGAGGGTAGATAATTAGGATTCCCCTTGCAGAGCTTTTCTCTGAATTTCCAGGCATCAGTTACCATAGACAGCGGTCCCGCAGGCTGCACTCGGAGGGGTGAGCCTATAAGATGTCTTTTCCTGTTTTATAGAGCGACGCCGGCCAGATGACCTTACACATTTCCCAGGCACCTGCTGCAACACAAACTGTTACAGGTCATAAGAGATGCCGATCGCTCCGGCCCTTCTTCTCTACGCGGGTCAGATATTGTTCTTGGCACAGGACACTGAACAGGTGTAATGGAGAACAGCTCAGCCTGCTTACTCTCTTCTTAAAGAGATATGCTGCGCTCAGCGATCAGTGATGAGGGGAGCGAAATTACTTTTAAAAATAGAAAATCATTTTGCAGTCAGATAAGGTGATAGCGAGAAGGCTTAGAAATAGGATTTATAGAATATCTGAAAAATAATTATAGATACAGGCAATGTAAAATGTGTGACGGGATTACACAGAAATCCGGAAACCAAAATAATAATAATATTATCTGTACATTTAATGTGAAGAGCCTGAGAAAAAAATGAAATCATACAGTAGAGATCACCCCAAAGACCTTGTATTCTGACATCACTTCCTGCTCTGCAAATATTGGCTGAAGCGGCTCCTCACCGACATCCTGCTCTGCAGATATTGGATGAAGCGGCTCCTCACAGACTTCCTGATGTTTAGCTATTGGCTGAAGCGGCTCCTCACAGACTTCCTGCTCTGCAGATATTGGCTGAAGCGGCTCCTCACAGACTTCCTGATGTTTAGCTATTGGCTGAAGCGGCTCCTCACCGACTTCCTGCTCTGCAGATATTGGCTGAAGCGGCTCCTCACAGACATCCTGCTCTGCAGATATTGGCTGAAGCGGCTCCTCACAGACATCCTGCTCTGCAGATATTGGCTGAAGCGGTTCCTCACAGACTTCCTGCTCTGCAGATATTGGCTGAAGCGGCTCCTCACAGACTTCCTGCTCTGCAGATATTGGCTGAAGCAGCTCCTCACAGACTTCCTGCTCTGCAGATATTGGCTGAAGCGGCTCCTCACAGACATCCTGCTCTGCAGATATTGGATGAAGCAGCTCCTCACAGACTTCCTGCTCTGCAGATATTGACTGAGGGTGCTCCTCATAGGCTTCCTGCTCTGCAGATATTGGCTGAAGCGGCTCCTCACAGACATCCTGCTCTGCAGATATTGGCTGAAGCGGCTCCTCACAGACATTCTGCTCTGCAGATATTGGATGAAGCGGCTCCTCACAGACATCCTGCTCTGCAGATATTGGATGAAGGGCTCCTCACAGACTTCCTGCTCTGCAGATATTGATGAAGCGGCTCCTCACAGACATCCTGCTCTGCAGTATGGCTGAAGCGTCGCTACCTACATCTTCCTGCTTGCAGTATTGCTGAAGCGCTCCTTACAGACATCCTGATCTGCAGATGTTGCTGAAGTGCTCCTCACAGACTTCCTGCTCTGCAGATATTGGCTGAAGGGCTCCTCACAGACTTCCTGCTCTGCAGATATTGACTGAGGACCCCTCACAGACTTCCTGCTCTGCAGATATTGATGAAGCGTGCTCCTCACAGACTTCCTGCTTGCTGTATATTGACTGAGTGTTGGCCTCACAGACATCCTGCTCTGCAGATATTGGCTGAAGCGGCTCCTCACAGACTTCCTGCTCTGCAGATATTGGCTGAAGCGGCTCCTCACAGACTTCCTGCTCTGCAGATATTGGCTGAAGCGGCTCCTCACAGACTTCCTGATCTGCAGATATTGGATGAAGCGGCTCCTCACAGACATCCTGCTCTGCAGATATTGGCTGAAGCGGCTCCTCACAGACTTCCTGCTCTGCAGATATTGGCTGAAGCGGTTCCTCACAGACTTCCTGCTCTGCAGATATTGGCTGAAGCGGCTCCTCACAGACTTCCTGCTCTGCAGATATTGGCTGAAGCAGCTCCTCACAGACTTCCTGCTCTGCAGATATTGGCTGAAGCGGCTCCTCACAGACATCCTGCTCTGCAGATATTGGATGAAGCAGCTCCTCACAGACTTCCTGCTCTGCAGATATTGACTGAGGGTGCTCCTCATAGGCTTCCTGCTCTGCAGATATTGGCTGAAGCGGCTCCTCACAGACATCCTGCTCTGCAGATATTGGCTGAAGCGGCTCCTCACAGGCATTCTGCTCTGCAGATATTGGATGAAGCGGCTCCTCACAGACATCCTGCTCTGCAGATATTGGATGAAGCGGCTCCTCACAGACTTCCTGCTCTGCAGATATTGGATGAAGCGGCTCCTCACAGACATCCTGCTCTGCAGATATTGGCTGAAGCGCTCCTCACAGACATCCTGCTCTGCAGATATTGGCTGAAGCTGCTCCTCACAGACATCCTGATCTGCAGATGTTGGCTGAAGTGGCTCCTCACAGACTTCCTGCTCTGCAGATATTGGCTGAAGCGGCTCCTCACAGACTTCCTGCTCTGCAGATATTGGCTGAAGCGGCTCCTCACAGACTTCCTGCTCTGCAGATATTGGCTGAAGCGACTCCTCACAGACATCCTGCTCTGCAGATATTGGATGAAGCGGCTCCTCACAGACATCCTGCTCTGCAGATATTGGATGAAGCGGCTCCTCACAGACTTCCTGCTCTGCAGATATTGGATGAAGCGGCTCCTCACAGACATCCTGCTCTGCAGATATTGGCTGAAGCGCTCCTCACAGACATCCTGCTCTGCAGATATTGGCTGAAGCGGCTCCTCACAGACATCCTGATCTGCAGATGTTGGCTGAAGTGGCTCCTCACAGACTTCCTGCTCTGCAGATATTGGCTGAAGCGGCTCCTCACAGACTTCCTGCTCTGCAGATATTGGCTGAAGCGGCTCCTCACAGACTTCCTGCTCTGCAGATATTGGCTGAAGCGACTCCTCACAGACATCCTGCTCTGCAGATATTGGATGAAGCGGCTCCTCACAGACTTCCTGCTTTGCAGATATTGACTGAGGGTGCTCCTCACAGACATCCTGCTCTGCAGATATTGGCTGAAGCGGCTCCTCACAGACTTCCTGCTCTGCAGATATTGGCTGAAGGGGCTCCTCACAGACATCCTGCTCTGCAGATATTGGCTGAAGCGGCTCCTCACAGACTTCCTGATCTGCAGATATTGGATGAAGCGGCTCCTCACAGACTTCCTGCTCTGTAGATATTGGATGAAGCGTCTCCTCACAGACATCCTGCTCTGCAGATATTGGCTGAAGCGGCTCCTCACAGACTTCCTGCTGTTTAGCTATTGGCTGAAGCGGCTCCTCACAGACATCCTGATCTGCAGATATTGGCTGAAGCGGCTCCTCACAGACATCCTGATCTGCAGATATTGGCTGAAGCGGCTCCTCAGACCTCCTGCTCTGCAGATATTGGCTGAAGCGGCTCCTCACAGACATTCTGCTCTGCAGATATTGGCTGAAGCGGCTCCTCACAGACATCCTGCTCTGCAGATATTGGCTGAAGCGTCTCCTCACAGACATCCTGCTCTGCAGATATTGGCTGAAGCGGCTCCTCACAGACATCCTGCTCTGCAGATATTGGCTGAAGCGGCTCCTCACAGACATCCTGCTCTGCAGATATTGGCTGAAGTGGCTCCTCACAGACATCCTGCTCTGCAGATATTGACTGAGGGTGCTCCTCATAGGCTTCTTGCTCTGGGGCTAGTAGCTGAAGCTGTCGCTACCTACTTCTTGCCTTGTAAGCATTATATGAAGCAGCTCCTTACAGACATCCTGCTCTGCAGATATTGACTGAGGGTGCTCCTCATAGACTTCCTGCTCTGCAGATATTGACTGAGGGTGCTCCTCATAGACTTCCTGCTCTGCAGATATTGACTGAGGGTGCCCCTCATAGACTTCCTGCTTGCAGATATTGACTAAGGGTGCTCCTCATAGACTTCCTGTGTGTAGCCCTGGTGTTAGGCACACGCAGTACCCTGGAGAGTGTGTGGCGAGACAGCAGTTTAATGCTAAATATCCATTCACTCAACATATACTAGACACACCCTTAGGGTAGTGCAGTTTTACTCTTGAGGGAGTGGTCAAGGTGTATGTGTTAGAGTGATTTAGTCAGTGTCCAGACTTCAGAGAGAGAGGTCTAGAAGTCTGTGTCTGGACTTCAGAGAGAGAAGACGTCTGGAGGGAGGAAGCAGTCCAGATTGCTCTATCATCAGTTCGGAAAGTGGAGTCTAGTACAGGTGGTTTAATTCACCTCAGCCTAGTCAGAGCTGTACCTCATCAGAATACACTGGAAGGAAAGAAGAAGTTTAGTGCAGAAAGTCTTCAGTATCCTGTCTAAAGGACGGTGTAAGGTTCAGAGACGTGCTCCTGCCTATTGATAACTGAGCATCTGTAACTAACTTTAAAGTGAAGGAAAAGAAAGAAGTGACTGCTCGACCCTTGGCTAGTGTGAGTGCTTATGTTACCAGCGAGGACAAGGCGAAAGGCACAGTGGTTTATTGGAATAGTGCTTACGGATTGAAGAAGTCCTGCACATTGCAACCGGTCACTGGGGACCGAAGGATCACTATTGTTACAAGCATAGTGGTAAGAAAACCAGGAATTTACCGGACCTTAGGTCGCGGCAAACAAGCCCCATATAGTCAGTACGTAACTGGGGTCAGGGGGAGTGAAGACTTTGAGTCAGTGCACGATAAGATAAGAATTCAGCTCCCTCGCAGGAAGGCTCCTAACACAAAACTGACTGGGCGGTACAGCTATAGATTAGCTGGAGTTATTGAGGGAACTACGCTTCAGGCTGGTTGTACTCATTGTATTGGAAGTAAAGGAGGCCCCTAACTTGTCCAGCTGCTGTCTCAAGATACACTCTCCTTGGATCAGCCTCCCTGGGACCTGCCTGAACATCTTACAAGTAAAGGTATGGAAAGACGCTGACCGTGTGAGACTGTGTTATTTATCTGCACCCGACTTCACTAACTTCATAGACTTTGAGGGACCAGTCCCACCTGTAGGGGACCCGACATCTAGCTGCATCACCATCCCCTCAGAGATCTACAGCAGCGCTGGTACTAATTACCAGAAGACTACAGGTGGCGTCACGAACTGTATATAAATCTATCCCCTGTAAATATTCCCCCCAACATACGCCAGACCGCCAGGGCCACAGACCGAGCCACAGCTACCTGTGACAAATCCCATAGACTTCTACGGGCTCGGCTCTGAGTACCCCATTGTCCTGGTAATCCACAATTGTGGTGGCGGGTCGACACAACTTGGCGTCACGAACAGGATGCGAAACTCGCAGAATTGCGAGCCCTGTGTGCCTAAGGAATTGTTTTTGTGAAAAAGGACTGTTTGCACTTTTGGCGCCAAAATCGCCATTTTTGTCGCCATATTCGCGCCCTCAGGCGCTGGAGAAGAAGGTGGGCGTACCTTCGTGGGCGTCTACCCCCCTGTGGCGCGAAGAAAATGCCTGCCCTCTCAAAGTGCTATTACAATATGCGATCCTGCCCTACAGCAAAGGAGGTCCGCCTCCTCTTCACCTTCCCTGCGAGGAGGAGGAGACGCAAACCCCACCTCCACGGAAGAGACCGGATGTCTCCGGAGGAAGAAGAAGAATCTTCTGGAACATCATGGAAGCAGGACGTGTGCAGCCGAGCAGGGAAGCGGAGGAAGGCAGGCCCCGTGCCCCAGCCAAGCTGCCACCAGCACCGGAGTTATCCGTGGTCCTGCACCTGCAGCAGGCGTTGCTAGAGATTCAAGAAGAAAACGCACGCCTGAAGAAGATGGTCCAGTATCAACCTGGCTTTGAAGAGATCGAGAGACGCCGGCGTACCCTGGAACAGCGGAGGCTGTGGGACACGGTGATCTCTCCCCTCAACGACCCCCCACGATTCCAGATACCGAAGAGTCTGCTGCCCAAGGCGAAGGAGCAACCGGAGGCTGCCCCCGAAAGTACCAATCCTGATCCCACCGGTGAAGCGGTGGAGGCGAAGGAGGTTGAGGAGGTATTGCCTGTTCCGGAACGCCCGCCCGGCCAAGAGGCCGCAGCAGATGATCGATCCCCGGTAGGGACACCGTCGGGGACTCAGCCGTCAATGATGGAGCAGCAACAGCAGCAGGTTAGTGCGTCCCCAACTGAGCCATTGCGCACACCTGCTTCCTGCTCTGCATCACACCAGCATTGTGCATCGGCATCGCCCCCTGCGTACACCTCCGTATCGCAATCGGCGATCTACTCTGCATCGCAATCGGCGACCCAATCTACATCGCAAGAGTCTGATGCGATCTCAATTGAGCCACTACAAAAGCCTGCTTTTTGCCCAGTATCTTATGCTGCAGCAGTGTCCCCAGAGGAGGACGGGCCCTGCGGCCTAGAGGACCGGAGTGAACCGGCCCTGCAGGTAACCAGCGATGATGACACCCTGCTGGAACCCCCAACATCCCCACCAGCCCAGTGCACACCAGCCACACAGACCCCGATGGTGGAGTCGATGATCTTGGTGCTGGGCACTGGGCCCAGGAATAGGAACGGTCCTGTGCGAACATCGCATTGTTCCAGCCCCCGGGGTGGAAAGTGTATTATTTGAAAATGAATAGATAGAAAAGGAGAATCGGTGAGATCCAAATCGGGTCTACCATAAGTAGAAAGTTTGAAAATGTTTTATAAGTTTTTGCACAAGTTGAAAAGTACAACGTATATGATGCATATATATTTTGCTAACCGTAGAATGCCCGGCTGGGTAAACAGTAACCAGAAAAAGTTTTGCACTTTAGTATAATAATGTGATATTATATTCATGTCTTTGGTTTTACAATGGACTTTGAGGTTGAGGACTGTGCTAACCCAGAACTTATTTGTACATAGTTGCGCTTCGGTGCCTTATCTTGGTTTTACATAAACCAGCACAACTACCTCTGAATACAAAAACCGTGTGGTGTGGCACTGAGTGAGGTCTGCATTCGGATGTCCTGCAGCCCACCCAGGACCCACGTTGAAGGTTTGGTGCGGGTCCTTCACAAGTATACCGTATATTTATTGAATGCTATTTAATACTTTTGTATTTCTATATATAATGTTATTGTTCGCAACGTTCAAGATATCCTCACCTCCCGGATGGGACGAACCAATGTTAATTGTTTAATGTTTTCATGCATAAACAAAACTGTCTCTTTTGTATTTTACAGCCCGGGAGTGCTGTCTTTTACCATGGGGGAATGTGTAGCCCTGGTGTTAGGCACACGCAGTACCCTGGAGAGTGTGTGGCGAGACAGCAGTTTAATGCTAAATATCCATTCACTCAACATATACTAGACACACCCTTAGGGTAGTGCAGTTTTACTCTTGAGGGAGTGGTCAAGGTGTATGTGTTGAGTGATTTAGTCAGTGTCCAGACTTCAGAGAGAGAGGTCTAGAAGTCTGTGTCTGGACTTCAGAGAGAGAAGACGTCTGGAGGGAGGAAGCAGTCCAGATTGCTCTATCATCAGTTCGGAAAGTGGAGTCTAGTACAGGTGGTTTAATTCACCTCAGCCTAGTCAGAGCTGTACCTCATCAGAATACACTGGAAGGAAAGAAGAAGTTTAGTGCAGAAAGTCTTCAGTATCCTGTCTAAAGGACGGTGTAAGGTTCAGAGACGTGCTCCTGCCTATTGATAACTGAGCATCTGTAACTAACTTTGAAGTGAAGGAAAAGAAAGAAGTGACTGCTCGACCCTTGGCTAGTGTGAGTGCTTATGTTACCAGCGAGGACAAGGCGAAAGGCACAGTGGTTTATTGGAATAGTGCTTACGGATTGAAGAAGTCCTGCACATTGCAACCGGTCACTGGGGACCGAAGGATCACTATTGTTACAAGCATAGTGGTAAGAAAACCAGGAATTTACCGGACCTTAGGTCGCGGCAAACAAGCCCCATATAGTCAGTACGTAACTGGGGTCAGGGGGAGTGAAGACTTTGAGTCAGTGCACGATAAGATAAGAATTCAGCTCCCTCGCAGGAAGGCTCCTAACACAAAACTGACTGGGCGGTACAGCTATAGATTAGCTGGAGTTATTGAGGGAACTACGCTTCAGGCTGGTTGTACTCATTGTATTGGAAGTAAAGGAGGCCCCTAACTTGTCCAGCTGCTGTCTCAAGATACACTCTCCTTGGATCAGCCTCCCTGGGACCTGCCTGAACATCTTACAAGTAAAGGTATGGAAAGACGCTGACCGTGTGAGACTGTGTTATTTATCTGCACCCGACTTCACTAACTTCATAGACTTTGAGGGACCAGTCCCACCTGTAGGGGACCCGACATCTAGCTGCATCACCATCCCCTCAGAGATCTACAGCAGCGCTGGTACTAATTACCAGAAGACTACAGGTGGCGTCACGAACTGTATATAAATCTATCCCCTGTAAATATTCCCCCCAACATACGCCAGACCGCCAGGGCCACAGACCGAGCCACAGCTACCTGTGACAAATCCCATAGACTTCTACGGACTCGGCTCTGAGTACCCCATTGTCCTGGTAATCCACAATTGTGGTGGCGGGTCGACACACCTGCTCTGCAGATATTGACTGAGGGTGCTCCTCATAGACTTCCTGCTCTGCAGATATTGACTGAGGGTGCTCCTCATAGACTTCCTGCTCTGCAGATATTGACTGAGGGTGCTCCTCATAGACTTCCTGCTCTGCAGATATTGACTGAGGGTGCTCCTCATAGACTTCCTGCTCTGCAGATATTGACTGAGGGTGCTCCTCATAGACTTCCTGCTCTGCAGATATTGACTGAGGGTGCTCCTCATAGGCTTCCTGCTCTGGGGCTAGTAGCTGAAGCTGTCGCTACCTACTTTTTGCTTTGCAAGCATTATATGAAGCTGCTCCTCACATTCTTCCTGCTCATGGTATTATTGGCTAAAGATTCCACTCACAAACTTTCTGCTCTGTGTCTACTGGCTGAAGCCAAACCTCACAGACATTCTGCTCTGCTGCTATTGGCTTTAGTTGTAACTCGCAAACTTTAACAACAATGACTGAAAACTTTTCAAAAGTAGTGGAAAATCCCTTTAAAGTTCTCCCGTGTCGTTGTAAGGCGGCCAGGGTTGTAGTCCTGGCAACTGGCGGTTCTGTCTCTACACCCTGGCGCCCCACAGATGAACCACAATATCCCTCCTGCTGTGTGTACAGTAGAAGACTCACATCAATGGCTGGAGTCCTCTCCTCGTCTGTCACTCCAGCTAGAAATCCACGGCTCTCACAAAACACTTCAGAGTCACAGTCCTTTTCAAACAGTTCAACTTTACTAATGCAAAGGGCACTCATCACTTTAGCAGCATGATTCATAGAGAGCCACATATCCTGCACTTTTCCTGCCTTCTGCGCAGACTCCATTCTCACTGTAATCTTTATCTCTTTTCTCCTGGCAATTCCTGCCATCTCTTTGGACAATCCGTGTCCCGTCTGTGCCTTCCTTTTACTTGCCATCCAGGCAGCCTCTTTGGACAGTCCATGTCCCATCTGTTCCATGTCACCGGCTCCCTGTCAGCCCCTCGTCTAGTTCCAATTGGGAAAGGTGCCGGGAATGCCATCTCAGCTGCTCCCGCCCCGGTCTTAGATCCAGGATCCGTCCTGAGGATGATTCTATTGAGCTGGTGCCCGACTGCACTATTCTACAGCCTGGGGCCCCTTCCTGCCATAGCATCTTTATCCCCACGGCCTGCAACTGTCTGCTCCACTACTTCTCTCACGCCCGGCCCTGGGCAAGGGTGCCCGGGCCTCTGCCTCTAATCAGGAAGTCCTTCTCCTATATCCCTGTGGCTCTGCCCTGCTCTCTGGCTCCTCCCAGCTGCTTAATCCTTATGCTGCCTGTACCTTACTAACACTTCCAGCTATTCTATGCTATTTTATCTCTATGATGCCCCCCTCTATTTTAATATTTATGGTGCTATACTATCCCTAAGCTTAAGCACAATACATAACAAATGCACCACATTACAGTACATGATAACATTAACAAACTGCACACTACATTAATAAGCAATGAGGTGCCGCACGCAATCCTGCGAGCAGCCACTAGGGAGAGGAGGCATGTGAGGGTCCCGACCACCTCCTTACTGTCATGCTTCATGGAATCATGGTGTTTTTCCATAATTCAAGAATCATAAGTTACAGAAGCTCAGAAAAATATTTAGACTTGAGAGTCCTCAGTGGTTGATACCTTTTAATGGCTAACTGAAAAGATGGGAACAAATTGCAAGCTTTCGAGACTACTTAGGTCTCTTCATCAGGTGAAGACTAATACAAAATCTGAAGAATCACATATTTATACACAACAGGACACAGGAATAATGCAATAGGTAAGACAATAAAGATGTATATCTTCGTACCGTGTTAGCCAGTAGATAGAAAAATATTTAGAGTTGAGAGTCCTCAGTGGTTGATACCTTTTAATGGCTAACTGAAAAGATGGTAACAAATTGCAAGCTTTCGAGACTACTCAGGTCTCTTCATCAGGCTGAACTAATACAAAATCTGAAGAATCACATATTTATACACAAAAACACAGAAAAAATGCAATAGGTAAGACAAGTGACGTGAAGCAGAACAGTCACCATGGCAGAGGGACGAGCACAAACATTGGAACAATTCATAGATAAGGAGAGAAAGTTTTATTACCCTCTGATTGGGGTCTGGTAATGTTTTGTGATGTTTTCACAGGGTATTTGGAGTAAATTCCTTAATTGATGTAATAGGCCATAAAACCATGTGACAGGTTCATTCCAGCATTAAGAGTGTCAAAGGTCACCATCAATTTGTATTCGCAAATTCTTCTCTGCCTCAGAGATGTGAATCTGCTTCTTAGTACCAGTATTTTCATATCTGACATGCTATGATCAGGGGAGCAAAAATGTTTTGCCACAGGTAGATCCATTCTTTTTTCTCTTATTGCGTGGCGATGAGAATTCATCCTTGTTCTCAGTTTTTGCCCGGTCTCCCCCACATACAGACCCCCAGTTGGACATTTAGTACATATAATTAGGTACACAACATTAGATGTGATGCAGCTGAAAGTACCTGGTATCTTGTAGTCCTGATGTGAGTTGGGGATCTTTATCTTGTCCGTGGTCATTATAAATGGACAGGTTTTGCATTTCTTCTGATTGCAAGGCAAGGTTCCTGCAGCTGTTGGGGAGGACAGGGAACTTCTGACAATGATGCTTCTTAGATTTGGGGGCTGCCTAAAACACAGTAGTGGGGGGTCTGGAAATATGGATTGTAACCGGGCATCTTTTTGTAGTAAAGGTTGTAGTTTCCGTGCAGCTCCCCTTAGCACCTCCAGATTTGGATTGTAGGTGACCACTAAAGGCACCCGGTTATTTTCTTCTTTAGCTTTGTAATGTAGCAGGTGATCCCTTGATATTCTGGTGGCTCTTGTAATTTGGTTTTCAATTGTTCTTGGATGGTAGCCCTGATTTAAAAAGGTCTTTCTAAGGCGACCAAGGTGTTCATCTCTATCCATGGGGTTGGAACATATACGGTTGTATCTGATGGCTTGGCTGTAGACAATAGAGTTTTTTATGTGTTTTGGATGGAAACTGTCCCATTTAAGGTATGTTGGACGGTCGATTGGCTTCTGATACAGGGATGTCTCTATTTCATTGTCCTTCAGTTTAATGATGGTGTCCAAAAAGTTAATTTCAGTGCTGGAGTAGTTAAGTGTTAAGTTGATGGTGGGATGAAATTGATTGAACTGTTCGTGGAACGTCTTTAGCTGTTGCTCAGACTCCGTCCAGATGATTAAAATGTCATCAATGTAGCGGTAGTAGGCCCGAGGCCTGGTTGGACATGAGGACAGAAAGTCGCTTTCAAGCTTGGCCATGAAAAGATTTGCATACTGTGGAGCCATTTTACTTCCCATCGCTGTGCCAGTCTCCTGTAAATAGATCTTGTTGTCAAATTCAAAGTAATTGTGGGTGAGGATGAATTTTGTGAGTTTCACCACAGAATCAGCATCATTCTCTGTGTTTTTCATGAAGTCTTTGCAGGCATTTAATCCATCCTGGTGTGGGATATTAGAGTACAAGGATTCCACATCCATGGTGGCCAGGATGGTTCCTTCTGGTAGAGGACCTATTGCTGCTAGTTTATTCAGTAGGTCAGTTGTGTCCTGAATGTAGCTGGGTGTATCCTTTACCAGAGGTTTAAGAATGCCCTCTACCCATCCAGATACCTGCTCAGTTATGGTGTCCACACATGAAATAATCGGCCTCCCTGGATTTCCGGCTTTGTGGATTTTGGGAAGCATGTAGAATGTCCCTGTTCTTGGACTCTCTGGTATCAGGTCATCGGCTCTTATGGATTTGTCAGACAGACAAGATACCAACTTGCTTAGTTCCTTGTAATAGTCCTGTGTAGGGTCCGACTCCAGTTTTCTGTAGTAGCGTGTGTCTGTAAGTTGTCTGTTTGCTTCCTTCATATAGTCTGATGTGTTCATCATGACTATTGCACCTCCCTTGTCAGCAGGTTTAATGATGATTTCTTTGTTGGTTTTCAGAGACTGTATAGCCTTTCTCTCCTGGGCACTGATGTTGGATGCTTGTCTCTTGTTGGTGGCTATGATGGTGGATTTTATCAAATATCTGAATGAGTCTATATATTTATCCAAATGAGGGTTGCGTCCAGGAGGAGGTGTCCAGTCTGATCTCTTCTTGGTTGTTGAGATCCCTTTTCCTTCAGTCCGAGTGTTTTCTGGATCTTCTGTATCATTGAAGTATTCCCTCAGGCGCAGTCTCCTGAAAAAATGTTCCATATCACTGCAGAGTTCGGTTTTATCCAGGGCCTTAGTGGGACAAAATGAGAGTCCTCTAGAAAGCACGGCAAGCTCCACTTTGTTGGGTTTGTAATCCGAGAGACTGATGACACAGTTAGATGCTTTTGTGTCTGGAATGGAGTGGTTGTCAGAGTTGTCAGGTTTTGTTTTGTATCTGTTTGTATAGAGTCCGGAATTGAGACGCAGTCTGTGTAGTTTCTTTTCTTTGTTATGAATCAGAAAGGTCCGTAGTTTGTTGTAGTATTGTTGTAATTTTTGTTCTGTGGTTTCTGGAAGTGTTTTCCTTAGGCTTTCAAATTGCCCTTGGACGTTACTCTTATGCTGTAGCAGACATGCAAAAGATGGTTCCTAAGTCTCTCAGACGTCCTGTGACAAAGGTTTTTTGCATAATGGGTATTGTAGGTGTGAAGAATTGGGTTTGTAATCCAGAGTCCTTTGGGAATTAAATTCTCCTTTTTGCATTTAGATAAGAAAAAAATAAAACCAAATTACAAGAGCCACCAGAATATCAAGGGATCACCTGCTACATTACAAAGCTAAAGAAGAAAATAACCGGGTGCCTTTAGTGGTCACCTACAATCCAAATCTGGAGGTGCTAAGGGGAGCTGCACGGAAACTACAACCTTTACTACAAAAAGATGCCCGGTTACAATCCATATTTCCAGACCCCCCACTACTGTGTTTTAGGCAGCCCCCAAATCTAAGAAGCATCATTGTCAGAAGTTCCCTGTCCTCCCCAACAGCTGCAGGAACCTTGCCTTGCAATCAGAAGAAATGCAAAACCTGTCCATTTATAATGACCACGGACAAGATAAAGATCCCCAACTCACATCAGGACTACAAGATACCAGGTACTTTCAGCTGCATCACATCTAATGTTGTGTACCTAATTATATGTACTAAATGTCCAACTGGGGGTCTGTATGTGGGGGAGACCGGGCAAAAACTGAGAACAAGGATGAATTCTCATCGCCACGCAATAAGAGAAAAAAGAATGGATCTACCTGTGGCAAAACATTTTTGCTCCCCTGATCATAGCATGTCAGATATGAAAATACTGGTACTAAGAAGCAGATTCACATCTCTGAGGCAGAGAAGAATTTGTGAATACAAATTGATGGTGACCTTTGACACTCTTAATGCTGGAATGAACCTGTCACATGGTTTTATGGCCTATTACATCAATTAAGGAATTTACTCCAAATACCCTGTGAAAACATCACAAAACATTACCAGACCCCAATCAGAGGGTAATAAAACTTTCTCTCCTTATCTATGAATTGTTCCAATGTTTGTGCTCGTCCCTCTGCCATGGTGACTGTTCTGCTTCACGTCACTTGTCTTACCTATTGCATTTTTTCTGTGTTTTTGTGTATAAATATGTGATTCTTCAGATTTTGTATTAGTTCAGCCTGATGAAGAGACCTGAGTAGTCTCGAAAGCTTGCAATTTGTTACCATCTTTTCAGTTAGCCATTAAAAGGTATCAACCACTGAGGACTCTCAACTCTAAATATTTTTATAGGTAAGACAAGTGACGTGAAGCAGAACTGTCATTATGGCAGAGGGATGAACATAAATATTGGAACAGTTCATAGATAAGGAGTGAAAGTTTTATTGCCCTCTGATTGGAGTCTGCTATTGTGTTTTGATGCACCCGAAAAAGGTCAGAGAAGCAGATTCCTTAATTGATGTAGAAAGACATGAAGCCTTGGGATATATTCATCCCAGCACTAAGAGTGTCAAAGGTCATCATGAGCTTATATTCCCAAACCTTTCTGTCTCTCTCAGATTTGAAGTTAGATTTTAATACAAGTAATCCAGGGAGGCCGATTATTTCGTGTGTGGACACCCTTACTGAGCAGGTATCTGGATGGGTAAAGGGTATTCTTAAACCCATGGTAAAGGATACACCCAGCTACATTCAGGACACAACAGACCTACTGAATAAACTAGCAGCAATAGGTCCCCTACCAGAAGGAACCATCCTGGCCACCATGGATGTGGAATCTTTGTACTCTAATATCCCACACCAGGATGGATTAAATGCCTGCAAAGTCTTCATGGGAAACACCGCGAATGATGCTGATTCTGTGGTGAAACTCACAAAATTCATCCTCACCCACAATTACTTTGAATTTGACAACAAGATCTATCTTCAGGAGACTGGCACAGCGATGGGAAGTAAAATGGCTCCACAGTATGCAAATCTTTTCATGGCCAAGCTTGAAAGCGACTTTTGTCCTCATGTCCCATCAGGCCTCGGGCCTACTACCGCTACATTGATGACATTTTAATCATCTGGACGAAGTCTGAGCAACAGCTAAAGGCGTTCCATGAACAGTTCAACCAATTTCATCCCACCATCAACTTAACACTTAACTACTCCAGCACTGAAATTAACTTTTTAGACACCACCATTAAGCTAAAGAACAATGAAATAGAGACATCCCTGTATCAGAAGACAATCGACCGTCCAACATACCTTAAATGGGACAGTTTCCATCCAAAACACATAAAAAACTCCATTGTTTACAGCCAAGCCATCAGATACAACCGTATATGTTCCAACCCCATGGATAGAGATGAACACCTTATTCGCCTCAGAAAGACCTTTTTGAACCAGGGCTACCATCCAAGAACAAGTGAAAACCAAATTACAAGAGCCACCAGAATATCAAGGAATCACCTGCTACATTGCAAAGCTAAAGAGGAAAATAACCGGGTGCCTCTAGTGGTCACTTACAATCCAAATCTGGAGATGCTAAGGGAGCTGCACGGAAACTACAACCTTTACTACAAAAAGATGCCCGATTACAATCCATATTTCCAGACCCCCCACTACTATGTTTTAGGCAGCCCCCAAATCTAAGAAGCATCATTGTCAGAAGCTCCCTGTCCTCCCCAACAGCTGCAGGAACCTTTCCTTGCAATCAGAAGAAATGTAAAACCTGCCCATTTATAATGACCACGGACAAGATAAAGATCCCAACTCCCATCGGGACTACAAGAAACCAGGTACCTTCAGCTGCATCACATCTAATGTGGTGTACCTAATTATATGTACTAAATGTCCAACTGGGGGTCTGTATGTGGGGGAGACCGGGCAAAAACTGAGAACAAGGATGAATTCTCATCGCCACACAATAAGAGAAAAAAGAATGGATTTACCTGTGGCCAAACACTTTTGTATGCCCGGTCATAGCATGATGGATATGGAATTACTTGTATTAAAATCTAACTTCAAATCTGAGAGAGATAGAAAGGTTTGGGAATATAAGCTCATGATGACCTTTGACACTCTTAGTGCTGGAATGAATATATCACACGGATTCATGTCTTTCTACATCAATTAAGGAATCTGCTTCTCTGACCTTCTGGGGGCATCAAAACACAATAGCAGACTCCAATCAGAGGGTAATAAAACTTTCACTCCTTATCTATGAACTGTTCCAATATTTATGTTCATCCCTCTGCCATAATGACTATTCTGCTTCACGTCACTTGTCTTACCTATTGCATTATTCCTGTGTCCTGTTGTGTATAAATATGTGATTCTTCAGATTTTGTATTAGTCTTTGCCTGATGAAGAGACCTAAGTAGTCTCGAAAGCTGCAATTTGTTACCATCTTTTCAGTTAGCCATTAAAAGGTATCAACCACTGAGGACTCTCAAGTCTAAATATTTTTCTATCTACTGGCTAACACGGTACGAAGATACACATCTTTTCTATATCAGAAGCTCAGAAGACATTTATTTCTATATGCATTAGTAAAATGAAAAAATATGGAGGCGGCTTGATATAATCCTGTTCTCCTCGTCCTCATGGACGCCATTACGACTTACCCAAGAAAAATATTTTTGCAGGAAGGACTGGCGCAGGGCTGTGGTTAGGTTGTAATCCTCCGAGCTGTGGTGCGTTTGATGTCCGGCCCAAATGATGTTGACTTCTGTAGAAAAAAATAAAAACATGCGGATAAATAATATCAGCAATATGGCCGATTGCGTCGTAGATGCAATGTTGTGCGACACCGTGCCAGTCTGCAGCTTCTGGAGGGCCCGTTTACATTGGTGTAGGACACCAGAACATGCATGGAACAGATGTCAGTGCACTGCCTGGAGGGAAGTCTCTCACTGCTGCACAGGTACACGCACGGCGATAGGAGAATCGGGGATATACTTTTAGAAAATAAATGAAAAACTGATGTGCATTTATCTTACAGTAAACCAGTGGTGCAATGTGCCGGGAATCACAGGGGCTATACATTATATGGCGTTATATGGCGGTGCAAAATCCACCCCTCACTGTCAGATAATCCAGGACTCCGCTGTGCTAATCTGCTTCTTCTTGGGTCAGAGAGTGTCCGCTCGGCGGCCTGTGAGACTACAAGGTTCTCAGTATGATGAAGTGAGATTTGTTATCTCTGTCATTGCCTATGCAGAGCGCAGCAGCTGATGGCAAATTCATCTGGACTGTGGTGCTCTGCATAGGCAGCAACAGTATTGAATCATGTGCACTGCACTATATTCTAGCCCAGCTCCCCGCCCTCCCCTCACTGGTAATTTTGTGAGTGGAGAGATAAGACCCTGCAGGGAGAGCTGTCGAAAATGTAAAAAAGTGCCCCCTGTAGGAAAAAACAACAAAAAACAATACAATTATAATAATAATCTTTATTTTTATATAGCGCTAACATATTCCGCAGCGCTTTACAGTTTGCACACATTATCATCACTGTCCCCGATGGGGCTCACAATCTATATTCCCTATCTGTATGTTTTTGGAGTGTGGGAGGAAACCGGAGAACCCGGAGGAAACCCACGCAAACACAGGGAGAACATACAAACTCCTTGCAGATGTTGTCCTAGGTAGGATTCGAAGCCAGGACTCCAGTGCTGCAAGGCTGTAGTGCTATCCACTGAGCCACCGTGCTGCCTACATATGTACGCTTTTACACACTCCACGGTTAAGATTAGGGTTAGGACTAGGGTTAGGGCTAGGACTAGGGTTAGGGCTATTACTAAGGTTAGGGCTAGGACTAAGGTTACAGCTAGGGTTAGGACTAGAACTAAGGTTAAGGCTAGGACTAAATTTAGGCTTACGACTAAGATTAGGGCTAAGGTTAGGACTAGGACTTGATTAGTGCTAGGAATAGGGTTATGGCTATGACTAAGGTTAGGGCTATAGTTAGGACTAGGACTACGATTAGTGCTAGGAATAGGGTTATGGCTATTACTGAGGTTAGGGCTAGGACTAAGGTTACAGCTAGGGTTAGGACTAGAACTAAGGTTAAGACTAGGACTAAATTTAGGCCTAGGACCAATGTTAGGGCTATGACTAAGGTTAATACTAGGACTAAGGTTAGGGCTAGGACTAAGGTTACAACTAGGGTTAGGACTAGAACTAAGGTTAAGACTAGGACTAAATTTAGGCCTAGGACCAAGGTTAGGGCTATGACTAAGGTTAATACTAGGACTAAGGTTAGGGCTAGGACTAAGGTTAATACTAGGACTAAGGTTAGGGCTAGGACTAAGGTTTGGGCTAGGTCTAACATTAGGATTATGGTTAGAATTATGATTAATGCTAGGAATAGGGTTAAGGCAAGGACTAAGGTTAGGGCTAGGGCTAAGCTAGAGTTAGGGCTAGAGTAGCAAAATAGCCACATAAACAATTTAAAAAAAAATAAAAATCATTAAAACATAATTATAAATTAAAGTTTTAAAAAAAAAAAGTATGAATAGCCAGACTATATTTACATCAGTAATTTTCACATGTGCTTGAGGAATAATGGCGTCTAATACTGGACTGGTGGAAGGACAGTGGGTGCCAATGGTCCAGGAGTTAGGGGGTGCAGAATGGAGCTACTGCTGCTCCACTGCAGGCGCCCATTGATTTGATCGATGTGCGGCTGCTGCTGACCCTAACATCTCGTAGTCCCCAGGGAACCTTTCTTCAGACAAGGGAGGCCCTTTGTGTACAGGACACAATCCTGCAGAACTGAGTGTCCTATTGGGCTTTATTACTAGTTATTATATATACCGTAGCTACTTTGGAAGCAAAGCTTGTTATAATATCTACAATTAATCATCCATTTCATCAGCTCACGGAGCTGTCACATTGATGGGAAACCAGTGCTAACGCTCATTAGCAGTCACTCCCTAACATTCTACCAGAAGTTCAGCCTCCAGCTGAGGCCGCGCTCCGCGAGAATCTCAAAAATAGAACCTGCTGCAATCCAATAGCCCGGGCTGCCCAGAAGTGAAGATGCAATTTCTATCATAGCCAACAACACAACCATAACTATGCCATGCGGAGAGGATGGAATCTGGGACGGAGCACTGAAACTCTCAGAATCCATCAAGGCGATGAATAAGGAGCCTCATCCTGCAGAGTGTGCACAGTGTCAGATGAAAAGCCACTTTGTAAATGAGACAGCAGCCAAGGACAGTATATAGTATACTCCTACGTGTCATCTCAGTTACAAATTGAATCTTTATTTCAGGATCCAATTAAGGGATTTAAAAAAAAAGATGAATCTAAATTGAAAAAAAATAAATAAATAAACTGCAAAAAACTACAAAGAAAAATGCAAATAAAAATAATAAAAAAATTGAATAAAGATGTGAAAACATAGGTGGAGCATTGATGCATGTTACGTTCTGCTCTTGCATCCAAATGATACATGATGAATTTTAGTGCAGCAGAAAGAGGATATGTATATGAAAACCAAACTTTAATTAGAACCATGATAAAAAGGAGCTATACCAAAATAAAATCAATAAACAAAAACCCCAAGTGATGTTTATTCAGAGAGTGTCCATAGCCAAACACAAAAAATCATTTGGCGATAGTTTATACCAAGTTTTTCAGGTAACCTGAAGAGGCCAGGTGCTTGTGTATTAAGTAGTTTTGATCACAATTGTCTTAAGTTTGGCAAGATTTGCTGCTAATTCTCTGGGCTAAGCTGCAGCCAAGTGTCTGTCATCACTTCAACTTCTCCTGATTTCAATCCTACAACCAGAGATATTTCCAACCTCAATACAGTTTACTTAAGTATCGTCCACATCACGCTTTCAGCAAGATACCAACTTATAGCAATTCTCCAATTTATCTATACTGCAATGCATTCCTGTGATTTACCATTGCCTTGATGGAAGATACCAAACGTTATTTACTTCTTTGTTACATTGCTGCTATTAACCATGGTCCTGCTGGAGGAAATCAGACTGTGTTTACTTCTTAGTTACTCCTGGATTTAACCACTGCTGTACCTGAAAATATCAGACTGTATTCCTGTGATTAACTACTTTCCTGCTGGAAGATACTATTTTCTTTTGTTTTTATGTCTTTTCACACACCTGGCTCTGCTACCTCAGTGCTACCTGCTTTGCTTCTTTGTCTTCCATCCTGCATATCCTACTTTCCTCATATGAACCACTACGTGTCATCCTTAAAGAAAACATTGTGTGGAGCCCAGCTGTGACTGGATCCATATCTTCCAGAGGGATGCACTAAAGGACGATCCCACTAGAGGTCACTAAACGCACACACAATGCAGCTTTCCTAAAAAGACCATTAGAGGGAGCTGTGTTTAGGCATATATAAACTCAGTTTAGTTTCACTTTGCCTCAGAACTCAGAACTGAGAGAGCAGACGGTCTGAGAACAAGACAGCCTCAGATCGGAGAGAGCAGCCAGAGATCAGAACAGGATAGTCTCAGACAGAGACGGATCTCAGATCTCCTCAAGACACCAGAGGTGAGAATTGCAGAGCTGTTCAGACAAGTTCAACCTGAAGTGGAGGTTGGTACAAGTGAAGAGTAAATCACTTTAGCCTAGCCAGAGCTGAATCTGAATTGTAGCTCATTAAGAAGCGTGCCGACGCTTAGAGAGCGGCGAAGAGGCAGCACACCAACTGCCAGTGTGTGTGATCTTAATAGGACCCAGATAGATCGAAGGCAAGTGGAAGTAGAAGGATCAGTGAGCATTAATAGCTCCCCTCAGCAACGAGTACCGGATGCCGGGTTCCGAGCCTATAAGGA
This sequence comes from Oophaga sylvatica, assembly GCA_033576555.1. Lineage (NCBI taxonomy): Eukaryota > Metazoa > Chordata > Amphibia > Anura > Dendrobatidae > Oophaga > Oophaga sylvatica. The sequence continues at coordinate 5,381,850 of JARQOD010000006.1, forward strand.
TCTCCACGACCTATTGGGAGAACCCCGGAGTTCCTGGAGGACTACAAGTCCCAGGAGTACCACAGTGTTGACACGTAGCCGGATCAGGAGAACAGAGTCTGCCTGATCAGCCATAGAAAAAGACCCTGTTCTGCCAGATAGAAGGTCCACCACCAAGTCAGCCAGGTACAGGACAGAGACTAAGTTAGACCTAGCTACACGCAGGTCAAGACTTGATTATACAACGACAGAGGACAGGAGGCCATATACCTATCAGTGGAGGAGTCCGGATGTGCATCCTTCGCCCTGCCGTGCTCCGGGGAGTACCTGCCATTGCTACAGTAAAGGTACCAAACTGACTTCTGTGTGTGTCTCCCTTATTGTCCCTGGCGGAGGGTTCCCCATCTGTCCTGCAACCACAAATTCCTATCTACCCTGGAAGGACACTGTCTTACTTGTAGAAGACCCACCATCTAGCTGCCAATACCATCCCTTCCAGAGTATGTACAGAGCAGCGCTGGTTCCCCCTGACCAGATGCTACAAGTGGCGTCACGACAAACCATATAAACATCCCATCATCCCCTGTAAATATCCCACATTGGATGACCGCCCAGGGCCACGGACCGAGCTCAGCTGCCAGTGACATTCCCCATAGACTTCCATGGGCTCGGTGCAGAGTACCCCATAACCCTGGTAGTGTGTGCGCGTCATCTTTCTTGGCGTCACGAACAGGATTTTGTGCCTGCAGCAACGGAGTAACTTGTGCCCGTTGCCACCGGGTACTCTGTGCCTTGCAAAAAGACTTTTGTATATAGTGGTGAAGATTTCCCGCCATTTGCCGCCATTTACAGCGTCCCGGCGCGAAAACTAGTGGGCGTACCTGCAAAAGAGCGCTGAGTCCTGGACACGCCCCCAACGCTGACGCGGCGGCAGGTCCTGTGGAGAGCTTCAGTGAACGCCCTGACGTCAGAGCGCCAGCGACACAGGTCCTGTCTCCACCGCTGTGCCTGCAGAGCTGCAGCCTTCAGAGAAGGTAGGCTCCGATTAACTAGGGGGGCGCAGACATGTCGCAGCAGCCAGCCGACAGCGCGGCCCCGGCGGGCGGCCCCAATGACTTACCAAGTGGCGCTGCAGCACAGGATGGAAATGTGGGCCCCTCACCTGGTCCTGTAGTCCCAATAGTACTGTTAATGCTGCCATACATGCCTGGAGCAAAGTGGCTCCCTCAGTACAGCGGCAAGCCAGACACTCTGCCCGGGTTCAAACGGAAAATATGCAGCATAATGGACATGTATCCTATGACAGAAAGGCAAAGAGCTGCAGTAGTAATAGGGCAATTAACTGGTGCTGCTGAGAGAGAAGTAGAGACTTGGACAGCTGCAGACCAGGAGTCAGTGCTTGCAATTTTCTTAAAGCTACAGTCTATCTTTGAGGACCGCACTGAAACAGATCTCCGGATGAGTTTTTATCAATGTTCCCAGAAATCAGATGACAGCATTAGGGACTATGCCTGCCGACTACAAGGGGCCCTGCGAGCTCTTAAACAAGTTAACCCTATAAGTGTCACCGACGAAAATAAAATGTTAAAGGAACAGTTTGTGCGGGGACTGAGGTCCCAAGCGGAAGGCAGGACTGTGCACTGGTGGTCCTTGGATCATCCTGATGCTACCTTTGATGCCCTTAAGGATATGGCTATAAAAGGACTGCGAACTCTTTAAACACCCGAGATGGCAACCCAGTGTCACCCGAGTGAAACCACCCTAAAGCCAACAGCATCCGCCTTTTCCCCGCTGGTTGCGGAAGCCAAAACGCAGGAGGCGCCCCCTACTGAGCTGGACTGTCTGCGCTCAGAAGTGCGCCAACTGACCAAAAATCTGGCTACTGTAATGAGTGCCCTGCAATTGACGACGAAGGAGGAAGGAAAGATCTTGCTTGCTGAGTGCCCGGAGGATGTCCCTTGGATGCGCCGGAGGAGAGGGAGGACGTCGCCCCACCGGAGGAGGACAACGCCACCCCCAGGAAGGACCCGCGACCAGCATCATCCTCGCCGAGAGATCATCTGCTACCGCTGCCACAGGGAAGGTCATCCAGCACGTCTGTGTCCTTTAAACGAGCAAGTCCTGGGTCCGAGGGCCAACACCCAGGAATAGACTCCTCAGGCCCCTCAGACTGGAACCGCAGGTTTGTAGGAGGAAGACCCTACCTGTCCATCATACTGGACGGGATCGCAATCCCTGCCCTGCTGGACACTGGATCCCAGGTAACCATTATACCTGATGTTCTCTACAATAAGTACTGGTCCAGTGACAGTCTCCAGCCCCCAAACCCTGACTTTACCGTATACGCCTCTAATGGCCTCCCTCTTGAGTTACGGGGAGCTAAAGATGTAGACGTGAAAGTGGGGAGAGTGGAGCTAAAGAATCAGGGACTTCTTGTAGTAAAGACTGTTAATGAAGAAAATGGGTTGAATGTGGTCTTAGGCACTAACATTATTAGTAACTGTTTGGAGGAGGTTGTGTTTTTACTCCAACAGCTTGCTGAAATCGCCAGACCAAAGCAAAGGGGAGAGATCCGGAAGGAGATTCGGACCTTGATGTGCTAGCAGCAAGTGAAACTGACCGGTGGTGAGATTGGTAATGTACGGGTAACAGACCCGAACCCCATTGTGATACCCCCCATGAGTGAAATGCTTATATGGTGAAGAGCAGCAATAGGTCTAAGAGGACGGGACTACCAAGCAGTAGTAGAGCCCCATTGTTCAGAGCACAGACCTACACTCTTAACTGCCAGAGGGGTAGTGGAGGTACATAATGGGAGGGTGCCAGTGCGTCTTCTCAACTGGGGAGAAGATGAAGTCAAATTACCACGTTATGCCACTGTTGCTAAGTTACATGCTGTGGATCATAACTCCATTCACCCAGCGGAGCCCTTAACCTCCCCACAACCAGTGGAGGATAACGGTCCGACCACCCAGGTGGAGGATTGGTGTCAGCAGCTCCATGTTGGGACAGACACCACTCCAGCCCACCAGAAACAGGGAGTACTACGAGTAGTTCAGGAGTATGCTCAGGTATTCAGCAAACACCCGCTCGACTTTGGGACAATAAAAGGGGTTCAACATCACATCCCCACAGGCAATCATCCTCCCATCAAAGAACGGTACAGGCCTATACCACCAGCACACTACCAAAAAGCCAAAGAGATGTTGCGTGATATGAAGGAAGCAGGGGTGATAAGGGATAGTTGCAGTCCCTGGGCAGCACCTCTAGTCCTAGTTAGGAAAAAGGATGGAAGCATGCGAATGTGTGTAGATTACAGACAAGTAAATCGCATTACACATAAAGATGTATACCCTTTACCACGCATTGAGGAATCTTTAGCTGCACTAAAAACTGCTAACTATTTCTCCACCCTTGACCTCACTAGTGGGTACTGGCAGGTAGCTGTGGCTGAGGAGGATCGGGAGAAGACGGCTTTCACCACCCCGATGGGACTCTGTGAGTTTGACAGAATTCCGTTTGGACTCAGCAGTGCCCCTGGCACGTTTCAGAGAGTGATGGAGAGCTGCCTGGGACATCTTAACTTTGAAACTGTGTTGCTGTACCTGGACGACGTCATAGTGTACTCCAAAACGTTTGAAGACCACTTGAAGCACCTGGCGGAGGTATTTGAGTCACTGTCCAAATATGGGATGAAACTGAAGCCTTCAAAATGCCATCTGCTCAAACAGAAGGTACAGTATCTGGGACATATTGTCAGCTCAGAAGGAGTAGCGCCAGACCCTGAAAAGATCACCGCCATCCAGAAATGGCCGGAGCCGAAAAATCTCAAGGAGGTGCGACAGTTCCTGGGACTGACAGGATACTACCGGAGGTTTGTGAAGGATTACACCAAGAAAGCAGCGCCTCTGCAAGACCTCCTGGTGGGACAGTCCCTCAAGAGCAGAAATTCTCCATTTCATTGGGGTAAAGAACAGGCAGAAGCATTCAAGGAAATGAAGGAGATCCTGACAGGCGATGAGATCCTAGCTTACCCTGACTACAGCCAGCCGTTCCTGCTGTATACTGATGCCAGCAATGAAGGATTGGGAGCAGTCCTCAGTCAGAAGCAAAATGGCCTGGAGAAAGTCATCGCCTATGCTAGCAGGAAGCTCCGCCCGACCGAAAGGAACCCAGAGAACTATAGCAGCTTCAAGCTGGAGTTCCTGGCACTGGTCTGGGCCATCACGGAGAGGTTTAAACACTACTTGGCCTCCAGCAAGTTCACTGCCTACACAGACAACAACCCCTTGACGCATCTTGAAACAGCTAAGCTGGGAGCCATGGAAAACGATGGATGGCTCGACTGTCAAATTATCAATTCACAATTAAGTACCGGGCAGGCCGCAAGAATGCCGATGCCCTGTCCAGGATGCCTCATGAATCAGACACTGAAGAGGAAGTGGATGATCTGGAAGAGATTGAACTACCTGCCTTTCACCGGAATGGGATGATCTATGAACAACAGTCCAGCAGGAGATCGCCTGGTAAGACGTTAAATCCTTTACCTAACCACAGCTGGAAGGAGACTCAGGACAGCGATCCATTGGTCAGCTGTATCAAGGAGCTGATAAAACAGGAAGGTTCCTCCTTGGAGAAAGACGCACCTATACCAGCAAGGCTGCTGTGGAACGAGAGAAGCCGGTTGTTCATCTTCCGTGAGAAGCTGTGCAGGAGATACGTCGACCCAAGGACCCATGAGATGGTTTGGCAGATAGTAGTTCCCAAGGCAGACATCCAGATGGTGTTAGAAGCCTACCACGATCAAGCGGGACACTTCGGCTGGAAAAAGCTGGAGACCCTGTTGAAGTGTCTATTCTACTGGGTAGGGATGCGCAGCTCCATCGAGAAGTGGTGCCGGAACTGTGGACCCTGTGGCCTCAGACGAAAAGACTACAGTAGTCAGAAGGCACCCCTGCAGCCCATCCAGACGACTCGCCCTTTGGAAATCGTGGCCCTGGACCATGTTAAGTTGTCACCCAGCCGGTCAGGATATTCCTATGCCCTGACTATGGTGGATCACTACTCCAAATTCCTGGTGGTCGCCCCTGTCAAAGACCTTCCAAGCAAGTTTTTGCAGACCACACTGTTATCCTGAGCAAGTGCTGACTGATCAAGGCCCAGCCTTCGAGGCCGAATTATTCAAAGAGTTCTGCTACTTGTACGGGTGTAAGAAGATAAGAACAACACCGTACCACCCCCAAACCAATGGACTTTGTGAAAAGATGAATCACATCGTCATTGACTTACTGAAATCTGTACCACTGGAGGAAAGAAATCGGTGGCCAGACTTGCTACCTGACCTGGTAGACATGTACAACCACATACCGGTGAGTTCCACCAACTGCACCCCAGCCTATCTCATGCGGGCAAGACCAGGAAAGCTGCCCATGGATCTAGAGCTTGGAGTTGTAGAGCCAGAAGCGGATGTAACTACTGGAGACTGGAACACAAACAGACAGGAACAGTGCAGAAAAGTACAGGCCTGTGTTGAAGAAAGTCTCAATCGATTCAGGGATAAACAAGCAGATCGTTACAATAAAAGTGCGCCAGCTGAACCTTTCGCACCTGGTGAAATCGTACTAAAAAGAAAAAGAAGGTTACACAAACTCGACGATCAGTGGGAAAGAGAGCCCTACATCATACAGAGTTCGAGGTTTGATAACAAGAAGACGTGCATAATAAGCAAGGATGGAGGAAAAACGACTGCAACTGTGTCTAGAGACCATCTAAAGTTGTGTCCGGACCCATTAAAGCTTCGTGAGGAAGAACCTGTTGTCAATCAGGAAAAGAGTGATGAAGCAGTCATACATACAGATTTGGGAGATTTACCTGCAGATTGGCCCAGAATTGGAGACGCTGTAATCATTGTTGTTCTTCAATTTTATCAACCGCAAGGAGAATCTCTACATCCAGTCGCACCAATTGTGCCAGTAGAGTCAGTTCCAGAAGGACCTGTTCCGGCAGAACCTCAACCAGTGGAACCCCAAGAAGCGGCACCACAAGAAGCAGCACCACAAGAAGTGGAATCCCAAGGAATTGGATCTCAGGAAGAAGAGTCCCCTGGCGGAACAGAACCGCATCGCCCAGCCACCAGTGTGCTTGCCAGATCCATAGAGAGGTTAAGGCGGTATTACAGTTTGCCAGCACGCAGGACAAATAGGTTAGAGGCTACTATACCTGATACTACACCACGTAGGTCAGTACGTATAACAAAGGGGTAATTACCTGTTAGGTATAGAGAGTAAAACCTAACTCATGTAAATAACTATCTATGACCACTGTACATAAGTGTATAATGTATATATTTTTGCTAATAATATGTTGAATCATTCCATTATTTATTAACCTGTTTTCCCTTATAATCTTGGAACAAGAGGAATGGACATTATTTCTACTTGTTTACTCACCCTTATTTGAGCACCCTTTCCAAAAGAGACTGGGACTTTTATGGTTGCTCAATTCCTCAAGCCCTCATTGTATATAATTGTTCAGTTACCGTTTATGCAACAGTTCAAGAATGCCTTACCTCCTGTAAAGGAAGAATTGTTTTGATATGTTATTGTTCTGTTACCTGTTTTTGTATTTCAGCCCCGGAGTGCTGAGTTCAACTAGGGGGGAATGTGGAGCCCAGCTGTGACTGGATCCATATCTTCCAGAGGGATGCACTAAAGGACGATCCCACTAGAGGTCACTATACGCACACACAATGCAGCTTTCCTAAAAAGACCATTAGAGGGAGCTGTGTTTAGGCATATATAAACTCAGTTTAGTTTCACTTTGCCTCAGAACTCAGAACTGAGAGAGCAGACGGTCTGAGAACAAGACAGCCTCCGATCGGAGAGAGCAGCCAGAGATCAGAACAGGATAGTCTCAGACAGAGACGGATCTCAGATCTCCTCAAGACACCAGAGGAGAGAATTGCAGAGCTGTTCAGACAAGTTCAACCTGAAGTGGAGGTTGGTACAAGTGAAGAGTAAATCACTTTAGCCTAGCCAGAGCTGAATCTGAATTGTAGCTCATTAAGAAGCGTGCCGATGCTTAGAGCGGCGAAGAGGCAGCACACCAACTGCCAGTGTGTGTGATCTTAATAGGACCCAGATAGATCGAAGGCAAGTGGAAGTAGAAGGATCAGTGAGCATTAATAGCTCCCCTCAGCAACGAGTACCGGATGCCGGGTTCCGAGCCTATAAGGATCTCCACGACCTATTGGGAGAACCCCGGAGTTCCTGGAGGACTACAAGTCCCAGGAGTACCACAGTGTTGACACGTAGCCGGATCAGGAGAACAGAGTCTGCCTGATCAGCCATAGAAAAAGACCCTGTTCTGCCAGATAGAAGGTCCACCACCAAGTCAGCCAGGTACAGGACAGAGACTAAGTTAGACCTAGCTACACGCAGGTCAGGACTTGATTATACAACGACAGAGGACAGGAGGCCATATACCTATCAGTGGAGGAGTCCGGATGTGCATCCTTCGCCCTGCCGTGCTCCGGGGAGTACCTGCCATTGCTACAGTAAAGGTACCAAACTGACTTCTGTGTGTGTCTCCCTTATTGTCCCTGGCGGAGGGTTCCCCATCTGTCCTGCAACCACAAATTCCTATCTACCCTGGAAGGACACTGTCTTACTTGTAGAAGACCCACCATCTAGCTGCCAATACCATCCCTTCCAGAGTATGTACAGAGCAGCGCTGGTTCCCCTGACCAGATGCTACAAGTGGCGTCACGACAAACCATATAAACATCCCATCATCCCCTGTAAATATCCCACATTGGATGACCGCCCAGGGCCACGGACCGAGCTCAGCTGCCAGAGACATTCCCCATAGACTTCCATGGGCTCGGTGCCGAGTACCCCATAACCCTGGTAGTGTGTGCGCGTCAATTGCACTGTGATCTACGGTCCGTGCTGCTCACCCAGATCTACTTTTTTAAGAATCCACGTCGCTGTCACCAGCTAAGACTATCTCAAAATTTCTAGTGGTGTCCTTTGTGCTTCACGGAATGATTAACTTCCGAACGGCACCTAACAATTGGCAAGTAAGTTATAGTTATGCCTCAGGCCCGGACCCATCAAACAAACTCCTGGTACCCTGGTTGTCCAGCCCAACTCCAAACTGATGAATTCTGATGTCATCTCTCCGGGTCATTGTTGTTAAAGTTTGTGTTGTGAGTTACAACTGAAAATGAACAAAGTTGTATAAAAAAAAAAGTTTTAAAGGGCCTGGAAGCTTATAGTGCACTTACTTGGTGTAATACAAAATATGCTTCATTTCTATATTTCTACATTTTCTCAATCCATCCTGAAGATTTGCTGATAATCTCCTGTTAAGTGAAGTTCTCGTGGTGTCTCCCGCTGGTTCTGGCACGAGGAACGCTCCCATAGTATTTTTAGCATGTGTGAAAAACTTCTCAGTAGAACAGATGAAATGCATGGCTTAACAAAATATTTTGGCAGCATCAAAAAGTACAATAGAGAAGACCACCCCCGATGTGCTGTTTACATAACGGGACTGATTGTTTAGTATTGTTCACTCTCCAGCCGCGCCGTGTAATATCCCGGCAAATTAGAAAGGACAACTTTTTTTTTACTTTTTATTGCGTCTCTGCTAGCTCCTATTATCATTTAGTAAAGGTACTAGCTACTTCTACTAAAGATCTAGTAGAAAGTGTCAAAAACAGCAATGATTTTCCAGATGGAGGCTCACAGAGATCGGAGTTTCCTGCACTAGTACAATGTTTGGTATTGTAAGATATTCTGTAACGTATAGTACAATTGCAAAGAACTGAAATATTCAGTGTTTGCATTTATCTGGACCCTCAAATATAAGGGGTGCAAGAGCTCCCTAGGACATAGCTGAGCAGTATTGACTCTTCAGCAATGTCCCAAGAAGCCGAGGTGGAGATTAGATGTGCAGTGTTGTCCAAACAAACTTTTCAGAAAATTATCAACTTCTTGCAACTATTCATACCTAGCATCTGCACTCAAAGTAACTCATCACTTCTAGTGTATTTACAGTTTACGTATACTTCATTGTATTCCTGTGATTAACACTGCCCTGCTGGAATATACCAGATTGCATATACTACCCTGTTACATCTCTGCTATTAACTATTACTCTTCTGGTAGATCTCAGACAGCATTTACATCTCTGTTGGCTTGCTGCTATTAACCATTGTCTTGTTGGCAGATCTCAGATTGCATTTACATCTGTTTTGTTGCTGCTATTAACCATTGTCTTGTTGGTGGATCTCAGACTGCACTTACTTCTCTGTTACATTGCTGCTAATAACCATTTCCATACAGGAGAATGCCAGTTTGTATTTACTTTTCAGTTATTCCTGTGTTTAATCTGGAAGATAACAGACAAGTGAAGAATATGCCTGACTGTCCCAACATCATACATGTATTTGTCAACATTTCCGGGAATCTTTAACCCCTCCCTCTCCAGTAACATCTGTCCTTGAACACCTACTTTCAGGTGAGGTTTATGAAAACCTCACTCCATATGGACCCAGATACCCCAGGATGTAACTTTAGCATTTTAAGAAATGGGACGAGGGAAAATTCCTGCCCACAGTCCAGTCTGTCATCGCCTTTGACTTTGTGGGAAACATCAACTTTTAGGCAAAGTTTACATAAACCCCACTTATTTTCATTCCTAGATGGACCGAATTTGCCAGAATTGTATTTGAAAATGTGAGACTGTTGCCAAGCATGCACCGACACACGGACAGGTGCACCGACACACGGACAGGTGCACCGACACAGGGACAGGTAAGAGTGAGTCCCTTTGTTAAAGACAATAATCAGCAGCAGTGGAGTTGAAGCACTGTCACAGGCACAGCGCTTAGAGTGAACCACCCTCCAGCAAATAAATGGCCGACAGAGGGGTTTGCCCGCAGGAGAAGAGGAAGGCTCTCTCCTGTGAAGAGTCCAAAGTGGAAAGGCTCTAAAGGTAAAAGATAAAGGCACCACACCTGTTGTCACGGGGGAAGTCTGACAGATGAGCAACAACATGCTGGGAAAAAGTTCCAAAACTGAGGGAGCACTAAAAAGCAAGGCCTTACAGGAGAAAGAAGAAGGCTTCACACCTGGTGTTGACTCTTGGGCTAGTTACCTCTAATAGGTGTCACTAATGACAGTCTGCTTTCTGGAGAAAGGCTAATTTGTATGTCTTTTTTCTTGTGGAGCATTGCCTGAGCTGTAAGACTCCCTAAATATTAACTGTTGCTCTGCACAAAGAGAAGCAGCAGCCTCTGATATCTTTTTTAAAGGGTCGTTCCTACTTTTAATGAGGATGCCAGGCTACGACAACAATTTGCTATATAGTAGGAATTCTGTAGACAACTCGTACAAATGTCAATGAAATATTAAACCGCACCAATGACGATCAATGGTGCTTCAGAGCTGAAATCCACAATTTGCAGTGATCTCAATCTTTTGTTGAAGGGATTTTCATGTCTTTCGACTTTGGAATCATCCAGTATTGTAATGTTGCTGTTGTGTTACTATGCAATAAGGTTTGCCTTTTAGAGTTTTTTATCCTCCCTCTCTCCCTGTCTGCTTCCCTAGCTCTGATGTCAGTAAACCCTTCTCTTTGTCCTCATTCTGTGTGTGTCAGCCATCTTTAGAAGCTCATGTCTTGCATCTCAGGTTCAGAATAGTCTTTTTAACCTACTGCAATTGTACATAATACAAGAAGTCAGCTTTAAAATAAACCTCCTTCTGGAATCTTGATACATGCCTCTGGAATTGAGTCAAGTTATTTGATGAAATCTCTTCGTGTGAGTACTGGTACATAGAGACAGCCAAAAAATGGTATCTCGAGAACCCACACTCACAGCTTAGTTATGGCGTCAGAGTAGGGATAGTCCAGCTATTTCTTTTATAAACCAGCTACTAGAGAAAGCATGGAGACCAGTGGGAAGATTGTAGATACGTACGGTATGTATTTGATATATTTTGTTTTTAAACCACACTGAACCTGGTTGTCAAAAAGATAAAAAGGGATAGACAACCCCTTTTGGCCACTGATTTATAAAAATATTTGGTTATGAGCATTAACTGGAGACCATCTGACAACCTCATTGTTTGGAGCTTGACGTTCACAGTGGTCGCCCTTTTACCATGACCATCACTTGACCCAAAGTTTGAGTTGAGTCACTAGGCTAAAAAGTTATTTGCCCTCCTGCCCCATGTAACAGGGGGTGTGCATTAGGTTTTATTGCCATAAATTCACCAGATAACAATCTGTGATAGAATAATGATGAGTTGTGCCAAACTTCAAACCCAGCTCTGCTACGTCTGAAGAGCATATGTCACCTGTGGTACCGAGCAGCTGTCAAATAAAAGCAGAGGCTGAGCATTTCAATTAAAGTTTATAGTAAGAGAAGTGGCCCGGAGCAGGTGGTCAATATAAAAATAAAACAGCATCTTCAGGGTCAACACATTCCTATAAGAAACATTTAATAACGCTGGGTGCCAGCTGCTCGGCCGCCCTGTGATGCTTCAGATTCAGAACCAGCCACGTTTTTTGCAACACAGAATTTGTTTTATTTAGAAGATATCCCGCGGAGGCTTCTTGGCACCTCTTCTCCAAGAGCAACTTTTTTTGCAGACCTTGCTAACACAAGATCATCTTACATCGCCAATATTGAAATACATCCTCCGTCGACGACCGCGCTCTGGAAGCTCGCAGCGTAATAATATTACTAAAGTTACATCTAAAGCAACAGTGCAAGAATCAAAAGTGATGATTGACCCCATGGCTGGTCACTGGCAGAGTCCATAGTCCTCCCATTATATCATTTGTTTTAGTTTTTTTGTAAATATTTATATGATAAGAAATTCAAAAATCCAAACATTTAAAATTTATGGTGTTCTTCACTTTGAGCAATCCCTTTTTGGTAGAAAGGCTCCTTCTAAGGGCAGCTCACAATATATTCTACTGCTTGGACGCCAAAGCTCCGATTTATCAAGACCGGCATGAAGATAGTGGGTGCGGGGTGGAGTGTGAGGCTTCTGATTCATAAGGATCCGCACGCCTCTTAGTGAATCGGGAGTTTCTGAGAAGTTCTGTGTGCGCCTCGCCGAACCTCTTACTCTAGTCCCGGCTGGAGTAAGATTTGTGGCAAAGTGAATGTCGCCACATGTCACAAATTTGATGAGCGGCGGACGCCATGCAGCATGTCCCACCTCAGCTCAGCCCAGCGTGAAAACGTCAAAAGTTGCAAAATTGCACCCAAATTTTGTAATTTTTCAAAGCTTTTTATACCAGACTGCTGGAGTAAAAGCTTTGATTAATCAGGCCCCATATTATTACCTATCGCTAGAAGAACCTCACAAAAATTTGAGATGGACGCCACGCCCCATGTCCCTCCTCAGCTCAGCCCAGCGTGAAAACGTTAAAAGTTGCAAAACTGCACCCAAATTTTGCAATTTTTCAAAACGTTTTATACCAGACTTCTGGATTAAAAGCTTTCATGAATCGGGCCCCAAATGATTACCTGTAACTGGAAGAACCTCACAAAAATTGTAATTGTTTTGTCCTCCAGGAAAAATGAGAAATTACACAGTAAAGATAGGTACTATACTGGAGGTGACCTGTGCAGGACTTTCCCCTAAAGAGTGAATTCATTCTTTTTTTAAGTTTTTCTTGAAAAGTGGATCCTTAATTCACCTCAGTTGGTCTAGTGCCGGTTAAACAGATCTAGAGCAGAGTTTTCTGAGGTTTGAATTCCCAGGTCACCGTAAAAATCAATGCAAAAATACATGACTGTTGTCAAAATTGTTCCATCAGGCAGCATATTATTAAGTTATTTTCCCCTATAAACTAATGTTTATACGATCAGTTTTAAGTCTTTGGGCTATGATCCTAACTTGCTTTACTTAATTTACCTGGAAAAGACATGAAATCAGAAGAAGGCAGCTAGTGTAGTGGTTTTCGTGTCTCAATGAAGGCAATATTTAAACAGCAAATGGAATGGAACTTGGTGATTGCAAATCATAGTTGAGGCAAACAACTTGGTGGTTAAACTACAGAGTTCAGGCACAGAACTTGGCAGTTGAGGCATAGAGCTTGAGAGTAACAAATCAAAACCGAGACACAGAACTTGGTCAATACAGTCAAAGCATAATACACAATATTTCAGGGCAATTGGAGGCATTGCAGTACTTTTGATTTGCAGCAAATCAATTTATAGCCAATCAATTTTTGGAGAAAAAAAACGTTGCAAGGTGTGTACAATTCAACTTCAAACAATTTTCTCATTCTACCGGTTACACTTCAGAGACATGGCACAGATCTTTGTGATTTTCCTTCAGATTAGAGGAACAGTGTTTAGTGATTATCAGCAACAAGAAGAAGAGACTTGTAACACCGTGTACAATGTAACACAACAAGCGGACTCAGCCTGGCTCGGTCATAGTCTTGGGACACAATACAGATTATAGGCTGAAAATTGTCCCTAGAAAATTAACTCCAGAATGTGCAATAAATAAGAGCAATCAAGCGTAGGTCCATAAAGTGGGTGGAGGTCCAGAAACACCGTATCAGATCTTATGATTGCAACTTGTTCTACTGCCAAACTACAACCGCAATTTCTCGTCAGTGCTCTAACAGGTGCTTCTTGGCTCTGCCCAATGCTCTATCTCACTGTATTACTGTCTGGCCGTATGACAACCAGCTGTGGCGTTGGTTCTCACACTGTGTTGATCACACACACTGGCTCAGTAGTCATGGTTCAATTCTCCTTACTTGGCTGTCAGTGGTCACTGCTCCTCCAGTTTCCAACTCGGCGCCTCAGGGCTATTGGGTATTCAGATTTCTTACAGATCCAGTTTGCCAAAACACTCCCTCTTATAAAATTTCCTTTCTCTGCCCACCTGAACAAGAGAACATGGCAAACTCAATGCAGTTAACTGACGAGTGGTCACCAGCGCTTAGGACCATGACTCTGCCTCACCGGCTCATGGTCTTTCTCCTCTTACATGCTTCTAGGGAGAATACCATCCATTATGGAGGTGATTTCAGAGCAAAAAAGGCTCCACTGCAACAAGTCGCATGCCTCCATACAGCCTATGACAACCACTACTGCCTTACACACTGAGGCTCTATCTGTCCTAAAAAAGAAAAGTTTTAAGAATTTCAGAAATTTTGGTTGATTGATTCAAACCAGATGAAGGTCTAAGGAATCATCCTAAGAAGGACGCCTAAACTATAGGATACTATCGTACTGTAGCTCAGTCCATGTTCTAAGAAAAGTTTATGGGAAATGTTTTTCTTCAAATCCATAGAAGAAAAAAAAAACTTTGTCCAACAATCTCGTGAGAAGTTTCTGAAAGGCTCTTTGTAATTTGGTAACACAAGGGTTCCTCCACCATCACAGTCCAGCCACTGTGCCGATGTGCACACATAACATTCAACAGTCGATCACCGTTTACATGATGGCCTATTTATGACGGGACGCATAGAATTATGCAACTGTACATTTTTTGACAATTTGGAAACACCCATGTACGGGGCCGAATGTTTAATTAAATCCAAGTGGGAACCATTTAACAAGTGAGCATAAAATCTACGACTTATGAGGTGAATATGAGCACTTTGCAGCTCTGGCGAAACCAGTTTATTTAGGTAATGATTCGTGCATACTCCGGTAATAAATTGGGGCACAAGTTATTTGCAGAACGTGTGGACGGAAATCGGCTCTGCTTTCTTTGGAAATGATTCTTAGTGGAATTAAAAAAGCTCTATTGTCTGATACAGTCGTAGCTTTCAGCCGGGAACTTCCTAGAGAATTATGGTCCTTTCCACTGAAGACATGCAGTATTACAGGGGTATTTCCAACTGTGGCTTACTTAAAGGGGTTGCCGGTCAAAACAAGTAATCACTTAGTCAGATGAGAAACTTTGTACTTGGTGAGGTGACAGTCCATCAGAATGGGCACTTTTTCTCCCCATCAAAATGGAGCTTGGCTTTGTCTTTTTTCTGACAACCCCATAGAGAATAAATGGAGCATCTGACTTAATACTCCATTTTTATAGGGCGTGATAAAGTCACTGGTAAAGTACTGGATTACAGATATGTATCACTGAGGTTGTTAGCTTCAGTGATATGAACCTAGGTAAATACTCCAGCACACTAAGTGCTGAGAGGGTTTAATTGGCCATTTTAATGGCTAGGTTTCTAAGTGAACAGCTGAAGAGTGGGTGGGAAGCTGTTCACCATATCTCCTCCCAGGGTGGGATTTAGAAGGTAAATAGTCAGCTTTCTCAGTCATTCGGTGTTCAGTGTGACTGGAGGTGAGAGCTCCAGAGCTCTGTTTATACCCACTCCCTGGTACCTGATGGGACTCGGAGGCTTTTCCGACAAATGATTCCCTGCTAGCAGAAATAATTCTTTATTTTATAAACCACCATTAGAGGGGGCTCAGGAGCTTGATGACTTAAGATACATTATAGGAGCGGCATACATTATACTACCCCCTAGTGGTGGCTACAGGCAGAAAAAAAATTAATTAATAACTTTATATCTAGGAGATATGGAGCTTTGTATCAGAAGTCATCATTCCAAAGTTTGTCAATATCAGTTATTAAAATTAATTCCGAATTTGTGCTTAGAAAGAGAAATGGCATGACAAAGTGGAGGTCCCTTTTTACCCTGACTTTGACCCATGGTTGCACTCTTTTACTGTTGGCTTCTATGATATCATACTTGCGATCCCCAGGCTGCCTTCTCATGTACAAAACCAAAAATACAAAATAAAAATATCTCACATCCTGTCCATTCCAAGTCCTTTGCCTCCTCTGCAATCTGCCTTGCCAGAA
Organism: Oophaga sylvatica; assembly: GCA_033576555.1. Taxonomy (NCBI): domain Eukaryota; kingdom Metazoa; phylum Chordata; class Amphibia; order Anura; family Dendrobatidae; genus Oophaga; species Oophaga sylvatica. The sequence continues at coordinate 5,397,701 of JARQOD010000006.1, forward strand.
CCTTTCAGTCCATGAAGATTTATGATCTCCCTTAAAGCAAGGTCAACATCCCTCCATCACCAGAGGACTTCTTACAAAAAAAAAGCAACGTCTATCTGCGGCTCAGTAGAGTAAAACATTTGGCTCCAGCATTTGGGTTTTTTTTCTGAAGGACTGTTACATAGAAGACGAGTCCAGGATTCAGTGGGACTCATTCATCAATCCTCAAGCACAGTAGTAGCAATGTGTCAACATCTGAGTCCACATCTGTGCAGAATTAACAACCTGCGGAGATCCTGGATGGGGCACAGGATGCCGGATGGCACAATGTGTAGTGATGAATCATGGTAGACAGGGGAAACACCAACAGGTCTAAAAGTTACAAAATATTGAAGGCAAATCTCCAGTGTAATACGTAGGATCATCTGTCACATTATCTTTATGCTTCTTCTCTCCTCATCTTAAAGACTTTGCTCCCTGTAGTAATGTTATAGTAAGGTTTCTACATTGTGCTACTGCTCCTCACCTGAGACAAGGACTCAGCTCTCACTTCCCCTCCTGTTATGATTTGGTAGCTGAGGAGTGCAGGTAAAAAGGCAATACACCAGAGCAGTTGGAATCTATGAGATTGCAGTACCCTGACTAACCACCACAACTAGAGGCAGCCGTGGAGCGTTCCTACGTTGGTCCTAGACGCCTCGTCACAGCCTGAGAAACTAATTACACCTAAAGATAGAAATAGGAAAGCTATCTGCCCCGGAGCAGAACCCCAAAGATAATAGAAAGCCCCCAAACATGTAATGGCGGTTAGACAAGAAGAAATACTGACACAGAAAGAAAATAGTATGAGCAAACGCTGGGGCCCAAACTAACTAAATAGAAAAGGATAGGAAGGGTACTTACTGCAATCCCAGAAAACCCTGAAAAGCACCAACTCTACTAATTTCAAAATCACCTGAGATCACATGACCTCTACCACCTAAATTAGTTCTCTGGTGTAACAAAATCAAAACAGCAGCCACTGAAAAAAAACTGTAAAAAGCAAAAGTACAAACATCAGTGGCTGAACTAAACTGAGAGGGCAAAAGCCCCCGGAGGGGACCCTGAAGGCCCCCACAGAAGTGCAGGACAAAATGCAAAAATCTAGCACAAAAACAAAAAGAAGAAAATGTCTTATCTGATAGCAGGAGATGCAGACACGACACAGCAGGCTACAAGGGAAACAGGATTCAAGGATTGAGACCAGAACAATTGATCACCGGCAACCCTGATGGGAAGGTGACTCCGTTATATAAGACCAGTCAGTAACACCTGATTCCCAATCCTCACAATCTTCACTGGACAGACCAGCACCGCTTGTAACCACCAGAGGAAGCCTCTGCTCAGAACTCATCTCAAACCCATTCACAACACCCTCCTAGGCTGCCTCTGCCTCCTCTCCTGTCCATCAGGCTATAGAGTCCAGCTCCATAGACTGTTGAAATACGACCACCGCCGAAGATGAGGACAGCTGATCGGTGGGAGTGTGGGTTATTGGACCCCACCAGTCTGATATTGATGACCTATCCCACATTAACATAAAAAAATCGGTGGCTGACCACCAAAACGGCTACTAATATTCCTCTCTGAATAATTTTGATAAGCTTTCCAAGAACGTAGTATGGTAAGAATATTAAATCTCCATACTGCCTAACATTTGAATATCTATTTATGAAAAATTTCCCACTCCCATTTATAAGTCCAACCCCTGATTTGTAAGAACCACCCATAATTTATAAGTTCTCTCCCTGATATATAAGGCCCATGCCTAATTTATAATCCACACCCCAATTTAAAAGTCCCACCCAATTTATAAATTCCGCCCCTGATTTATAAGTCCCACTCCTGAGTTATAAGTCCAACCCCTGATTTGTAAGTCCCACCTATGATTTATAAGTTCCACCCTGATTTATAATCCCCAACCAAATTTACAAGTCCCACCCAAATTATAAGTTCCACCCCTGATTTATAACTTTCACCCCTGATTTACAAGTCCCACCCCTGATTTATAACTTTCAACCCTGATTTACAAGTCCCACCCTGATTTATAAGTTCTCTCCCTGATATATAAGGTCCACCTCTAATTTATAATCCACACCCCAATTTAAAAGTTCCACCCAATTTATAAATTCCACCCCTGATTTGTAAGTCCCACCTATGATTTATAATTCCCACCCCTGATTTATAATCCCCAACCAAATTTACAAGTCCCACCCAATTTATAAATTCTACCCTGATTTATAAGCCCCACCCCTGATTTATAAGCCCCACCCCTGATTTATAAGTGCCACCCCTGATTTATAAGTCTCACCCCTGATTTATAATCCCCAACCAAATTTACAAGTCCCACCCAATTTATAAATTCCACCCTGATTTATAAGCCCCACCCCTGATTTATAAGTCCCACCCCTGATTTATAAGTCTTACTCCCTAATTTGCTCAGGAACACCCACAAACCCCCTAGAAATGCCCATTTGTGTTTGCAAAGATCCCTCTGATGTGTGTTGGGAGGTATGTGCCTACTGTTTGGTTGATACCCAGTTTTCTGGGAACTCTGAGATTAGAAACTACCCAATGTTATATTAATGCAGCTAATCCAATGTCCCAATTTATATTTTAGGAAATGTGGGTGACATCGTCTTCTGAAACAGATATAACCGGATGGAGATGACTCAAGAACTGCAGATTTTCTATAACAGATGTTAACACAATGTATTTAATTTCGGGAAGGTCTCAGTATAATGTCCAGGTTTCGGCAGCTCATTCATTTACATCCTCAGCCCGGGATGAGAAATTGACTTTTCCTGGATGTATTTCTCACTGGTTCTCATGGGGAATTCTTCCTCATTTTTTTCGGAGGGCGTCAGGGGATTGCAAACATCCGCAAACTGACAGGATCTTGGTTTTCTGCCTCCAGCTGCAAACAAATCTTCCGTATTGCATTCGTACAACTTGAGAACAAGATTTTACTGAATAAAACATTACGAAAAGAAACAAAAGCAGACATGAAGGACGCGCTTCCACAGACGCTGCCAGCAGCCAGCAATTATGTTCTCAAAGCGGGGGAAGTGTAGTGAAATACATCTCCGAACCATAATACTTTTATCTACCAGAGTCCTGGAACTCCAGCAAAAAACCTACATTCTCAATGGCATAAAAATAAAGTTTTACAGCTTTGGGTCATGTGAATGACCTGGATTACCTGAAGTCATTCTCACATTGTAGACTAAACTCCCTAATTCCCCTGTGCTGCAGAGCACACTGCAGGGAACTTAGGGAGGCAATGCTGAAAATGATCCTCACATTTATTTCCAGGTAGTTATCTGTTCCCTGTATCACTTCAAGAAAAATTTCTGCTAAAACACTGGCGTTTTATAATCAATTTGTCACAAACCCTAAAGAATGATTCTCGATATTCTTAATGCTACAGATGTAGATGATATCAATGTAAGAAACTGAAGACGTTAATATCCCTGGTGGTCTAGGGTAGTGACGTGTATTGCTCCAACCGCCAAACACTGCAGTCATCATGTGATATAATGTAGTCGTAGTCAGTCCTTGGGAAATAGTAGGACTCTTTGAGTTCTCGCCATTTTGCTGAAATTTCTAATGAACTTGTTTTCCCAGCTATATCTGTTTTCAAGGAAAGCTGGCAACTGATATAACACAAGTGATGATGACCCTAAAAAGCAAATCTGCCCATCAAGTCAGGAACGAGGCTTTTATTTCTGTGTCACTGGACTCAATTGGGACTCCAGAAAAATGTCTGACTACTACTGTGCGAGCAAGACATGATTTCGTTGTCACTCAGATTTGCACCAGCTAGGAAACGAGTGTATGAAATGTTACATAAAAACTTGGTTGACTGCCCAAGTTTTGCAAAAATATTAAAAAGTGTCAAAAATCCCTAATGGCTGAGCACAAGTATAAGAAAAGAGAAAAGCGAAGAGAAAACAATCTGTTTCCTTGAATTACCGAGAATTTGTAATCTTCATTTTACACCCACAATTGCCCCAGAAGACGTGAACTCCACTTCACATTACAACAATTTACTCTCCGGAAGAGGGATTACTCCAGCGAGAGACATGGGAAGACCACTCGAGTCATTCTGCTTTCCACTTAACTCTGCCAAAATGTAACAGAGCGTACACCTCTCATGTCCTGACTCACTTCGCCGCGCCGCGTCTGTCATCTCAAAGTATTAAACACGTCCTGTGAAAAATGGCAAAATAAAACAGGAAAAATGTTCCAGCTTCTACAGAAAAAAAATGAAACTAAAAAAGAAAAAAAAAATGTTTTATAATAGTAAGTTAAAAAAAATATTGTTTTACAATAAAAGAAAAAAAAAAGATTGAACTTGTGTTTATAATGTTTCTCCATTTTGATACAGGAAAAATATTTATTAGCCAGTAGATAGAAAAATATTAAAATTTGAGAGTCCTCAGTGCTTGATACCTTTTAATGGCTAACTGAAAAGATGATAACTAATTGCAAGCTTTCGAGACTCCTCAGGTCTCTTCTTCAGGCATAGGTGAAACCTGTCTCTGATGAAGAGATCTGAGGAGTCTCGAAAGTTTGCAATTAGTGACCATCTTTTCAGTTAGCTATTAAACGGTACCAACCAATGAAGGCTCTCAAATTTTAATATTTTTGTAATGTTTCTGTAATTCCAATTTGCAACTGGGGATGAGCAAATTGATTTTTAATGAATCAAATTGACTAAAATTTTCACCCAAAATTCTGATTCATAAGAATCTGAATTTCTCTGGATTCGATTTGCATGAATGCTACCTGAATTCATTCTTCTGGATTCTTTTTATGGCTGAGAAGGGGTTAAAAAATGATAACAGATTATACTCATCTGTCTGATGCCCACCCCTTACCTGTCCTGCTACCGCAGCTCCTCATCTGATTTTTCGCTTATTCCGGATCGATCTTTTTTGCATTGATTTTCTCTTCTATCTTCTGTTTTTCAAATTTTTTTGGTGCCGACTGGGCCTCATGTGATCACTTGGGATGTGACGCACGTCAATGATATGCATCACCCTATATTCTGACTCCATAGCTAGGCTGCGAGCGTAGGTCGCTTGAGATTCCGTTTCTAAGGATGCCTCTTTGCACTAGTACTCACACGAAGAGATTTCATCAGATAGCCTGACTCGACTGCAGAGGCTCATATGAAGGTTTATTTTCAAGCTGAATTCTTGTAGTTATGTACAATTATAGCTGCAGGATCTCTAACAGCTGCATTAGGTAAAAGAGAGTATTCAGAACCTGACATGTAAGAAATGAGCTTCTTAAAATGGCTGACATACAAAGAATGAGGATGAAGGGAAGGGTTACCTACATCAGAGCTAGGGAGGCAGACACTAAGAGAGGGAGGACAAATTTCTAAAAGGCAAACCTTACTGCAGCGCAACAGCAACAATACAATACAATGATTCCCAAGTCATGGGACATGGTGCCCTACATGGTCTAATGGAGTGTCACACACCATATACTTTGCACCCCAAATGATGATGTGAGGCACAGTCAGTGTCAAAAAAACAAAGAACAGAAGATGAAAGAGAAGATTAATCTGAAGTGGGTGATGGATTGTGTGTTTAACTGTGACGGAAGGATAGGTAAGGGGGCGAGACTAGTACAGGTGAGGGGGCTATTCTAGGAGAGGTGAGGGGCGAGACTAGGAGAGGTGAGGGGGCGAGACTTGGAGAGGTGAGGGGCTAGTCTAGGAGAGGTGAGGGGGCTATTCTAGGAGAGGTGAGGGGGCTATTCTAGGAGAGTGAGGGGGCTAGTCTAGGAGAGGTGAGGGAGCTAGTCTAGGACAGATGAGAGGCAAGGCTAGGACAGGTGAGGGGCAAGGCTAGGACAGGTGAGGGGCTAGACTAGGACAGGTGAGGGGGCTAGACTAGGACAGGTGAGGGGGCTAGACTAGGACAGGTGAAGGTTGAGACTAGTAAGGTGAGGGGGCTAGACTGAGGACTAGGAGTGAGGGGCAAGGTTAGGACAGGTGAAGGCGAGACTAGGAACAGTGAGGGGCAAGACTAGGACAGGTGAGGGGCTACACTAAGGACAGGTGAGGGGGCTAGTCTAGGAAGGTGAGGGGGCTAGTCTAGGGCCAGATGAGAGGCAAGGCTAGGACAGGTGAGGGGACTAGACTAGGACAGGTGAGGGGCTAGTCTAGAGAGGTGAGGGGCTAGTCTAGGCAGATGAGAGGGCAAGGCTAGGACAAGTAAAGGGGCTTAGACATAGGGAACAGATGAGAGGCAAGGCTAGGACAGGTGAGTGGGGTAGACTATGACAGGTGAGGGACGTAGACTAAGACAGGTGAGAGGCAAGGATAGGACAGGTGAGGGGGTGAGACTAGGACAGGTGAGGGAGCTAGAATAGGATAGGTGAGAGTGGTATTCTAGGAGAGGTGAGGGTGCTAGTCTAGGACTAGTCTAGGACAGATGAGAGGCTAGTCTAGGACAGATGAGAGGCAAGGCCAGGACAGGTGAGAGGCAAGGCTAGGACAGGTGAAGGTCGAGACTAGGACAGGTGAAGGTCAAGACTAGGTAGGGCTCATGGGCCAGATGAGAACTGGGGAGAAAAGAGGACTTATGTCCTCATTCTGGGGATTAGTGAGGGTCCCATGGTGCGATCTTTACCTTTACAGTATAGAGGTGATAACGTAAAATGTTTAACATAAGTTTTTAAATAAATTAAAAAAAGACTTGGGAAAAAAACTTTTGAAATGACTAAAACAATGCATGAAAAATGCAAAGACAACTCCTATAAGGTGATCTATCGCTATCTGAAAAGCTCCACTAAGAAAAGATTCAGACAGATTTGGACGCTGCCACTACTAGGACACAGACCATCCCACAGAGACTAGACGAGGCGAGGAGGACAACGACAGAAGAAATCAAACAATAGTGCAGGAAACACTTTCATAGTGCTCTGAAGTGTAAGAGGAAGAAGACACGAGGGTCAGATCATTACTTATATAGCGGAGAAGTGATGGCGACTCTTCAAAAGTGTCAAAAAGAACAAAAGTTTTTCTATTATTATGTAGAAAAGTAGCAGAAACAAAAAAGACAAAAATAATAAAGATAGATCAATGGATCAAAGGAGAGGATGAACGACAGCCACGGAATTAGCCGACGTATGTGTTACACTAATGGCGTCTGCAGTGATACATTAGGAGCAGAGATGAGGGAATCGATTCTGCATGAATCTCATTTCAAATGGATCAGCTAGAATGTTATGAATAGTAAAATACAGGGAAGATGGATCACATGACCCCTATATCGCAGCCAATCATGAGGGACTATAGGTGTGATGTCACTGATGATTCACAGCCACTATAAAAGCCTAAGCAGGAGGTGCTGCTGTCATCTTGTGAGGATTGTGAATAGGAGAGAGGACCTCAGAGCTCAGCCAGAGAAACACAGTGCACAGAATACAGACAGATAGACTGTTGAGAGAGAGAGGAGTTACTGACAGTGTGTTAGGCAAGGGGGACATTCAGGAAAGGACAGAAATGCCAAATTCTTCAGACAGAGACAGGTGGGGGCTGCTGTCAGTGCAAATCACAATCACACTGTGTCTGTGACTTAATAAAGTCTGCTCTGTGTCCGAGCGCAGTAACAAGTTAGCACAGCATTCATTTTAAGGCACCTGTGCAGCGTCAGAGACTGCCGCACCCAATATTGCTATTTGTATTTTCTCAAGTCAAACTAGCAATTATACATCGCTGTTAATTCTAGTTCAGACTGACAATGTAGTGAGGCTCAGCTCTCAATAACCTCATTTAACCCCTTCACGGCCTTGCGATTTGGCAATTTCGCATTTTCGGGGTTTTTTTGCTCCCCTTGTTCCCAGAGCCATAATGTTTTTATTTTTCCATCAATATGGCCGTATGAGGGCTTGTGTTTTGCGGGATGAGTTGTAATTTTGAACACCTCTATTGATTTTACTATATAGTTGAAAACGGTAAAAAAATTCCAAACAGTAAAAAATGTGTTGAAATTGCAAAAAAAAGTGCAATTCCACAATTGTTTCGGTGTTTTTTTACTTACCATGTTCACTAGATGCATTAATTCTATTTATATTTTGATAGATCGGGTGTTTCTGAATACGGCGATACCAAATATGTGTAGTTTTTCTTTTTTTACTGTTTTATTTAGAATAGAGCAAAAGAGGGTGATTTTAAGTTTTATATATTTTTTTATATATTTTTTAAAACATTTTTTTCTACTATTTAGTTGATTCAATAGTCTTCATAGGAGACTGGAAGCTGCGATCGTCTGCTACACACAGCGGGGCTTCTGCTATGAATGGCGGGCACACCAGATCAGCTGTCACGTGCAGGGCAAGATGCGGGCTCAGCGCCGAAGCCCGCATCAAATGCAGGGACACAACCTTGGACGTATCTATACCGATTAAAAAATTACCGATTAGACAAAAAAAAAAGGTGTGCTGACTTTGTTTTTTGATTCAGCAAAAATAAAAAAAGATTGCGACCGAAAAAGAGGTAAATGGATGACATCTTACGGCACTTCAGCTCATACTCCAATAATTACATCCTATAGTGGAACCTTTTTTTACCGTTTTTATGATCCCAAAACAAATCTAAAATCGAAAATAACTACTGGACATGTGAACAGAGTCCAAGAATGTGGGAGGCTACAGAGCAAGTGGCAGCACTGGTGACCGCAGCTACGTGGCCAGTAGTAGCACATGCAGGGCACAAATGCAATATTAAAATAAAAGTAATAATATTGATTTAAAAAATATATATATTTTTTTCATTTTATGAAGCATAACAGGGCTGTTAGTGAAGTGCACGGTGTTAGATACTGGTTCGGTTCCATTACCCGTAGCCATAAATGTTGCCCTCAGTCCTAGGAGACCACAGAGCGTTCCACACGTCTTTCCAGGGACACCGAAGGCTTTTGGAGCACTTCAAATTTTCATCTGAGTAATATCCAACACGATCTTTGTAATGTTAGTTAATCTCTAATTAGGAGCTGATTTGTTTTTGAACTTTTTTTTGTTCAGCTACTTAAGTCAGGAGCGCCGAATCTACAGATGGGAAAGGTCGGACCGGCACCTGTGTATGGAGGGTTGACACCATCATTTTAATATGCAAACACAGCGTTGTGTCTGGCCCACTTTCATTTAAAATAAGCTCTGGAGGCAGATTCTCAGGGAGATCTATGGTCCCGCCCATAGCCTGGAACAGCTCATTTACATATTAAGAAAAACCGTGTATTTCTCAGGAATAAGATATCAGATGTCAAGGTATCATTTTATTCAGCTTCCTATGACCTACATGCCCGCATAGACTGCTTAGGAGGGTGGATCCTACTACTAGATTCCTTTTAGAGATGAAATGGGCGCATACCCACTGAGCTTTTTTTCCCGGGTCACTTATATAAAACGTTTCTTCTCCTATTAGGGACTGCATTGGACCACAAATATCACACGAGTTCACATTTTGGGCTCATACTCACTGGCTGGAAAAAAATCGGTCCGTATTCTGCAGGAAAAAAACGGTACATTTGTTGTAAAAAGACATGCGATTTTGATGCGATTTTAAATCGCACCATGCGTTTCCATCAGTTTTCCATCAGTTTTCCATCTGTATGCAATGCGATTTTAATATGAAGTTTTACATAGAGCAGTTATCTCTATGTAAAAAGTCATGTAAAAATCACATTGTAAAAAAAATGTACACAAAAAGCAAATAATCTATAATATAACGGTGGGAGCGTCACTCTGTCTGAAGCCTTTATAGACTGCGCAAGCGCGACGCGCCTGCGCAGTCTGGACAGAGTGACGCCCCCGGGATGAGGAGGGTGGCCCAGGAGATCGCGGTATGCGTAAGCCCTGAACGCATACCGCGATCTCCGACACAACTTACCGACCCGGGTGTGCCGGCGCCGCGTTCTCTTGCTGGGATGGATGTCAGAGAGGGCGGGTTGTGGCGCCGGAATCGGCGCATGCCCAGTGCGCCCCTTTCCGGCGCCATATTGTGAAGACACTGCAGTGTGTCTTCAAGAAAATGGCGCCGGAAAGGAAGGACTTGCGCAGGCGCCGATATCGCCGTCATCGGCGCATGCCCAGTCCGCGCTTTCCGGCGCCATTTTCTTGAAGACACACTGCAGTGTCTTCAAGAAAATGGTGATGCAAAGCGAAAACTGCGCAGGCGCCGAAACAATCCCGCCCTCTCCTGCACCTCAAGTTGACACTCAGGGCCCATATGAGAATGGCGCGGTGTGCGCAGGCGCACAGTGAATGTAACTGTCGCCTACGCGTCACCGCCATTTTAAAACCACTGCCCCCTCTTGCATTTAAATATGTAGTTGACGCCCACAAATTGCCCCCAGTTAAAAAAAAAAAAAAACAGAACTGCGCCATACAGTGCCTCTGCGGTCCTGTCAGAAAAAAATATTGAGCACATATTCTGCGCCATACAGTGCCTCTGCGGTCCTGTCAGAAACAAATATTGGGCACATATTCTGCGCCATACAGTGCCTCTGCAGTCCTGTCAGAAAAAAATATTGGGCACATATTCTGCGCCAACAGTGCCTCTGCGTCCTGTCAGAAAAAATATTGGGCACATATTCTGCGCCATACAGTGCCTCTGCGGTCCTGTCAGAAACAAAATATTGGGCACATAGTCTGCGCCATCAGTGCCTCCGTTGTCAGAAAAAAATATTGGGCACATATTCTGCGCCATACAGTGCCTCTGCAGTCCTGTCAGAAACAAATATTGAGCACATATTCTGCGCCATACAGTGCCTCTGCGGTCTGTCAGAAAAAATATTGAGCACATATTCTGCGCCATACAGTGCCTCTGCGGTCCTGTCAGAAACAAATATTGGGCACATATTCTGCACCATACAGTGCCTCTGCAGTCCTGTCAGAAAAAAATATTGGCACATATTCTGCCCATACAGTGCCTCTGCGGTCCTGTCAGAAACAAATATTGAGCACATATTCTGCGCCATACAGTGCCTCTGCAGTCCTGTCAGAAACAAATATTGGGCACATATTCTGCGCCATACAGTGCCTCTGCGGTCCTGTCAGAAACAAATATTGAGCACATATTCTGCGCCATACAGTGCCTCTGCGGTCCTGTCAGAAACAAATATTGGGCACATATTCTGCGCCATACAGTGCCTCTGCGGTCCTGTCAGAAACAAATATTGAGCACATATTCTGCGCCATACAGTGCCTCTGCAGTCCTGTCAGAAACAAATATTGGGCACATATTCTGCGCCATTACAGTGCCTCTGCGTCCTGTCAGAAACAAATATTGGGCACATATTCTGCGCCATACAGTGCCTCTGCAGTCCTGTCAGAAACAAATATTGGGCACATATTCTGCGCCATACAGTGCCTCTGCGTCCTGTCAGAAACAAATATTGAGCACATATTCTGCGCCATACAGTGCCTCTGCAGTCCTGTCAGAAACAAATATTGGGCACATATTCTGCGCCATACAGTGCCTCTGCGTCCTGTCAGAAACAAATATTGAGCACATATTCTGCGCCATACAGTGCCTCTGCGGTCCTGTCAGAAACAAATATTGGGCACATATTCTGCGCCATACAGTGCCTCTGCGGTCCTGTCAGAAACAAATATTGGGCACATATTCTGCGCCATACAGTGCCTCTGCGGTCCTGTCAGAAACAAATATTGGGCACATATTCTGCGCCATACAGTGCCTCTGCGGTCCTGTCAGAAACAAAATATTGAGCACATATTCTGCGCCATACAGTGCCCTGCGTCCTGTCAGAAACAAATATTGGCACAATTCGCGCCATACAGT
>JARQOD010000006.1:5409642-5464966 GCA_033576555.1 Oophaga sylvatica
ATTGTTCACCGGTCACTGGGGACCGAAGTGTCACTACAGCTTCAGGCGTAGTGGTAGAAAAACCAGAGTCTTACTGGACCTTAGGTCGCAGAAAGCAGCCCTTGGAGTGTCGGTACGTAACTGGGGTCAGGGAGAGTGGGAACCTTGAGTCGATGCAGGACAACAGTAGGAACCCAGCCCTCTCAAAGGAAGACTCCGACCACAAAACTGACCGGGCAGTACAGCTAAGGAGTTAGCTGGAGTTCTTGGAGTGAACTAAGCTTTATGCTAGTTGGACTCATCGTATTGGAAAGTAAAGGAGGCCCCAACCTGTTCAGCTGTTATCTCAAAGCACATCCTCCACCCGACCAGCCTCCCTGGGACCTGCCTTATCATCTGACAAGTAAAAGGTATGGAAAGACGCTGGATGGTGTGAGACTGATTTATTTATCTGCACCCGACATCATTAATTCCATAGACTTTGAGGGACCAGTCCCACCTGTAGGGGACCCGACATCTAGCTGCCACACCATCCCCTCAGAGATCTACAGCAGCGCTGGTCTTAATGATCAGAGAACTACAGGTGGCGTCACGAACTGTTATACACCTATCCCCTGTAAATATACCCCCAACATACGCCTGACCGCCAGGGCCACAGACCGAGCCACCGCTACCTGTGACAACCCCATAGACTTCCATGGGCTCGGCTCTGAGTACCCCATTGCTCTGGTAACCCACAATTGTGGTGCGGGTCACAACAATATCACCCCTCCAAGGAGCATGCAGCGCCTGGTAGCCGGAGAGGAGCGCTGGAAAGCCTCTGCAATGATACTGAATGATCTGTGCCAACTTTTTGCAGGGGGTGTAAGATGCCTGGAGGGCAGGGAGGAGTCAGGTGCTATAGCCTGAGGACAGCGACATATGGCGGCTCCATTAACCGTGATGGAAAAATTGGGGCCGTATCGACAAGGTTTAGGAGGAAACCGGAGACGACCTGTTTTTCGCCACATGCTGCTCTTTGTACGGCCAAATACTATCCACGGGAACAGAAGAAAGTCATAATTAGGGATTTGTGTCCGTATGGAAGGAAACATTCCACTCATAATAGGAATATAGGGTCCGGTATGGACATCACGGGGAGAGAGAAAGATCAAGAGGGAAAAGTGATGTCAAGGATTAACCCATTCATGCCTCACATAGGGTCTTGTCCTCTAACACTACTGATACAGCAGAGTCAAATCAATACAGGAGAGATGGGTTTGATATTTAATGCAATGTCCCATGGAATGCTAGAACATCTGTTATTTTTCCCTGCACATATATTAACATATTTCTCCACATCAAATTAAAACTGCAGTTTACTTTCAAAATAATACTGCCATATAGTGTCCAGATAATACTGTCATATAGAGTCCAAATAGTGCTACCATATATTGTTAAAATAATACTGCCATATAATGTCCAAATAATACTGTCACATACAGTCCAAATAGTGCTGCCATATATTGTGAAAATAGAACTGCCATATAGTGTCCAGATAATACTGTCATATAGAGTCCAAATAGTGCTACCATATATTGTTAAATAGCACTGCCATATAGCATCCAAATAATACTGTCACTCAGAGTCCAAATAGTGCTACCATATATTGTGAAAATAGAACTGACATATAGTGTCCAGATAATACTGTCATATAGAGTCCAAATAGTTACACCATACATTGTGAAAATAGCACTGCCATAGAGTGTCCAGATAATACTGTCATATACGGTTCAATTAGTGCCACAATATATTGTGAAAATAGCACTGACATAAAATGTCCAACTTATACTCCAAATTATACTGTCATATAGGGCCTAAATAGTGCAACAATATATTGTAAAAATAGCACTGCCATATGCTGTCCAAATAATACTGTCAAATAGAGTCCAAAGAATGCCATCACACATTGTGAAAATATTCATGCCATAAAGTGTCCAAATAATACAGTCCAAACGTAATAACATCCAAATGTGCCCCAACATATTACAAAAATAATACTACTATATAGTTTCCAAATTATATAATTACAGTGCTCAAACAATGGCACCATGTATTGACAACATAATACTATATTTTTTCCATATACAGTACTGTTAAACAGTGTCCCAGCAATACCACCATAAATAATACTGCTATATAGTGTCTAGCTAATTGTGTTTTATTGTGTGCAAACAGTTAAAACATATATTGTGAAATTAATATTGCCATATAATGACCAAACAATACTGTAACAGAGTCTACCAAAATAATAAGCCAATATAACATTCAACTAATATCCTCAAACAGTGTCCAACAGTGCCACCAAGTAATGCAAAAATATTACTGTTATACAGTTTCAACATTATGTTTGCAGCAGTATTATAGTAGTTATATTCTTGTACATAGGAGCAGTATTATAGTAGTTATATTCTTGTACATAGGAGCAGTATTATAGTAGTTATATTCTTGTACATAGGGGGCAGTATATAGTAGTTATATTCTTGTACATAGGAGCAGTAATATAGTAGTTATATTCTTGTACATAGGAGCAGTATTATAGTAGTTATATTCTTGTACATAAGGGGGCAGTATTATAGTAGTTATATTCTTGTACATAGGGGGCAGTATTATAGTAGTTATATTCTTGTACATAGGAGCAGTATTATAGTAGTTATATTCTTGTACATAGGAGAAGTATTATAGTAGTTATATTCTTGTACATAGGTGCAGTATTATAGTAGTTATATTCTTGTACATAGGAGCAGTATTATAGTAGCTATATTCTTGTACATAGGGGGCAGTATTATAGTAGTTATATTCTTGTACATAGGAGCAGTATTATAGTAGTTATATTCTTGTACATAGGGGCAGTATTATAGTAGTTATATACTTGTACATAGGAGCAGTATTATAGTAGTTATATTCTTGTACACAGGGGCAGTATTATAGTAGTTTTATTCTTGTACATAGGGGGCAGTATTATAGTAGTTATATTTTTGTACATAGGGGCAGTATTATAGTAGTTATATTCCTGTACATAGGGGCAGTATTATAGTAGTTATATTCTTGTACATAGGGGCAGTATTATAGTAGTTTTATTCTTGTACATAGGAGCAGTATTATAGTAGTTATATTCTTGTACATAGGAGCAGTATTATAGTAGTTATATTCTTGTACACAGGGGCAGTATTATAGTAGTTTTATTCTTGTACATAGGGGGCAGTATTATAGTAGTTATATTTTTGTACATAGGGGCAGTATTATAGTAGTTATATTCCTGTACATAGGGGCAGTATTATAGTAGTTTTATTCTTGTACATAGGGGGCAGTATTATAGTAGTTATATTTTTGTACATAGGGGCAGTATTATAGTAGTTATATTCCTGTACATAGGGGCAGTATTATAGTAGTTTTATTCTTGTACATAGGAGCAGTATTATAGTAGTTATATTCTTGTACATAGGGGGCAGTATTATAGTAGTTATATTCTTGTACATAGGGGCAGTATTATAGTAGTTATATTCTTGTACATAGGAGCAGTATTATAGTAGCTATATTCTTGTACATAGGGGCAGTATTATAGTAGTTTTATTCTTGTACATAGGAGCAGTATTATAGTAGTTATATTCCTGTACATAGGGGCAGTATTATAGTAGTTATATTCTTGTACATAGGGGCAGTATTATAGTAGTTTTATTCTTGTATATATTGTTTGTCAGCAGATGTGTATAACATTATAACTGTACCTACCATGCGCCATTCTGTGGAACCAATAGTATGCAAAGTCCACACCAAGGAACGTCAACCACCATGTCCAAGAAGAATCCCAAGGCAATTCTGCCATTCTGTAGTTGTTCCATACGTAGACATAAGTGGTCACCTCAACGCCTCTGAAGGCAACACTGTAATTTAAAGAAAAGTATCGATATTTATCGTATAGCAAAAACACTTTCTATTTTTTGTTCTTATGAAGCCTAACTTAACTCTTGGTATCATGATATAGTCTATGTCTACACTGAGATTGTGTTCCTCATGTCACAGTGGTCTTCAGATCAGGGTTTCATGCTCAGATCCCCCACCATCCTGATGGATCAGTAATGGAGCCATGCACAGTCTTGTGGAGACTTAGTCTTGGGCTTCACCTGTGGTGTGTAATATTATTATTATTATTATTATTAATATTTATTTCTATAGCACCATTGATTCCATGGTGCTGTACATGAGAAGGGGTTACATACAAATTACAGGTATCACTTACAGTAAACAAACTAACAATGACAGACTGATACAGAGGGGAGAGGACCCTGCCCTTTCGGGCTTACATTCTACAGGATTGTGAGGCAGGAGACAGTAGGTCGGGGGTTGCAGCAGTTCCGGTGTTGGTTGAGGCAATAACTCCGGTAGTGGTGAGGAGGCAGCAGGGTCATTGCAGGCTGTAGGCTTTCCTGAAGAGATGGGTTTTCAGGTTCCGTCTGAAGGATCTGAATGAGTTTGATAGTCGGATGTGTTGGGGCAAAGAATTCCAGAGGATGGGGGATATTCGGGAGAAGTCTTGGAGGCGGTTGGGTGAGGAGCGAATAAGTGTGGAGGAGAGAAGGAGGTCTTGGGAGGATCGGAGATTACGTGAGGGAAGATATCGGGAGATTAGTTCAGAGATATATGGAGGAGACAGATTATAGATGGCCTTGTAGGTCAGTATTAGTAATTTGAACTGGATACGCTGAGGGAATGGGAGCCAGTGAAGAGATTTGCAGAGGGGAGAAGCGGAGGAGTAGCGAGGAGAGAGGTGAATTAGTCGTGCAGCAGAGTTAAGGATGGACTGGAGAGGTGCGAGGGTGTTAGCAGGGAGGCCAGAGAAAAGGGTGTTGCAGTAGTCGAGGCGGGAGATGATGAGGGCGTGCACAATCATTTTAGTAGATTGAGGGTTGAGGAAAGGACGGATTCTTGAAATATTTTTGAGCTGAAGGCGACAGGAGGTAGAAAGAGCTTGGATGTGCGGTTTGAAGGACAGGGCAGAGTCAAGGGTTACTCTGAGGCAGCGGACTTCTGGTACGGGGGAAAGCGTGATGTCGTTAATTGTGGTAGATAGGTCAGGTAAGGAAGATCTGTGGGATGGGGGAAAGATTATGAGTTCAGATTTGTCCACATTGAGTTTGAGGAAGCAGGAGGAGAAGAAGGAGGATATGGCTGATAGACACTCCAGGATTCTGGATAGCAGAGAAGTGATGTCTGGGCCAGAGAGGTAGATCTGAGTGTCATCAGCGTAAAGGTGGTACTGGAATCCGTGGGACTTTATGAGTTGCCCCAGGCCAAGTGTATAGATTGAGAAGAGTAGGGGTCCTAGAACAGAGCCTTGGGGAACTCCAACAGAGAGGGTGGGACGAGGAGGTAGTGTGGGAGTGGGAGACGCTGAATGTGCGGTTGGAAAGGTATGAGGAGATCCAAGATAGGGCGAGGTCTTTGACGCCAAAGGAGGAAAGAATCTGTAGTAGAAGGCAGTGGTCAACTGTGTCAAAAGCAGAGGACAGGTCAAGAAGCAGGAGTATAGAGTATTGTCCGTTTGCTTTGGCTGTAAGTAGGTCATTAGTAATTTTGGTCAGGGCTGTCTCAGTGGAGTGATGGTGGCGGAAACCAGATTGTAGAGTGTCAAAGAGCAAGTTAGAAGAGAAGTGGTAGGAAAGCTCAGCGTGGACATGCAGCTCCAGGAGTTTGGAAGCGAATGGGAGCAGCGATATTGGGCGATAGCTGGACATAGCGGTTGGGTCGAGGGTTGGCTTTTTAAGGATAGGCGTGATTGTGGCATGCTTGAAAGCAGAAGGGAAGGTACCGGAAGTTAGTGATAGGTTGAAGATATCTGGAATATCTGGAACAGTATGAGACTAGAGGGAGGACTGAAGAGCAAGACAGCAGGAAAGTATCTGGCTACAACCTGGAGCTTTACAAGTGGAGTGTGCAAATCACAAAACTGAATGGGGTGAAGCCGCAATACCAAATATGTCCTGTACACAGGGGTGGTGCCCTTGTGGGAAGAAAGAATCCATGTTTTTCTAATCCTGAAAAATCCCATTTCCCAGGAGTAAAGTCATTCTAACTACCCAGACCTACTCCTCAGAGCTGCTCGTCAACCAACCTAACCTCTCCTTCTCCTTAAGATATTGATCACAGCCCCTTATTGCTATGGGTAGAAGCCTCCAACCCAAACTATTTGGGTTCTGCTCCAGGTTGATGTCTGTAACTGCCCAAACTGGTGTCCTCCTAAGGTAGAGAACATGCTGATCCACGCTGCTTGACCAAAAACCCACGGACAGCCCTGAAACGGTTAGACCACTGCAGCCCATAACCCCACGAAACAAAGATGCTCTATCAACTCTCCTTCTAATTCCCAGTCCCTTCCTCCAGACCTTCCTAGGTAACATACAATGGTACATCTCACCTTTAGGTCTCGTAAAAGCACATACCCTAAAAGTGTCCCACCACATAGGGTCACCATGGAATTCTTGGGGTCCACTACTTCTCTTGCCTATGATAGAGCCGCTCTGGCCTCCATCTTATGGACATTCCTCAAGGTCAGAGATGGCATATGATAACATAATATTCAGCCATTAGTTTTCCCTCTCGACTCCACCATGCACGAGCACGCTTTGCTCGGCCGACCAAGTATATGTTTTTGTTACGGAGAGAGGAATAAATCACCGGCCAACCTCATAGGAAAACAACAGGATCGGGCAGGTGATTGGCATCAACATGATCAATCCTTCTCTCCCCCAAATGATCATCATCGAACGTAACAAATCAACATGCCCAATCCTTCTCCTCCCAACCAATCATGATAGAGCTTTGTAATTCTACATGCCCAATTATTCACTTCAACAAACGATGATGATCAGGAGTTGTAGTTCTACATTCTTTTCTCGCCAACTAATCTTGGTCACGCATTGTAATTCTAGCTGCCCAATTCTTCTCCCCCAAATAATCATGAAAGAACATTGTACAGTCATGGCCAAAAGTTTTGAGAATGACACAAATATTAAATTTTACAAAGTCTACTGCTTCACTTTTTCTAATTGCAATTTGCATATACTCCAGAATGTTATAAAGAGTGATCAGCTTAACAGCAATTACTTGCAAAGTCAATATTTGGCTAGAAAATGAACTTTATCCCCCAAAACACATTTCAACATCATTGCAGCCCTGCCTTAAAAAGACCAGCTAACCTCTTTTCAGTGATTGCTCCATTAACACAGGTGTGGGTGTTGATGAGGACATGGCTGGAGATCAATCTGTCATGATTAAGTAAGAATGACACCACTGGACACTTTAAAAGGAGGCTGGTGCTTGGCATCATTGTTTCTCTTCTGTTAACCATGGTTATCTCTAAAGAAACACGTGCAGTCATCATTGCAATGCACAAAAATGGCCTAACAGGGAAGAGTATCGCAGCTAGAAAGATTGCACCTCAGTCAACAATCTATCGCATCATCAAGAACTTCAAGGAGAGAGGTTCCATTGTTGCCAAAAAGGCTTCAGGGCGCCCAAGAAAGACCAGCAAGCGCCAGGACCATCTCTTAAAAGTGTTTCAGATGCGGGATCGGGCTACCAGCAGTGCAGAGCTTGCTCAGGAATGGCAGCAGGCAGGTGTGAGTGCATCTGCACGCACTGTGAGGCGGAGACTCTTGGAGCAAGGCCTGGTCTCAAGGATGGCAGCAAAGAAGCTACTTCTCTCCAGAAAAAAAAATCATGGACAGACTGATATTCTGCAAAAGGTACAGGCAGTGGACTGCTGAGGACTGGGGTAAAGTTATTTTCTCTGATGAATCCCCTTTTCGATTGTTTGGGACATCAGGAAAACGCCTCATTCGGAGAAGACAAGGTGAGCGCTACCACCAGTCTTGTCTCATGCCAACTGTTAAGCATCCTGAAACCATTCATGTGTGGGGTTGCTTCTCAGCCAAGGGAATCGGCTCTCTCACAGTCTTGCCTAAAAACACAGCCATGAATAAAGAATGGTACCAGAATGTCCTCCAAGAGCAACTTCTCCCAACCCTCCAAGAGCAGTTTGGCAATCAACAATGCCTTTTCCAGCATGATGGAGCACCTTGCCATAAAGCAAAGGTGATAACTAAATGGCTCAGGGAACAAAACATAGAGATTTTGGGTCCATGGCCTGGAAACTCCCCAGATCTTAATCCCATTGAGAACTTGTGGTCAATCATCAAGAGACGGGTGGACAAACAAAAACCTAAAAATTCTGACAAAATGAAAGCATTGATTGTGCAAGAATGGACTGCTATCAGTCAGGATTTGGTTCAGAAGTTGATTGAGAGCATGCCAGGGAGAATTGCAGAGGTCCTGAAGAAGAAGGGTCAACACTGCAAATATTGACTGGCTGCATTAACTCATTCTAACTGTCAATATAAGCTTTTGTTACTCATATGTTTGCAATTATTATATTTCTGTCTGTGATAAAAACATCTGTCAAACACACATAAAAACCAGAGGGCAGCAGATCATGTGAAAATATAATATTTGTATCATTCTCAAAACTTTTGGCCATGACTGTAATTCTACATGCCCAATCTTTTCCCCCAACTGATAATGATCGGGCGAGGTAATTCTACATGACCAATCCTTTTCTCCTCCTACCGATCATCTGTCCTTAGAGAACTGTGAGGCCGTCATGTACGTGCGATGGTCGTCTGCTCCTGCCAGAGCGCCTGACACAGGTACACCTCTATAGTCATCAGCTGCTGCTGTCACAGGATTGAGAGGCGCTGCCTTAAAATGAGAAAAGTATAGAACGAGTTCCCCTTTAAACACGTCTGTGATACCCAATAAGCACATCCTAAACCACAGAGCTTGCACTTTATGATTTCAGTGGGGTGAAACATATTTTGGACCGAAATTAAAGACACAGAAAAAGGAACAAAGAAACCCCAGAAGTGCAAAGAGCAGCGACCAGACGCCAATCTGCGGCACCGAGGAGAAGGGGATTTATAGAATGTGGTTCCAATTGTTTCACATTTTAACTCGGGATAATAGGGCACTGCCACTCGCTGCACGAAGCTGACGGGGCGGAAACTCAATCTCCCATTTCCTGCACAGATGCCAGGCATTAATAAATGAGGGCTCGATTTACTGGCCTGTCAGGGAGAGCAGCGGCGCTGACACAAATCCACCAGAAAAATGGCCGCAGGAGCCGGCTCATGCCGATAATCCTGGTGTAACCAATCTAAAGATGTAACAGTACTGCATAATATTTATTATCAGAGGCAAGATAGAGGGAAAATTCATAATAGATAGATAGATAGATAGATAATAGATAGATGGATAGATAGATAGATAGATAGATAGATAATAGATATATAGATAGATAGATAGATAGATAGATAATAGATATATAGATAGATAGATAATAGATAGATAGATAGATAGATAGATAGATAGATAGATAGATAGATAGATAGTAGATACATAATAGATATATAGATAAATAATAGATAGATAATAGACAGATAGATAGATAGATAGATAGATAGATAGATAGATAGATAGATAGATAGATAGATAGATAAATAATATATACATAGATAATGGATAGATAATAGATAGATGATAGATAATAGATAGATAGATAATAAATAGATGATAAATAGATAGATAGATAGATAATAGATATATAGATAATATATAGATAGTAGATAGATAATAAATAGATGATAGATAGATAGATAGATAGATAGATAATAGATAGATAGATAGATAGATAATAGATATATATGATAATATATAGATAGTAGATAGATAATAAATAGATGATAGATAATAGATAGATAGAGAGATAGATAGATAGATAATAGATAGATAGATAGATAGTAGATAATAGATAGATAGATAGATAGATAGATAGATAGATAGATAGATAGATGAAATAATAGAGAGATAGATAGATAGATAGATAGATAGATAATAAATAGATGATAGATAGATAGATAGATAGATAGATAGATAGATAGATAGATAGATAGATGAAGATAATAAATAGATGATAGATAGATAGATAGATAGATAGATAGATAAATAGATAGATAATGGATAGATAATGGATAGATAATAAATAGATAGTAGATAGATAATAGATAGATAGATAGATAGATAGATAGATAGATAGATAGATAGATAGATAGATAGATAGATAATAGATAGATAGATTGTACATTTCCCCCTTGGTTGTGCTGCTGGTCTCCATTGACTTTCCCATAGAGTTCCCATACTACGCCTGCACCCTGGCCTGTTGAGTATTTTAGTTCCACTACAGCCCCCCAGCCCGATCCCCTAATTACTGATTCCCCCCTTTCCGCCATGGGCTGAGCAGCACCTCCCAGGAGCTTCTATGGTGCGGGGCTCTCCCTGATTATTGGGTCATTAATCTGAAGTTCCGTCACCGCATTTTGTTTTCTCCGTATCAGTAGTGCAGTCCCTGAGAAAGGACAGAAGCGGCGCTGCATTCATCTCTCACTCTGCTGTTAGTGATTTTCCACAGTGTTTCCTGTGGCTGTGGGGTCTCGGCCCACAGACGTCCTCTGCGTGGATTGTGTCACCCTGGTAGATTTTTATTCAGGCAGAAATCACTTTACTGCGGAGGAAACCTGAGCCCTGAACTGCAGCTTCTGACAACTTCCTAACACCTCCAATGGAAAGCCAGATGTAGCAGAGCTGAAGGTGCAGCTTACCTCTCCGGCACTGTGCCATGTAAGCCCTCACTTCATCTATTCTATCCAAAGATAATGGGGCCGGTCTGTCCCCCTTCGTCTGCACGAGTATAGCATACCCCCATTATGTTCTGCCATCTTAGAATTTAAAGGGGTGTCTGCATCTTGGCACTTTATACCAAATCCCCTACAAGTTTTGCAGCTAAGAGCTCCACCAACGGGACCCGCATCTATTATGAGAATGGGGCCCCATTCAGTGACATATTTATCCTTTGGCAAAAAAAAGGCAACATTTCTTTTGGGTCACAAATAATATGCCAAGATACTGTCCCGATTCTTGTACCCAATAAGTTTCCATAAACATTTTTTAAGTGATATTTTCTTTATTAAATTTCTGCCAGCATTATAGGTGCTGGAAATTCCTTTCTTTACATTTCCCACCATGCATTGCAAACACCCATCCCCATTTTCTGTAGAAAGTCAAAGACCCTTTCGTCCTGTAGAGAAACAAGGACCCATATCCACTTCTTGTAGAGAGACAAAGACTCGCCCCATTTCCTATAAAGAGACAGAACCACCTCTACTTTTTGTAGAGACAGACCCACCACTACTTCCTGTAGAGAGGAAGACCCACCACTACTTCCTGTAAAGAGGCAGAACCACCTCTACTTTCTGTAGAGACAGACCCACCATTACTTCCTGTAGAGAGGAAGACCCACCTCTACTTCCTGTAAGAGAGAAGACCCACCTCTACTTCCCATAGAGAAGCAGAACCACCTCTACTTCCTGTAGAGAGTAAGACCCACCCCTACTTCCTGTAGAGGGGTAGAACCACCTCTACTTCCTGTAGAGGCAGAACCACCTCTACTTCCTGTAGAGAGACAGACCAACATCTACTTCCTGTAGAGAGTCAGAACCACCTCTACTTCCTGTAGAGAGGCACAACTACCTCTACTTCCTGTAGAGAGACAGAACCACCACTATTTCCTGTAGAGAGGAAGAGCCACCTCTACTTCCTTTAGAGAGAAAGAACCACCTCTACTTCCTGTCGAGAGGCAGAACCACCTCTTCTTCCTGTAGAGGCAGAACCACCTCTACTTCCTGTAGAGGCAGAACCATCTCCACTTCCTGTAGAGAGGCAGAACTAACTCTACTTCCTGTAGAGGCAGAACCACCTCTACTTCCTGTAGAGGCAGAACCACCTCTACTTCCTGTAGAGGCAGAACCACCTCTACTTCCTGTAGAGAGAAAGAACCACCTCTACTTCCTGTAGAGAGACAGATCCACCAGTACCTCCTGTAGACAGACAGGATTCCAGAGAGGTAATGGTGTAGAAGCCACAATGACTGATGGAGGCACAATTTGATTCGTCAGTAAGAGGCCAATGCTTGAACTCTCTTGTACTTGGGCCAGTCAGGCTGTGGTAGAGGGTGCCCTCTCTGAGGCTCATGGCGGCAGGTAGGACACGCTGTGAAACAGCAGTCACTTTGACTCTTCTGGTGTTCATGTACAAAGCGGAGTCCTGTCAGGTTCTCACCACCCTAATGCACACAGAACTGCCAAGTTTTCAGACATTTTGGTTATTTTCCTTTGCCGCGTGCACCAGCAGATTTTGGACATACTGTAAGGGGTTACAAGGACTGGTGTGCCCCCCCAAACACGTCCCGATTAGGTATTATGTTGTACATATTATTGTGTTGTATATATCCTTGTCTATATGTATGTATATTGTTACCTTTTAATGCTGCTAGAATGTATAGTGTATATGAATAATAGGGAAAGTGCAGTACCCCTAATTGGACACTAGATGGGATACCTCATTGTACATAGTTTACATAGGAGGAGCTAACTGGGATTAAGATAGAGGGTTTTTCCAGCTGTTAGTCAGTAGGGGCCCAGGTGCCCGTGTAGGGCGGTTAGCTCTGCAACGTTTAAGTGAGAAACCCAGCCATCCAGGTCCCAGTGGGGCAGAGATGTCTGAGGCAGAAGTGGGACATCAGTGCTGAAGAAGAAGGTCAGGAACAGTACGGGGACGCAGGTCGCTCATCATGTGGCAGATCATCTCATGGGCTGATGCCCTCAGATCTGGGGTGAAACGGACGAGGGAACCCCCAACTGTAGTGAGTCTGGACAGGGAGGATGCTGTGTTACCGTAAGAGGCGGTACGACCTGGGAACTTACTGGAGGCTGTAGGAAGAAGCTCAGGGAAAGTGGAGAGTGAGGACTGTATGAAACCCTATGTTGATGTTGTATGAGACAAGGATGTGCTGCGACAAGGAAAAAGTAAAGTTCTTTGTTTCAAGTTGCAAATGGACTGTGTCTCTGTTTGTGCGAAATCATGTGGAAGGGGTCAGCAGCAGTTCAGAGGAGACCCTGAAGGTACAGAGAGTAAAGAGGCAAGTACACTGATACAGAGACATTGTATTTATGTGGGGGAAGACCAGGGCGCGTTTGAGCGAATATTCTCAGCCACGACTAAGGCCCTGTCTCTGCCCCTCACAATACTTTCACCTCTTTTGGCCCTACAGTAAATAGAAGGTAGAACAAAACCCTCTCTCTAGAACCAAAGGCCAAAGTAACATTTTACCACAGGAAAAAGCCAAAAAACGGCTATAAACTCTGCTACATCAATTAAACAAAGCCCCGTCACATCCCATTCTGTGCGGTATTACACCTCTTATTTCTCATGTTTTTAAAATAAAGGAAGCCATGTTTTTACTTCTAGATAACGTCTTCGAGCTTCCTCCTTTACTCTGTACCCTTTGATATAAAAAGTGTACCTAAACATTGCAACATCTAACAAACGTTTCCTACATTTGGCAAAATAAGGTTTGATACATTTGATAAGACAAGCTCTGCTACATCAGACTAACTCATTTCTGTTCTATTAGATAAAATCAACTGTTTCACATCTGACAAACCCAGCTCTGCTACATCTGGCAAACTCAACTCTGCTACATCTGACAAACTCAACTCTGCTACATCTGACAAACTCAGCACTGCTACATCTGACAAACTCAGCACTGCTACATCTGACAAACTCAGCACTGCTACATCTGACAAACTCAGCTCTGCTACATCTGACAAACTCAACTCTGCTACATCTGACAAACTCAGCTCTGCTACATCTGACCAACTCAGCTCTGCTACATCTGACAAACTCAACTCTGCTACATCTGACAAACTCAGCTCTGCTACATCTGACAAACTCAGCTCTGCTACATCTGACAAACTCAACTCTGCTACATCTGACAAACTCAACTCTGCTACATCTGACAAACTCAGCACTGCTACATCTGACAAACTCAGCCCTGCTGTATCTGACAAACTCACTCTGCTACATTTAGTCTTTTTTTTCTTTTAGCATTCCGGCTCTCTGTGTTTTTTCTTTCTGCGGTTTGTTTCACATAACGAGAACAGAAAACGTGATGAATGCAGCGCTCAGCATCCAGGATAATTGCCGTTCTCGGGGAATTCAGCCGCTCAATTTGTTAGGGGGGACCCATTTTAGATACTCAGAAGCTTTGTGGAGTGGTGCAGAATGACAAATCCAGCACCTGAGGAGTCATCTGCCCCGGGACGTCCCTCGCAGATCATCAATTATGTATTGTTTCCTCGCAGTTAGTGCAAAATGCAGAATAAATGCTGAGGCTCCACGTGGAGTAATGAGGTGAGATCACACATGGAGGAGGTTAATGCGTCCGGCACACCGAGCCGCCGCTGCCAAGCCTGCTGCCTGCATGAAATATCAGGCTGGATCATGCCAGGGCTTTATCGGAAGCCTGTATGATTGCTGCATCTGTCTATGTAGCAGAGCCGAGTTTTCCACCAGCCATAGGTCATTGTCACACAGAGATGTGTGAGAAAGTGATTGTTACAGTAGAAAAATAGGACTGCTTTGGTCTAGAAACAGCGCCACTCTCCCCTATAGGTTGTGTCTGGTATTGCAGCTCTATTCAATTGAATTAGATTGGGTTGCAATACCAAATATGTCCTATGCAAAAGAGTGGCGCTGTTTTTAGAAATAGGCAGGGTTCACAATGCAACTGCTCAACAGATTCTGCTCTGCTACATCATTGACCCCCCTTTAATGGGTTAAGTCTTATATATTCAGCTGATCTATTAGGTAAGAATTTCTGCACTCCTCCATAATCCATGGCACCCCCAGTGAAGAGGAAGTGATTAGTATGGGGGAGGAGGTATCTGAGGTCTGGGATAAGGGGGTGGTCTGGGAGTCATACAAGGGTGGGTTGGAGGTCTGAATTAAGGGTTTTCATTTAAGGTCTTTATTTAGAGGGTCTGGTTCAGAGTTTGTATTGGGGTCTGGTTTAGTCTCTTTAATGTAAAATTGGGTCTAGGGTCTGCATTAAGTGAGATCTGGTCTGAAAGGTACTGCTGCGTCTCATGGTACTAGTACACCTAGTGGGGAATGGTACTATAAGGTCTAATACAAGTGGATGGGAGAGAGCTCGCAGTACCACTCACATCCACTACACAATATATGGCGCTGTGCTGCTTAAAGGGAATCTGTCAGCAGGTTGTGCTTTGTAATCTGAGCAGCATGATGTAGGGGCAGAGACCCTGATTCCAGAGATGTGTCACTTTCTGGGCTGCCTGTTGTCATTTTGATACAATCACTGTTTACTCTGCTGTAGATCTAGCAGAGCTTGGAATGCTGAGCTCTGTGTAACCCCGCCCACATCCCTGATAGCCACGTTCTGTGTGCACTGCATATTGACAGAAAGCTGCTCATCAGTGGAGGGAGAGGGTTTGGATCAGGAGTGATAATTTCCTACTGATAAAATATTGACACTCAGCCTAATATGTGACACATTGCTGGAATCAGTGTGTTGGACCACCCGCATCTTGCTGCTCTCAGATTACATAGCAAAAACCTAAAGCTCTACATAGCCTTTAATCATCTGATCAAGGAGGGTGTGAGGATTGGACCCCCCACTCATCTGATACAAATGATCTATCCAAGCAATAAGTCACCATTCTAAAAGTCCAGAGAAACCCCCTTTAAAGAGGACTTGTCACCAGGTCAAGAGTGGCCAGCTTTTGCTCTTTTTTTCATTCCTGCTGCTCTCTTGAGTAGACCATTATTTTATTTTTTGAAATCTGCCAAATGGATCCAGAGATTTGGGCTTTTTGTTTAATGGTAATTATTATGGTCTTTACAAGGAGACGTTGATTGTGAGATCCTCGTGGGCGTGTCTTTAGGCTGCACCAAATAATTACCACGTGAGCAACGTCCGCTTGTAAACAATGTACAAATCAGCACAACATGAAAAGGCTCATATCTCTGGATCCATATGTAAAAAAAAAGAAGATGGAATACTGAGGGGAGCAGCAGAAACAAAGTAAGTGCAAAAACCGGACTCTATAACACAAAATTAGAAACTTTTAATTTTTTCATGGAAACATTTTTTAAGATTTTTTTTCTCCTCTGGGCTAAATTTGCCTTAAAGGGTTTATGTCCTATTTTTTAACAATATTTTTTATTACTTTTTTTATTACTTTCTATTTTTGCACGATTTTTTTGGATCCCATGAAGTGACTAAACTTTTTCCGTTTTTAAAGATGTTGTCCACTGCTTTAGTATTGAAGATCTATCCTTAGGATAAGTCATCAGTGTTAGATCGGTTGGGGTCCGACACCCGGGACCCCCGCCATCAACTGTCAGCGGTGTCGGCAGCTGCTGACCGGAAGTACTCACTTGTGTTACTGGCCATCTACTGGACATCCGCCTCCTAGTGGAGGATGTGTAGTACTCTGCGGCGGAACAACCAGAAGATGGCGCAGCTCCGCAAGTGAGTACTTCCGGCCGGCGGCAGCCACCGTCACTGATGACAGCTGATCAGCGGGAGTACAGGGTGTCGGACCCCGGCCGATCAGACATTGATGATCTAGCCTAAAGATTGGTCATCAACACTAAAGTAGTAATTACAGTTAGGTCCATAAATATTTGGACAGAGACAACATTTATCTAATTTTGGTTCTAGACATTACCACAATGAATTTGAAACAAAACAAATCAGATGCAGTTGAAGTTCAGACTTTCAGCTTTCATTTGAGGGTATCCACATTAACCCCTTACTGCCATCGGACGTACTATCCCGTCCATGGTACCTGGGCCCGTATGACCGGGGACGGGATAGTACGTCATAGGCGATCAGCTGCGCTCCTGAGGGGAGCGCAGCTAATCGCCGCCGGGTGTCAGCTGATTATCACAGCTGACACCCATGACTGTGTGTCAGGAGCGGTCACGGACCGCTCCCGGCACATTAACCCCTTGCACACCGCGATCAAACATGATCGCGGTGTACTGGGGGCACAGGGGAGGATCGCGCAGGGTGGGGGCTCCCTGCGCGCCCCCCTGAGACCCTCAGAGCAGCGCGATGTGATCGCGCTGTTCTGAGGGCTTCCTCCCTCCCAGGACCCGGATCCAAGATGGCGCCGGGGTCCTGGAGGGAGGCGGCTACCTCAGTGCCTGCCGAGAGCAGGCACTGAGAAGCCTGCATCTATGCCTGTGCGATCGCTGGTGTGACAGAGTGCTGTGCACACTGTCACACCAGCGATCTGATAAAATACTGTGATGTCCCACCCTGGGACAAAGTAAAAAAGTTAAAAAAGTAAAAATAAACATGTGTAAAAAAAAAATCCAAAATAAATAAAAAAAAAAAAAAATATTCCCCAATAAATTCACTTCTTCCTGTAAATAAAAAAAAAAAAACAATAAAAGTAAATATTCCCCAATAAATTCACTTCTTCCTGTAAATAAAAAAAAAAAAACAATAAAAGTACACATATTTGGTATCGCCGCATCCGTAACGACCCCCCCTATAAAATTGGCCCACTAGTTAACCCCTTTAGTGAACCCCTTAAAAAAAAAAAAACGAAGCAAAAAATCAATGCTTTATCATCATACCGCCGAACAAAAAGTGGAATAACACGCGATCAAAAAGACCGATATAAAAAAACATGGTACCGCTGAAAACGTCATCTTGTCCCGCAAAAAACGAGCCGTCATAAAGCATCATCAGCGAAAAAATAAAAAAGTTATAGCTCGCAGAATAAAGCGATGCAAAAATAATTATTTTTTATATAAAATTGTTTTTATTCTATAAAAGCGCCAAAACATGAAAAAATGATATAAATGAGGTATCGCCATAATCGTACTGACCCGAAGAATAAAACTGCTTTATCAATTTTACCACACGCAGAACGGTATAAACGCCTCCCCAAAATAAATTCATGAATTGCTGATTTTTGTTCATTCTAACCTCCCAAACATCGAAATAAAAAGCGATCAAAAAACGTCACGTGCTCAAAAATGGTACCAATAAAAACGTCAACTCGTCCCGCAAAAAATAAGACCTCACATGACTCTGTGGGCCAAAATATGCAAAAATTATAGCTCTCAAAATGTGATGATGCAAAAACTATTTTTGCAATAAAAAGCGTCTTTTAGCGTGACAGCTGCCAATCATAAAAACCCGCTATAAATAGTAAATCAAACCCCCCTTTATCACCCCCTTAGTTAGGGAAAAATAATAAAATTAAAAAAAAGTATTTATTTCCATTTTCCCATTAGGGTTAGGGTTAGGGTTGCGGCTAAAGTTAGGGTTAGGGTTGGCGCTAAAGTTAGGATTAGGGTTAGGGTTGGGATTAGGGGTGTGTTAGGGTTAGGTTTGTGGTTAGGGTTGGGACTAGGGTTAGGGGTGTGTTGGGGTTAGGGTTGGAGTTAGAATTGGGGGTTTCAGCTGTTTAGGCACATCAGGGGCTCTCCAAATGTGACATGGCGTCTGATCTCAATTCCAGCCAATTCTGCGTTGAAAAAGTCAAACGGTGCTCCTTCACTTCTCAGCTCTGCCATGCGTCCAAACAGTAGTTTATCCCCACATATGGGGTATCAGCGTACTCTGGACCCCAAGAGTTATTGTGCAATTTGTCCTATTTCTTCTGCTACCCTTGGGAAAATAAAAAACTGGGGGCGAAAATATCATTTTTGTACAAAAAAAAATATTTTTTTGTTTTTTACGGCTGTACATTATAAACTTCTGTGAAGCACTTGGGGCTTCATAGCGCTCACCACACATCTAGATAAGTTCCTTGTGGGGTCTATTTTCCAAAATGGGGTCACTTGTTGGGGATTTCCACTGTTTAGGCGCATCAGGGGCTCTCCAAATGCGACATGACGCCCCCAGACCATTCCATCAAAGTCTGCAATCCAAAACGTCACTACTTCCCTTCCGAGCCCCAACGTGTACCCATACAGTAGTTTTCTCCCACATATTGGATATCAGCGTACTCAGGACAAATTGGACAACAACTTTTGGGGTCCAATTTCTCCTGTTACCCTTGTAAAAATAAAATATTGGGGCAAAAAAATCATTTTTGCAAAAAAAAAAAAGGATTTTTTATTTTTACGGCTGTGCGTTATAAACTTCTGTGAAGCACTTCGGGGTTCAAAGTGCTCACCACACATCTAGATAAGTTCCTTGTGGGGTCTATTTGCCAAAATGGGGTCACTTGTGGGGGGTTTCCACTGTATAGGTGCATCAGGGGCTCTCCAAATGTGACATGACGCCCCCAGACCATTCCATCAAAGTCTGCAATCCAAAACATCACTACTTCCCTTCCGAGCCCTGACGTGCGCCCATACAGTAGTTTTCTCCCACATATTGGGTATCAGCGTACTCAGGACAAATTGGACAACTTTTGGGTTCCAATTTCTTCTGTTACCCTTGTGAAAATAAAATATTGGGGGTGAAAAAAATCATTTTTGTAAAAAAAAAAATATTTTTTATTTTTACGGCTGTACGTTATAAACTTCTGTGAAGCACTTCGGGGTTCAAAGTGCTCACCACACATCTAGATAAGTTCCTTGTGGGGTCTATTTGCCAAAATGGGGTCACTTGTGGGGGGTTTCCACTGTATAGGTGCATCAGGGGCTCTCCAAATGTGACATGACGCCCCCAGACCATTCCATCAAAGTCTGCAATCCAAAACGTCACTACTTCCCTTCCGAGCCCTGACGTGCGCCCATACAGTAGTTTTCTCCCACATATTGGGTATCAGCGTACTCAGGACAAATTGGACAACAACTTTTGAGTTCCAATTTCTTCTGTTACCCTTGTGAAAATAAAATATTGGGGACGAAAAAATCATTTTTGTAAAAAAAAAAAAGATTTTTTATTTTACGGCTGTACGTTATAAACTTTAGTGAAACACCTGGGGGTTAAAAGTTCTCACCACACATCTAGATAAGTTCCTTGAGGGGTCTAGTTTCCAAAATGGCGTCATTTATGGGGTTTCCACTGTTTAGGCAGATCAGGAGCTCTCCAAACACGACATGGCGTCCAGCCAATTCTGCGTTGAAAAAGTCAGACGGCGCTCCTTCCCTTCCAAACTCTGCCATGCACCCAAACAGTGGTTTACCCCCACATATGGGGTATCAGCGCACTCAGGACAAATTGCACAATAACTTTTGGAGTCTTGTTACCCTTGGAAAAATAAAAATTGGGGTGAAAAGATCATTTTTGTGGAAAAAATATGATTTTTAAATTTTACGGCTCTACGTTATAAACTTGTGTGAAGCACTTGGGGTTCAAATTGCTCACCAAAGATCTAGAAAAGTTCCTTAGGGGGTCTAGTTTCCAAAATGGGGTCATTTGTGGGGGTTTCCACTGTTTAGGCACATCAGGGGCTCTCCAAATGCAACATGGCATCCAATCTCAATTCCAGCCAATTTTGGTTGGAAAAAGTCAAATGGTGCTCCTTCCATTCCGAGCTCTGCCGTGCGCCCAAACAGTGGTTTCCACCCACATATGGGGTATCAGCGTACTCAGGACAAATTGGACAACAACTTATGTGGTCCAATTTCTCCTGTTACCCTTGAGAAAATAAAAAATTAGTGACTAAAAGATAATTTTTGTGGGAAAAAAATAGGATTTTTTATTTTCATGCCCGGGCATTATAAACTTGTGTGAAGCACTTGGGGGTTCAAAGTGCTCACCAAAGATCTAGATAAGTTCCTTAGGGGGTATAGTTTCCAAAATGGGGTCACTTGTGGGGGTTTCCACTGTTTAGGCTCATCTGGGGCACTGCAAACGGAACATGACCCCATCAACGTCTGCATTCCAAAACGTTACTACTTCCTTTCCAAGCCCTGCCGTGCACCCAAACAGTTCCCCCCCCCCCCACATATGGGGTATCAGCGTACTCAGGACAAATTGGACAACAACTTTTGGGGTCCAATTTCCTTGGGAAAATTCAAAAATTTGGGACTAAAAAATCATTTTTGTGGAAAATTGTTTTGTTTTTTTTTCACACCCAGGCATTATAAGCTTTTGTGAAACACTTGGGAGTTCAAAGTGCTCACAACAGATCTAGATAAGTACCTTAGGGGGTCTAGTTTCCAAAATGGTGTCACTTGTGGGGGTTTCCACTGTTTAGGTGCATCAGGGGCTCTCCAAACACGACATGGCGTCCAATCTCAATTCCAGCCAATTTTAGTTTGAAAAAGTCAAACGGCGCTCCTTCCCTTACGAGCTCTGCCGTGTGCCCAAACAGTGGTTTTCCCCCACATATTGGGTATTAGCGTACTCAGGAGAAATTGCATAACAACCTTATCTGTCCATTTTCTCCTTTTACCCTTGTGAAAATAAAAAAAAAGTTTGTAAAAGATCATTTTTGTGGCTAAAAAGTTAAATATTCATTTTTTCCTTCCACGTTGCTTTAGTTCCTGTGAAGCACCTGAAGGGTTAATAATCTTCTTGAATGTGGTTTTGAGTACCTTGAGGGTGCAGTTTTTAGAATGGTGTCACTTTTGGGTATTTTCTGCCATATAGACCCCTCAAAGTGACTTCAAATGAGAGGTGGTCCCTAAAAAAAATGGCTTTGTAAATTTTGTTGTAAAAATGAGAAATCGCTGGTCAACTTTTAACCCTTATAACTTCCTAAGAAAAAAAAATTTTGGTTCCAAAATTGTGCTGATGTAAAGTAGACATGTGGGAAATGTTATTTCTTAACTATTTTATGTGACATATTTCTCTGTTTTAAGGGAATAAAAATTCAAAGTTTGAAAATTGCAAAATTTTAAAAATTTTCGCCATATTTGCGTTTTTTTCAAAAATAAACGCAAGTTATATCGAAGAAATTTTACTTCTAACGTGAAGTACAATATGTCACGAGAAAACAGTCTCAGAATCGCGAAGATCCGTTGAAGCGTTCCAGGGTTATAACCTCATAAAGAGACAGTGGTCAGAATTGTAAAAATTGGCCCGTCATTAACGTGCAAACCACCCTTGGGGGTGAAGGGGTTAAAATTGGATGAAGGGTTTAGGAGTTTCAGCTCCTTAACATGTGCCACCCTGTTTTTAAAGGGACCAAAAGTAATTGGACAGATTAAATAATTGTAAATAAAATGTTCATTTCTAGCACTTGGTTGAAAACCCTTTGTTGGCAATGACTGCCTGAAGTCTTGACCTCATGGACATCACCAGACACTGTGTTTCCTTCTTTTTGATGCTCTGCCAGGCCTTCACCGCGGTGGTTTTTAGTTGTTGTTTGTTTGTGGGCCTTTCTGTCTGAAGTTTAGTCTTTAACAAGTGAAATGCATGTTCAATTGGGTTGAGGTCAGGTGACTGACTTGGCCATTCAAGAATATTCCACTTCTTGGCTTTAATAAACTCCTGGGTTGCTTTGGCTTTATGTTTTGGGTCATTGTCCATCTGTAGTATGAAACGACGACCAATCAGTTTGGCTGCATTTGGCTGGATCTGAGCACACAGTATGGCTCTGAATACCTCAGAATTCATTCGGCTGCTTCTGTCCTGTGTCACATCATCAATAAACACTAGTGACCCAGTGCCACTGGCAGCCATGCATGCCCAAGCCATCACACTGCTTCCGCCATGTTTTACAGATGATGTGGTATGCTTTGGATCATGAGCTGTACCACGCCTTCGCCATACTTTTCTCTTTCCATCATTCTAGTAGAGGTTGATCTTGGTTTCATCTGTCCAAAGAATGTTCTTCCAGAACTGTGCTGGCTTTTTTAGATGTTTTTTAGCAAAGTCCAGCCTAACCTTTTTATTCTTGATGCTTATGAGTGGCTTGCACCGTGCAGTGAACCCTCTGTATTTAATTTCATGCAGTCTTCTCTTTATGGTAGATTTGGATATTGATACGCCTACCTCCTGGAGAGTGTTGTTCACTTGGTTGGCTGTTGTGAAGGGGTTTCTCTTCACCATGGAGCGTATTCTGCGGTCATCCACCACTGTTGTCTTCCGTGGGCGCCCAGGTCTTTTTGGATTGATGAGTTCACCAGTGCTTTCTTTCTTTCTCAGAATGTACCAAACTTTAGATTTTGCCACTCCTAAAGTTGTAGCAATTTCTCGGATGGGTTTTTTCTGTTTTTTGCAGCTTAAGGATGGCTTGTTTCACCTGCATGGAGAGCTCCTTTGACCGCATGTTTCCTTCACAGCTAAACCTTCCAAATGCAAACACCACACCTCAAATCAACACCAGCCCTTTTATCTGCTTAATTGAGAATGATATAATGAAGGGATTGCCCTCACCTGTCCATGAAATAGCCTTGGAGTCAATTGTCCAATTACTTTTGGTCCCTTTAAAAACAGGGTGGCACATGTTAAGGAGCTGAAACTCCTAAACCCTTCATCCAATTTTAATGTGGATACCCTCAAATGAAAGCTGAAAGTCTGAACTTCAACTGCATCTGATTTGTTTTGTTTCAAATTAATTGTGGTAATGTCTAGAACCAAAATTAGATAAATGTTGTCTCTGTCCAAATATTTATGGACCTAACTGTATAAAGTATTTGACAATTGAGCTAATAAATATTTCCAGGCTTCATTCGATGTTTGGGGTCTGCTCTTTGTTTGATCTTGAATTGATTAAAGGGATTGTCCTTTACTATGGGATCAATGACCTATCCATAGAGTAGATCTGTGGTGGTCCGGCACCCGCTAGTCCCAGTGATCTGACTGCAGTACCCAAGAATGGCCACTACATTATATTTGGAGCTGTGATGCTCTACAGTGTATTTTAGGCAGTGATGGGATCTGCATGGGAGGTACCGGGGGTCCGACCCATCTATTCTGAAATTGATGACCTATCCAAAGCATACTCTTTTAGGGCTGTGATAAAATCTGAGTTTCCATCTGTTTTTATGCATATACAAGTTAAAAAGATTTTTCATAACTAGAAGAACAGAGCCACTACTCCGCCTGCAGGTTGTGTGTGGTACTGCAGCTCTGTCCCGTTCCATTCTCAAGCAGCAATAATACCGCACACAACCCAGGCATAGCTACCAACAGTCCGGAATTTTCTGAGGCTGTCATAGATAACTGGAAATAATTCATGCAGAGCCGGGCATGTCATGGTTAGAAAAAGTATGGGGTTTACGTAAACTGCACCCAAATCTGGGCATTTCCATAGTCACAATGTAACCAATCTGACCATGGTTGATAGTGGGATTTATGTCCATGTTGGACTCTTTCTAGGAGAGAGAAGTCACGTTTTGCTAATTCTGAACAGCCCCTTTAAGATTAGGGCTTCACTTTAAACAATCCTTCAGGTTTTCTAAGGAATATTTCATAAATCCGTAGATTGACCCCTCCGCCGGCCGATCGGCTTTTCCACTAATAAATCTCAAAGCTTCTCCACTCGTTCCCGATCATTTGCCAAATAGCACTTCACTCTTGGTAGGTCCATAAAACTCCAATTACTGTAAATGGTCCTGAATTTACTGTCGGTTTTATGTAAAATATCATAAAAGTATAAAAATACCTGTAATCCAGAATATTACAGATTATGTCATGCACATCACACTAGAGCCGAGCGCCTGCAAGTCACAATGAAATTGTTCTATTAGCTGCGATGTTCTGGGATGAAGCGTCCTTGGCCTCCACAGTCTCCACATCTTCCAGTTCAGGGACTAAAAAAAAGACGTTTCCAACCACAACAGCAATTTGACTTACTCTGGCAGACGAGACATTACTCCTGCCGAAAGGGACGAGAGTCCGTCATTAATTCGGAGTGTTTGACCCTTCACAGCCCAACTCGCGATCATCTCCAGCAACAGCATAACGATGAAATAGACAGTGGCCTGAAAACCACCAAGAAAGGAACGAAAAGTCATATAGTAACCAAAACCAGTAACCAAATAATACCAAAACCTCACTATACTCTCACACAACATCATCAACTGGAGCACAGGAAAAAAAGCTGCAATTATTCAGAACACATATTTATATTCATCTATCTTCCGGCTCCTAGAGAAAAGTATTATAGTAGTTATATTCTTGTACATAGGAGCAGTATTATAGTAGTTATATTCTTGTACATAGGAGCAGTATTATAGTAGTTATATTCTTGTACATAGACGCAGTGTTATAGTAGTTATATTCTTGTACATAGGGGCAGTATTATAGTAGTTATATTCTTGTACATAGGAGCAGTATTATAGTAGTTATATTCTTGTATATAGGAGCAGTATTATAGTAGTTATATTCTTGTACATAGGAGCAGTATTATAGTAGTTATATTCTTGTACATAGGAGCAGTATTATAGTAGTTATATTCTTGTACATAGGGCAGTATTATAGTAGTTATATTCTTGTAGATAGGAGCAGTATTATAGTAGTTATATTCCTGTACATAGGGGCAGTATTATAGTAGTTATATTCCTGTACATAGGGGCAGTATTATAGTAGTTATATTCTTGTACATAGGGGGCAGTATTATAGCAGTTATATTCTTGTACATTGGGCAGTATTATAGTAGTTATATTCTTGTACATAGGAGCAGTATTATAGTAGTTATATTCTTGTACATAGGAGCAGTATTATAGTAGTTATATTCTTGAACATAGGGGCAGTATTATAGTAGTTATATTCTTGTACATAGGAGCAGTATTATAGTAGTTATATTCTTATACATAGGAGCAGTATTATAGTAGTTATATTCTTGAACATAGGGGCAGTATTATAGTAGTTATATTCTTGTACATAGGAGCAGTATTATAGTAGTTATATTCTTGTACATAGGAGCAGTATTATAGTAGTCATATTCTTTTACATAGGCGCAGTATTATAGTAGTTATATTCTTGTACATAGGAGCAGTATTATAGTAGTTATATTCTTGTACATAGGAGCAGTTTTATAGTAGTTATATTCTTGTACATAGGGGCAGTATTATAGTAGTTATATTCTTGTACATAGGGGCAGTATTATAGTAGTAATATTCTTGTACATAGGGGCAGTATTATAGTAGTAATATTCTTGTACATAGGGGCAGTATTATAGTAGTAATATTCTTGTACATAGGGGCAGTATTATAGTAGTTATATTCTTGTACATAGGAGCAGTATTATAGTACTTATATTATTGTACATAGGAGCAGTATTATAGTAGTTATATTCTTGTACATAGGGGCAGTATTATAGTAGTTATATTCTTGTACATAGGGCAGTATTATAGTAGTAATATTCTTGTACATAGGGGCAGTATTATAGTAGTTACATTCTTGTACATAGCAGCAGTATTATAGTAGTTATGTTCTTGTATATAAGTGCAGTATTATAGTAGTTATATTCTTGTACATAGATGGACAGTATTATAGTAGTTATATTCTTGTACTTAGGAGCAGTATTATAGTAGTTATATTCTTGTACATAGGGGCAGTATTATAGTAGTTATATTCTTGTACTTAGGAGCAGTATTATAGTAGTTATATTCTTGTACATAGGGGCAGTATTATAGTAGTTATATTCTTGTACATAGGGGCAGTATTATAGTAGTTATATTCCTGTACATAGGAGCAGTATTTTAGTAGTTATATTCTTGTATATAAGAGCAGTATTATAGCTGTTATATTCTTGTACATAGGGGCAGTATTATAGTAGTTATATTTTTGTACATAGGGGGCAGTATTATAGCAGTTATATTCTTGTACATAGGAGCAGTATTATATAGTTATATTCTTGTATATAGGAGGCAGTATTATAGTAGTTATATATAGGGCAGTATTATAGTAGTTATATTCTTGTACATAGGAGCAGTATTATAGTAGTTATATTCTTGTACATAGGGGCACTATTATAGCAGTTTTATTCTGTATATAGATGGCGGTATTATAGTAGTTGTAATTTTGTACATAAGGAATTGAAGCTTGTTTACAAATTTGAAAAATAGTCCAGAATTCATGTTTTTCTTTCTAGTAATGGCTTGATTTACAGGTTTTGAGGCATTTTCTTATCTCTTTACAGCATTACCTGCATATATGTTACACAATATTTATTTAGTCTGGATAATAATGGACTTGTTTGTTATCACATAATGAGTCCTTTGTTGCCCACGTTTGTCTTCTCGGTTTATACACCACTACTTCAGATAATTTACCATCAGTCCTCGATTTGTTTTGCTTCTTAATCAGATGTTACTCTTTAATAGTAGCCATTGCCGTCGTGGACAGATAATATATAAAAGTGAATCTTAGATTTCGCAGCACCGAAATACAGAGAAGAGTCCAAAATCCAGGTTGGTAAACATTCAATATTTGACCTAATATTTTCATACCGTATTAGAATATGGAAATTGTGTCGTTGCTGCCTTTCTGCAGGGTTCTCACCTTATCCACGTAATCCGGCACATCTTCTAGAGTTTTAAAGGAGGTTTCATTTGGATGCAGGACATAAAACATCATCCGCACTCCCTGGGAGATGGATTGCTCGCTCTGGCCTGTGAATCCCCCCATGGCTGACGGAAGCTCAGCAGCTGTAGGGAATGGAAGAAAAATCCAATAATTATATGTATGCAATCGCAGGCGCGGACTGTGTTTTCATATGAATGTCACAAGCAGACGTGCATTGTTTGGAGACTCTTCCTGGTGAAACCTGAGACAAGGAAGAATGGCAGGCCACGTGATCCACTCAGTCAAAAGTCCAGAGGGAAAAAGCTCAATGGAAGCCAAGGGGAAGAGTGGAGGAGACAGAGAAGGACGTAAAGGCTGCTGGGATCATAAGACAAAGCCCCAAAGTGCCGGATACAATGTTCTGCTGCAGGATCGTTCCATGTGAACTTGTACAGAGCTGAACTTTACACTTTGTTACATTGATAACATGTGACTCTGAAATACCTTCCACCGTAAGGAATCGATCAAAACCGCTGCTGAGTGATACAAAATAACACATGAAATAATAATAATAATTACAAAAAAATATACAACATTGTAAACATTTCTAGGAATCCTTTAGAAAAAAATATTGTATCTGTTTGTATAATATTTAAAGGGTTTTTCCAAGACTAATTTTTTATTTTTTTACTATGGGCCTAAAAACTAACAGGCAGGGGGGCGCTACTTACCTGCCTGCTGTGCCCGGGCAGATCTCAGCCGGCACAGAACGGTAATTGATTGCTCCTCCATCTTCTGCTGGAATCACGTCAACAGAGCAGCAGCTTCTTTTCGCCATGACTGCCAATGTCATGCTGATTGGCAGCTCCCTGCTGTTTAGCTGCGGGGAGCCGACTGCCAATCAGCATGACGTCACCAGTCACTCCCCGTCTACAGAGCAGCCTGGAATTGGAAGATCTTCTCTGTTAGCATTGTGCAGCCAGTGTAATCTGTGTTGGTGACGGGTAGAACCGGCAGGTAGTTAGCAACCACCCATCTGTTTGTTTTTAAGTTTATAGCAAAAAATAAGTAAAAAAGTCCTGTATAAACCCTTTAAATATGAAATTGCCTCTGCTTTGTTTACAGTGGCTTAATGATCTAGATCACAGGGAGTGCAACAGAGTTAGGGTCCAGAGGGCAAAGGGGGTCTACCTCAATCCCTGCGCAGTTAATGCTTTCACACTTATCAGTATTTTCAGAATTCGGATACTTGAAAACTGTGGTGAAGCAGAGACTCCGTGGCTCCCTGCTCCGCCACTTAAGGGGCATTTACACTGCAAGATAATTGTGAAAGAGTGCTATTATAAAAGCTCGTGTCATGATTATCTTGATCAACTAGAACAAGTAAAACGCAGTTGTCTTGACCCGCACCACAATTGTGGTTTACCAGAGCAATGGGGTACTCAGAGCCGAGCCCATGGAAGTCTATGGGGTTGTCACAGGTAGCGCTGGCTCGGTCTGTGGCCCTGGCGGTCAGGCGTATGTTGGGGGAATATTTACAGGGGATAGGTATATATACAGTTCGTGACGCCACCTGTAGTTCTCTGATCACTAAGACCAGCGCTGCTGTAGATCTCTGAGGGGATGGTGAGGCAGCTAGATGTCGGGTCCCCTACAGGTGGGACTCTTCCCTCAGGTCGATAGTTATGGTGGGGTTGTGCAGGGATGCAATCAAATAACTCAGTCTCACACATAGAAGCTTCTTTCCATACCTTTTACTTCAAGTTGTTCAGGCAGGTCCCAGGGAGGCTGTTCGGGGTGGATGAATGCACGTAGCGGTAACAGTTGAGCAGGTTACAGGCCTCCTTCCCTTTCCAAATGATGAGTGAGTCCAAGCTTGCTTGTAGCTAAGTTAACTCTATAGTTTTCAGCTTTTCCCACTAGCTGTACTGCCCGGCCGGTTTTGTGATAGAGCCTTATAAGTGGTGAACTAAGTACTTTCTTTTGCCGCGCGCCGGACTCAGAAGTCTTGTTCTCCTGACTCGGTTACGTACTGGCACTCTAAGGGCGGCTTTCTGCAACCTAAGGTCCAGTAAGACTCTGGCTTTTCTATCACTATGCCTGGAGCTATAGTGACGCTTCGGTCCCCAGTGACCGGTGACAATGTGCAGGATAATCCAATCCTTAAGGCACTTCTGAATCCTTCCCAGTATGCCCTTCGCCCTGCTTCTGCTTTCAATGTAGCACTGAAGCGTGAAGATAGAAAGTCAGTTTTCTTCCTTGGTCTCACTGAGTAACTCTCAGTTTCCTCAAAGTTCAGACTGAGTAAAAGGTAACTCTGACTAGACTCGGGATGATAACTAGTCATCCGTTACTAGACTCCACTTCGTTGAATTGGCAGGAACTAATCTTCTGCTCACCCAGAGCTCTGACAGGAATCCTCACTGTCTAAGAAGAACTAGCCCTGACTGCTCTGTACGATGACAGGAAGCTAGACTGCCTCTCTCCTGTGCTACACGTCACTCCCCTATACACCCCTGTGGGTGTGTCTGAAGTGTAAGTGAGTGTCAAGCTTTAACTGTTACCTTACTGTGCATTCTCCAGATCCTGTGTGCTTTACATACCAGGGCTACACATTCCCCCTTGGTAAAATACAGCACTCCCGGGCTGTGAAATATAAGAAGAAAGACATTTTGTTTTTCATTTAAACAAGTAACATTTTAAACTCTTCCCATCCGGGAGGTACGGATTTCTTGAACGTTGCATTATAACATTAGACATAGAAAAATACAAAATACTAAATAGACATTTTCATATAAATAGATGACAATATTCTTGTGAAGGACCCGCACCAAACCTTCAACGTGGGTCCTGGGTGGGCTGCAGGACATCTGAATGCAGACCTCACTCAGTGCCTCACCATACGGGTTTTATGTTCAGAGGTAGGTGTGCTGGTAGAGAATGCACAAAGTGCAACTATATACAAGATCAGTTCTTGGGCTGGCTCAGTCCTCAGCCTCAGAGTCCATCATGAAACATTTTCAAGTAATTTACATATCATAACAATACTTTATACAATTATCCATACTTAGTAAACTAGTTTGCTAGGACTACTTTGATAACGAATAGGTATTTTCCCTTTCGTTGTACGTTCTGATCTACGTGGAGTAGCTTCAGGTATATTAATCTCTAACCCAACTGTTCTACGTAACGGCAAACTATAGAACTGCCTCAATCTTTCTATGGATCTGGCAAGCGTACTGATGGCTGGGCGGTGTGAGTCAGCTTCACCAGGGGTTCCCATAGCATGGGGCGCTGCTTCCGATGATTCTTCCTCTTGAGGTTCCGCAGGTTGGGGTGCTGCTGGAGTAGGTAACTCCTGAACTGGCTCAACTGGCACCATGGGCACAGCTGGAGGTAGAACTTCCTCTTGTGGCTGATAAAATTGCAACACCGGAATTATTACAGCATCTCCCAGTCTCGGCCAATCTGCAGGGAAATCTCCCAGATCCGTGTGTATGACCTCTTCTTTTCTTTCTTCTTGATTGATGACAGAGTTCTCTTCACGAAACTTTAAGGGTTCTGGCACAATTTCAAATGGTCTCTGGACACAGTGGATATTGTTCTTCCTCCGTCCTTACTGATGATACAAACTTTTCTATTGTCATATTTGGAATCTTGTACGACGTAGGGTTCTTGCTCCCACTGGTTATCCAATTTGTGCATTTTCCTTTTCCTTTTCAATACCACTTCTCCAGGCATCAAAGGCTTGGCAGGAGCATTCCTGTTGTAAATATCTTCCTGTTTTTCCCGTACCTTGTTGAGACTTTCTTCTACACAGACTTGCACTCTTCTGTATTGCTCTTGCCGATTGATGTCCCAGTTTTCAATGGCGTCATCTGCCTCTGGTTCTACCACTCCAAGTTCTAAATCCATTGGTAGTCTTCCGGGCCTTGCTCTCATAAGATAGGCTGGAGTGCAGTTAGTGGAACTTACAGGTATATGGTTATACAAGTCAACCAAATCAGGTAGTAAGTCCGGCCATCGATTTCTGTCTTCCAACGGTATGGATTTCAACAAATCAAGGACAATGTGGTTCATTTTCTCGCAAAGACCGTTGGTTTGAGGATGGTATGGTGTTGTTCTAATTTTCTTACACCCATACATGTGACAGAATTCCTTGAATAGATCAGCTTCGAAAGCAGGTCCTTGATCGGTTAATACTTGCTCCGGATACCCATGCGGTCTGCAGAAGCTTGCTTGAAAGGTTTTTGCTGCCGTCACTGCTGTCTGATCCTTAACTGGTACAACCACCAGAAATCTAGAGTAATGGTCCACCATGGTCAAGGCGTATGAGTATCCAGATCTACTTGGCGACAGTTTGACGTGGTCCAGGGCCACAATCTCCAAGGGACGAGTCGTCCGGATAGGCTGCAGGGGTGCCCTCTGACTACCGTAGTCCTTTCTTCTGAGACCACAGGGTCCACAGTTCCGACACCACCTCTCAATGGAGCTGCGCATCCCTACCCAGTAGAACCGGCACCTCAACAGGGTCTCCAGCTTTCTCCAGCCAAAGTGTCCTGCTTGATCATGGTATGCCTCCAACACCATTTGGACGTCTGCCTTGGGGACCACTATCTGCCAGACCATCTCATGGGTCCTGGGGTTGACGTATCTCCTGCACAACTTCTCACGGTATAGGAATAACCTGCTTCTCTCGTTCCACAGGAGCTT
Source organism: Oophaga sylvatica (assembly GCA_033576555.1). Classification (NCBI taxonomy): domain Eukaryota; kingdom Metazoa; phylum Chordata; class Amphibia; order Anura; family Dendrobatidae; genus Oophaga; species Oophaga sylvatica. Next base: position 5,441,728 of record JARQOD010000006.1, read on the forward strand.
TGCTGACATAGGTGCATCTTTTTCCAAGGAGGAACCTTCCTGTCTTAACAACTCCTTGATACGGCTGACCACTGGATCACTGTCCTGAGTCTCTTTCCAGCTGTGATGGGGTAAAGGATTTAACGTTGCACCATACTGCTTTCTGTAGACTCGATGCTCGTGGACTACCCCATTTTGATGGAACGCAGGTAGCTCAATTTCTTCCAGGTCGTCCGATTCTTCCTCCGTGTCAGAGTCATGCGGCATTCGGGACAATGCGTCAGCATTAGCATTCTTTCGGCCTGCCCGGTACTTGATAGTAAACTGGTAATTGGACAACCGAGCCATCCAACGCTGCTCCATGGCGCCCAGCTTGGCCGTTTCCAGGTGCGTTAGCGGGTTGTTGTCTGTGTACGCCGTGAACTTGTTGGAGGCCAGATAGTGCTTAAATCTTTCAGTAATGGCCCAGACCAGCGCCAGAAACTCCAGCTTGAAGCTGCTATAATTTTCCGGATTCCTCTCAGTTGGCCTGAGTTTTCTGCTGGCATAAGCGATGACTTTTTCTTGGCCATTCTGCTTCTGACTGAGAACTGCTCCTAAACCTTCATTACTAGCATCGGTGTACAGCAGGAACGGTTGGCTGTAATCAGGATACGTCAAGATCTCATCGCCTGTAAGGATCTCTTTCATCTTTTGGAATGCTTCAGCCTGTTCCTTACCCCAATTGAAGGGAGGATTTCTGCTCTTTAGGGATTGGCCTACTAGGAGGTCCTGTAGAGGCGCTGCCTTCTTCGTGTAATCTTTCACGAACCTTCTGTAGTAACCCGTTAGTCCCAGGAACTGTCGCACTTCCTTGAGGTTCTTCGGCTCCGGCCACTTCTGGATGGCAGTGACTTTCTCTGGGTCCGGCGCTACTCCTTCCGAACTGACGATGTGCCCCAAATATTGTACCTTCTGTTTGAGTAGATGGCATTTTGAGGGTTTCAACTTCATCCCGTACCTGGACAGGGACTCAAATACTTCTGCCAGGTGCTTCAGATGGTCCTCATATGTCTTGGAGTACACGATGACGTCGTCTAAGTATAGCAGCACGGTTTCAAAATTGAGATGTCCCAGGCAGTTCTCCATCACTCTCTGAAATGTTCCTGGGGCACTGCTGAGCCCAAACGGCATTCTGTCGAACTCACAGAGCCCCATTGGGGTGGTGAAAGCCGTTTTCTCACGATCCTCCTCAGCCACAGCCACTTGCCAGTATCCACTAGTCAGATCAAGGGTAGAAAAGTAGTTAGCCGTTTTCAGAGCAGCTAATGACTCCTCTATACGTGGTAACGGGTATGCATCCTTGTGTGTTATGCGGTTCACCTGCCTGTAATCCACACACATTCTCAAGCTACCATCTTTCTTTCTAACCAGGACTAGAGGTGCTGCCCAGGGACTACAACTATCCCTGATTACTCCGGCTTCTTTCATATCTCGCAACATTTCCTTAGCCTTCTGATAATGGGCTGGGGGTATAGGCCTATACCGCTCTTTGATGGGAGGATGACTGCCTGTAGGGATATGATGTTGTACTCCCTTAATTATCCCAAAATCAAGTGGATTCTTGCTAAATACTTGGGCGTACTCTTGCACCACCCGTAATACCCCTTGCTTCTGGTGAGCGGGAGTGGTGTCCGTCCCAACATGGAGTTGCTGACACCATTCCGCCACCTGGGTTGCCGGGTCATTGTCCTCCGCTATTTGGCGGGAGTCTAAGGACTCAGCCGGGAGAATAGAATTATTGTCAACAGCATGTAGTTTAGCAATGGTTGCATAACGGGGTAAGTTTACCTCATCATCTCCCCAGTTGAGAAGCCGTACCGGTACTCTTCCATTCACCACTTCCACTACTCCCCTAGCAGTCATAAGTGTAGGTCTATGTTCTGAATGGTGGGGTTCTACTACAGCTTGGTAATTCTGTCCTCTCAGACCTATGGCTGCCCTGCACCAGATTATCATTTCACTCATTGGGGGTATCACAATGGGATTCGAGTCAGTGACCCGTACATTACCAATTTCGCCGTCTGTAAGCTTCGCTTGCTGCTGACACACCAGGGCCCGGATCTCTCTTTGGATTACTCCTTTCTGCCTTGGTCGGGCAATCTCAGCGAGCTGTTGGAGTAAGAACACAACTTCTCCCAAACAATTACTGATAATGTTAGTACCCAAAATTATATTTAAACCGTTCTCCTCATTTACAGTCTTTACTACCAGAAGCCCCTGGTCTTTCAACTCCTCTCTGCCCACTTTCACATCTACACATTTTGTCCCGAGTACTTCTACAGGAAGACCATTAGAAGCATACACGGTAAAGTCAGGGCTCGGGGGTTTAAGACTGTCCATTGACCAGAACTTAGTATATAGGGCATCAGGTATTAGGGTCACCTGAGACCCAGTGTCTAACAATGCCGGAACAGCAATACCATCTAGAATGATAGACAGGTAGGGTCGCCACCCACATACCTGCGGTTCCAGTCTAGGGGGCCTGACGGGTCTCCTCCTGGGTGTTGGCCCTCAGACCCAGGTTCTGCCCGTTTAAAGGACACTGTGGAGACATATGACCTTTCCGGTTGCATCGGTAACAGGTGATCTCCCGACGAGGAGGGTGTTGATCAGAGGTCGCTCCTGGGGGTGGCGTTGTCCTCCTCCGGGGGGGCGACGTCTTCCTTCTTCTCCGGTTCATCCACGGAACGTCTTCTGGGCAGTCCGCTAATAAGATCTTCCCTTCTTCCTCTTTCCGCAGCTGCAGGGCACTCATCACAGCAGCCAGATTTTTAGTCAGCTGGCGCACCTCTGAGCGCAGACAGTCCAATTCACTAGGGGGTGTCACCTGCGTTTTGGTTTCGGCCACTAGCGAGGAAAAGGGGGTTGCCGCCGGCTCCAGAGTGACTTCACCCTGACGATGTTGGGTTGCCACCTCAGGTTTGCCCAGGGGCCGCAGCCCTTTTAATTGCCATGTCCTTTAGGGCATCAAAGGTAGCATCAGGGTGATCTAAAGACCACCAATTCACAGTTCTGCGTTCCGCTTGGGACCTCAGTCCCTGCACAAATTGTTCTTTCAGCATCTTATTTTCATCAATGACACTTATGGTATTAACCTGCTTGAGGGCTCTCAGGGCCCCTTGTAGTCGGCAGGCATAGTCCCTTATGCTGTCACTTGGTTGCTGTGAACAGTTATAGAATGCCATCCGGAGATCTGTTTCGGTGCGATCTTCAAAAATGGCATGTAACTTTAAGAGGATTGCAGGCACCAACTCTGGTCCGTGGTAGCCCAAGTCTCCACTTCTCTCTCAGCAGCGCCAGTTAGCTGCCCTATTAATACTGCAGCTTTTTGCCTCTCAGACATAGAGTACATTTCCAGGACACTGCATATCTTCCATTTGAATCCTGCTAAAGTGCCTAGCTCGCCGCTGTACTGGGGAAGCCATTTCGCCCCAGGCATATATGGAAGCGTTAGTGGCATGAGCGGGACCACCGGACTGAGTGCTGGGCCTGCGCCCCCATCTGGCGCTACAACGCCACGCGGTGCGGAGTCGGGTCCTCCGGCTGGGGCCGCACTGTCGGCCGGTTGTTGCAACATATTAGCGCCCCCTTGGTTAAACGGAGCCTACCGGTTTCAGAAGCTGCTATTTCCCAGGCACAGCAGTAGGAACAGGACCTTCGTCGCAGGCGCTCTGATGTCAGAGCGTCCACTTCCTGTCGCAGGACCTGCCGCTGAGTCAGAGCCGGGGGCGTGTCCAAGACTTTGCGCGCTCCTTCAGGTACGCCCACCTTCTTCTCCAGCACCTCAGGGCGCGAATATGGCGGCAAATATGGCGGTATTTGGCGCCAAACAATAGCAACAGTCTTTTTCACCAAAACACTCCACAGGCACACAGGGCTCGCAGTTCTGCAAGTTTCGTATCCTGTTCGTGACGCCAAGTTTGTCTTGACCCGCACCACAATTGTGGTTTACCAGAGCAATGGGGTACTCAGAGCCGAGCCCATGGAAGTCTATGGGTTGTCACAGGTAGCGCTGGCTCGGTCTGTGGCCCTGGCGGTCAGGCGTATGTTGGGGGGAATATTTACAGGGGATAGGTATATATACAGTTCGTGACGCCACCTGTAGTTCTCTGATCACTAAGACCAGCGCTGCTGTAGATCTCTGAGGGGATGGTGAGGCAGCTAGATGTCGGGTCCCCTACAGGTGGGACTCTTCCCTCAGGTCGATAGTTATGGTGGGGTTGTGCAGGGATGCAATCAAATAACTCAGTCTCACACATAGAAGCTTCTTTCCATACCTTTTACTTCAAGTTGTTCAGGCAGGTCCCAGGGAGGCTGTTCGGGGTGGATGAATGCATGTAGCGGTAACAGTTGAGCAGGTTACAGGCCTCCTTCTCTTTCCAAATGATGAGTGAGTCCAAGCTTGCTTGTAGCTAAGTTAACTCTATAGTTTTCAGCTTTTCCACTAGCTGTACTGCCCGGCCGGTTTTGTGATAGAGCCTTATAAGTGGTGAACTAAGTACTTTCTTTTGCCGCGCGCCGGACTCAGAAGTCTTGTTCTCCTGACTCGGTTACGTACTGGCACTCTAAGGGCGGCTTTCTGCAACCTAAGGTCCAGTAAGACTCTGGCTTTTCTATCACTATGCCTGGAAGCTATGATGACGCTTCGGTCCCCAGTGACCGGTGACAATGTGCAGGATAATCCAATCCTTAAGGCACTTCTGAATCCTTCCCAGTATGCCCTTCGCCCTGCTTCTGCTTTCAATGTAGCACTGAAGCGTGAAGATAGAAAGTCAGTTTTCTTCCTTGGTCTCACTGAGTAACTCTCAGTTTCCTCAAAGTTCAGACTGAGTAAAAGGTAACTCTGACTAGACTCGGGATGATAACTAGTCATCCGTTACTAGACTCCACTTCGTTGAATTGGCAGGAACTAATCTTCTGCTCACCCAGAGCTCTGACAGGAATCCTCACTGTCTAAGAAGAACTAGCCCTGACTGCTCTGTACGATGACAGGAAGCTAGACTGCCTCTCTCCTGTGCTACACGTCACTCCCCTATACACCCCTGTGGGTGTGTCTGAAGTGTAAGTGAGTGTCAAGCTTTAACTGTTACCTTACTGTGCATTCTCCAGATCCTGTGTGCTTTACATACCAGGGCTACACACATTTTGAGTGCATCGTTCTGTGTAAACAGGACTTGCGCTGCCAAGAACAATGGCAGCCTATGTGCTGTGCGCGATCCAGTATGGGTTGCTCACTGCGCATCGTTTGCTTTGATCTGACTGTGTAAACACGTATTCAAATGACTGCTGGATGGGAAATGTTTACTGATCGCCGGCCTTATCGTGACGCCTGCCGGTCTGTGTGAATGGTAAGTCACGGGCTGTTTTAGACCTATGGCTTACCAATGGTTGGGAGTGCGCAGAGGATGTCAGGAGTCGTAATGACGGAACTTCTTCATACCAAGTGCGCCCAAAAACAGGCTGAATTTATTCTTTTGTTGAAAATCACAGTGTGGTGTGACTCAAAGAAGGACATCATTAGTGTGTTGAAGCACAAGGGAGACATTGCTTTGGCACAGGGGCACAAAAGGGAAATTACTATTGTATGGGAGCACAAAGGGGGACATAAGGACATAATTATTGTATGGGGCCTAAAGGGGGCATAGTTATTGGGTGAGGTCAAAAGGAGACATAATTATTGTATGGGGCCAAATGGAGACATATTTATTGTATGGGGCCAAAAGTGGACATAATTGTTGTATGAGGCCAAAAGGGGACATAATTATTGTATGAGGCCAAAAGGGGACATAATTATTGTATGAGGCCAAAAGGGGACACAATTATTGTAAGGGGCCAAATGGGGATATAATTATTGTATGGGGCAAAAAAAAGGACATAATTATTGTATGGGGCGAAATGGGGACATAATTATTGTATGGGGCCAAAAGGGGACATTATTGTTTGGGGCCAAAAGGGGACATAATTATTGTATGAGGCCAAAAGGAGACATAATTATTGTATGGGGCCAAATGGGGACATAATTATTGTATGGGGCCAAAAGGGGACATTATTGTTTGGGGCCAAAAGGGGACATAATTATTGTATGAGGCCAAAAGGAGACATAATTATTGTATGGGGCCAAATGGGGATATAATTATTGTATGGGGCAAAAAAAAGGACATAATTATTGTATGGGGCCAAATGGGGACATAATTATTGTATGGGGCCAAAAGGGGATATAATTGTTGTATGAGGCCAAAAAGGGACATAATTATTTTACGTGGCCAAAAGGGGACATAATTATTGTATGGGGCCAAAAGGGGACATAATTGTTGTATGAGGCCAAAAGGGGACATAATTATTGTTTGGGGCCAAAAGGGGACATAATTGTTGTATAAGGCCAAAAAGGGACATAATTATTATATGGGGCCAAAAGGGGACATAATTATTGTATGGGGCCAAATGGGGACATAATTATTGTTTGGGGCCAAAAGGGGACATAATTGTTGTATGAGGCCAAAAAGGGACATAATTATTGTATGGGGCCAAAAGGGGACATAATTATTGTATGGGGCCAAAAGAGGACATAATTGTTGTATGAGGCCAAAAGGGGACATAATTATTATATGGGGCCAAAAGGGGACATAATTATTGTATGGGGCCAAATGGGGACATAATTATTGTATGGGGCCAAAAGGGGACATAATTATTGTATGAGGCCAAAAGGGGACATAATTATTGCATAGGTCCAAATGGGGACATAATTATTGTGGTGAACCAGGGAAAGTGTTGGGAAGTGTTTATTTAAATAAAGTATTTTCTGTGTATGTGTTTTTGTTTTGATGACTGTGTTAGTAAGCGGATGTGTGAATGAGGCTTCACAGTGGCAATATTACCCGGCAATTGTAAAAGGAACAGGAGAACTGAATCTGATACACTGTGTTATTATGATTCAGGGCCCTAGGGGGCAGGGAAGGATATAGAGATCCAATAGGAGAATCCCTGGGTCATGCTCCGCCCTCTCGGGGCCTGAATTATAATAACAAAGTTCTGAATGGAGCATTTTTTTAACCATTTTTAATCTGAATCCACAATGAGTTTTCTTTGCCAAGTATAACAAATTGAGAATCTGGGTATTCCGACTTCTTGATAAATAATGCTGAGTTATAATACATCATACGAGCAGATGGAAAAGACGCGGGCCTTTGGTCCTGAGCTGCTACAAAAAGATTTGTAATGCGACTGAGACTTATTTTTATTAAAACCTACTGTAACCCCCTCCTCCGCTCCCCCAGACCCGCAGCAGAGCTGGAAACAGTAAGCAGCTCAAGATCTGCCTCATTTACACACACAATACATAATTCACTTGTGTCACTGACAGATCTCCTTTATTACTTGTATTTATTGTAGAAATATTCAGCTCATTTCGCCTCCTCGGTCTTTCCTAGACCACACGAGAAATGCCTTAAAGGGACCCTATACCTAATATTACCTGGATATTTGCAGCACGGATTTTTGCAATGTGCTATTTTTTGTTATTAGCCAGAAACCTTAATGACCAATTTATGAGAGCCCATCAGCCATGACAAGGTGACCTTTCTTTGATGGGATATCTTTCATCTATGTATCTATCTAGGATGTATATGAATAGTACATATATTCCTTACTTCTAGGTCCCCCACCACTCAGTAAAGTAAGGAAACCCTAATGGCTGCTTGGTGACCCAAATCTATTGTTGTCACTCGCTCTCCTTTCTCCATTCTCACCATAGAGATCAGTGTCGATTTCCTTGTAAATGCAAAAACGCCTGTACAATATGTGCAGAGAAAAAAAGAGGAAAACTCTGTGTTTCCAGGCACTGATGGGTCCAGAGGAAACAGGGCGACAAGGAGATAAAAAAGAGGGGAATTTTATTGACAAGTTCTTGGCGTGGTTCTGACTCCTTCATCAGATACACCTTTCCAATATGGGTCTGCTATAACCGTAACGAGGGTCCGGTTCCCTGAAGTGAGATAGGATTTCCACCAAATTTTCACCAACAATCCTAATCAGGCCTTGGCTGTAAAGAAGTAATAGTCTGACAGTTATAGTCACATTACCAGATGGATCATCCGGGCATCATGCAAAAGAAACCCTGGGGTCCTCTGGAATACTCTGAGAGCATTGGTGAATATGACTTTTACACGATAGTATATAGAGCTGCAACCAGTTGGGGAGACACCTGCCGAGAGCAAGAGCCACTGTGTCTGGATGTGAACAGTGTACGGAGCCAGGACAGCGGCGCACACTGTGTAGTGGTCATTCTCGGTACTGCAGCTCAGGTCACATTCACTTCAATAGGAGCTGCAGTACCGGGAACATCCACTACACGGTGTAAGGAGCTTTAATGTCAGACAATTGGATGCTGTTTACTTCTGAGGACGTGTGGCCTCCTAACAGCTGAACGGAGGGGGTCCTGATGGTTGGACCGTCACCTATCTGACCTATCCTAAAGAAAAGCAGGGGTGTAATTGTAGTAGGTGCAGGGGTTGCAATCGTACCCAGACCCTGGATCTCAAGGGGTCCCAAAAGGTCCCTTTCTTCCATATGAAAAGATCAATAGTATTAATAATCTGTGATAGTTTGGGGCCCTGTTGGAAATTTTGCATTGGGGCCCATGAGCTTTAAGTTATGCCACTAAGGATACGACATCAATATCACAGTACTGGGCAACCATTTTATTGTATATTGAGATCCAGTAGCCATAACCAAGTAACGCGTCACTGGGACCTTTCTATGTGGCAGAGGGGACTTTGGCCCGGGTAAGAAGGGCCAAATACGATGGCCATCTCCGCACCCCAATAACTACACCCCTGGTGCAAGGAGTGATCTGACTGTTGTATCCCAACAGGGTGAAAAGATGGGGATCCGGAGCTGGTGGCCCACCGATCCCAGGCGCCATACCTGTACTATGCGTCCATAAGGGACAACTTTTGCCTTGTTTCCTCGCTCAGCGTATCGTGGTAACTTTCCCAGGATTTTGCTATTTTGTTTTATTTCCAGCACTCTCTGCGGTCAAGCACTCGCGTGTAATGAAACACATCACTGACGCCCATACGGACCCGCTTCCCGAGAATCGGCCGCTCTATTTACAGGGCAAGCAATAACCGCATCATTCCCCTACATTAGACTGCCGGGGACGTGTCCAAACTTTCATCCCAGGCAATTACTCCTCAACGTGAACTGTAAATTTCCGATCTGTAAAAAAAAAATGTTTCCGTTATTTCTAAGGTGTGAACAGGATGGAAAGAGACAGACGCGAGACTTTACCAGAGTGGCGTCCTGTCAGCGCGCTGCCCAGGGATGGATGTAGGGGGAGGGGAGGACGTAAAATTCGACTCCGCGTTTTATCTGTCTGGTCCTTATGAAATGTTATTAGAAGCGGCGTTCAGGGTACATTTCCTCAGGAATTCGCCCGCGTGCACGGCGTGAGAGGTGTGCGGCTGCCACGGGGAGAGTTTCACAATTTTACGTTCTAAGTTGCTATTTTAAATATCACGGCATTAAAATAAAAAAATAAAAAGATTTTTGCAGAACGAGAGGAATGTTATTCCTGGACCTGTGCATGAATGAGAAACACCAAGGGAAATAATCTGTCTGCAGATATTAGGAATGACCCAACCTTAATGGTATTTGCTCGCGCGCTCTCTCGAATGGGGGCTCTGCCATCGCAATCATTTAGTTAAATTGTCCTTTGCCGTTACAATAATCCGCTTCATATTTAAAACTGGCAAGTAGGAAGCAGGTACAAGTGTGGAGAGACTCCAAGGCAAAACTTTATGGGCCGGTCCGGTTATCATAGCTATCGAGGGAAGGCAAAGTTGGTGGTCAACCTGGCCACACTCACACGCCGGAGCTCAACCGGTTCAACAGCCACTCATGCACGGCGCCAATACAGTTAAACTCTAGTAGAGCAGGATGACTGTCACGGGTGTGTCAGGAGTAGAACCTCATTGCGTTTAACTCTACAAGCACCTTCTTGATTTTTGCTTCTCTGTTATGGAGCCATATCCTTCTCCCTCTAGGACCCAACAGTTACCTCCACCTTCTGCTGCTAATTAACACATCCTTGCCGAAGGTTTAAATACCAGCAGTCTCTTCAGCAGGGTGCTGGTGTAAGCTCAATTTCCCTCTTTCTGGTTGGAAATACTAACAGTCGGCTGGCGTCTTCTTGGAGGATTGCTGGCGTGATATCTCAGTGGTCTTCTCAAGATCAGTGTATCCCCTCGTTTTTCCACCCTCTCTGTCTTTAGCTGTAGTGGGGGCTGACTAGTGTTACCCCGTACCTTCCCTATCCAAGGTCTATCGCTAGGGTCAGGCAGGGATTAGGTTCCTGCTGAGCGATAGGTGCGGAACCTATTTAGGGACATTTAGGGCAGACAGGGTGTTGTTAGCTCTGCCTAAGGGTTTCCACTTCCCCCTTGCCTAGTGTTTGGGCTTCCCCTTCCTCTCCCGGTTGTTGTTCACTTTGCTTCTCCCTCACCCAGCGTGACAGAGCCACAGTCTTACTGCCCCACTGCCCACCATTCATATGGAGTCTGGTCACTTTAAGGCTATAAATAACATCAGAAGCACACACAGGGCGTCAGAGTCCCATTAAAGGTGGTGCAATGACAACGCTTTGTCCTTCTACTCATGCTGAAACACTAAATGTGCATGCAGAATTGCCTGGATCCAGAGTTAAGATATATACAGTACTGTAAAAAATGTATAAATACACTGTAAAAAAGTAGGAGGTAAGGTCCTGGTTTGTAGATATGTGTTACCGAGGTGATTGGCCTCAGTAATGTAAAGACTGTACTATTAACACTAGGTTACTGAGAGTTTTAATTTAACTGGCTTTTATGAACCAAAAGATTATGGGTGGAAAAGTTCCTGCAATCCAACCCGGGGCTTACAGGCCTAATAACAGCAGCTGGGTTCGCTCAGCAGAGTGGAGTTTGGGCAGGAGCTGAGCAGAGGTGCATTTGTCTACGATTGGTGAGGCTGCTACTTATCTTGTTCCATTGAGCCTGCGGAAAGGACTGTTATATTATTAATTTGTACTGGAGAAAGGCTGGTTTCATATTGGAGCTGTAAAGTTTATGATGGACAATAAACGTTATACTGTTTTGATGTAAAAACCCTGTGCCTTTACGTATGCAAGCGGCTACCAGAGAGCTTAACCTCTACAATTGGAGTGTAAATGCGGGCATGAAGTCCCAAAGAGTACAGGTGATTACAGGTTTAAAATCTGGGGTAAAGTCAGCAACAGCGCTGAAAACACAGTCTGAAAGCCTGGAGGAGCTTGTCAAGCAATTGGTCCAGGGCAATCTGCAACAGCAGAAGTCCTGGCTCGATATTTTACTGGAGAACCACAGAAAGCTTACTACCATCTTGCTCTGCAGGGTGTCAAGGAGTATGGCAAGCTTAAGGCGGAGATTATGTCACGTTTGGGTGTAACTCTGACAGTCAAGATGCAATGGTAGGCCTTGCAGAAAATGGCTCTGGAAGACAACGTGGAGGCTCTCTTGAGTGTTTTTGAGAGGGCGGCAGGCAGAGAGAAACTTCCCCCAGAGAAAAAGGCAGGTGGTGCCAAGCCATGGCTTTGGGCAGGGGGATGTGTGTGGCCCAGCTGCGCTTGGTGACACATGTTCCCTGGAGGATGCACAGAAAGGTAATGCACAAACACCTGATATTCATTCACACTCCACACTTCCCTATAGTGCCACTAGAGGGAGCCTTAGAATATATAAGGGTGTGGGAGACGTAGCAGTGGGGTCCATTCCAGACTGGAGTCTTGGAGGGTGCTAGTCAGAGCTTTGTCTGAGCCAGTGCGTGTTCAGATGGTTGGTGATTCCTGTCAGATGAGACAGAGAAAGAAAGACAAGCTGTTACCTCATAACAGGCTGACTGTTAGTTCCCTATGAACGTGGAAAGTGACTCTCAGAGTGTGCACGAAATCAGTCTGACGGAAGGTCCTGATAGCTACTCTGGACAGAGCCTATGAAGGAAAAGAAGGAAGGGAGCTACAGTTATTATAACAACGAGTCGACTGAGGAACGGTCAGTGAGCGGTGATAGAAGGAAGCTGACGACTACACCTACTGTTGCCTGTGCTTATGTTAAGGGTGTGAGTAGGGCGACAGGCGAGTGGTAACATAGTTATTAAGGTTGAAGGAAGACTTTAAGTCCATCTAGTTCAACCCATATCCTATCCTAACCTGCCCTAACATGTTGATCCAGAGGAAGGCAAAAAAAACCCAAGTGGCAAACAGTAAGCTTCACATTGGGGAAAAAAATTCCTTCCCGACTCCACATACGGCAATCAGACTAGCTCCCTGGATCAACGCTGTATCTAGGAAACTAGTGAATATAGCCTGTAATATTATACTTTTCAAGAAAGGCATCCAGTCCCCTCTTAAATTTTAGTAAGGAATCACTCATTACAACATTAGACGGCAGAGAGTTCCATAGTCTCACTGCTCTTACAGTAAAGAATCTGCATCTGTGATTATGGCTAAACCTTCTTTCCTCCAGACGTAGAGGATGCCCCTCGTCCCCGTCACAGGTCTAAGAGTAAAAAGATCATTAGAAAGGTCTTTGTACTGTCCCCTCATATATTTGTACATTGTAATAAGATCACCCTAAGCCTTCGTTTTTCCAAACTAAATAACCCCAAGTGTAATAACCTGTCTTGGTATTGCAGACCCCCCAGTTCTCTAATAACCTTGGTCGCTCTTCTCTGCACCCGCTCCAGTTCAGCTATGTCTTTCTTATACACTGGAGACCAGAACTGCACACAGTATTCTAAGTGTGGTCGCACCAGTGACTTGTATAGAGGTAAAATTATGTTCTCCTCATGAGCATCTATGCCTCGTCTAATGCATCCCATTATTTTATTTGCCTTGGCAGCAGCTGCCTGACATTGGCCACTAAATTTGAGTTTGTCGTCCACCCATACACCCAAGTCTTTTTCAGTGACAGTTTTGCCCAGTGTTTTACAATTAAGCACATAATTATACATCTTATTTGTTCTACCCAAGTGCATGACCTTACATTTATCCCCATTAAAGCTCATTTGCCATTTATCAGCCCAAGCTTCTAGTTTACATAAATCCCCCTGTAATATAAAATTATCCTCCTCTGTATTTATTACCCTGCAGAGTTTAGTGTCATCTGCAAATATTGAAATACTACTCTGTATGCCCCCTGTATGGTAAAAGGAAGAAAGAATGACTGAGGGGAAATAGCAACGATAGCTGACCTCCACTCTGCCCAACTGGACACCGGGTCCGAGCTTGCTAGTTCCTTCACGGCTAGTGGGAGAAAACGGAGACCCTGCTGGACTTCAGGTCGCAGAGGGGCCCTTCAGTGCTGATACGTAACCGGGGTCAGGAAGAACAGGAGTCTAGCAGGACGCTGCAGATATAGACTTAGTTCTTGCCAAAAGAAGGCTCCACCACAATGTCGGCCGGGCGTAGCTGTTCTATACGGAGTTAAACTTAGCTTCATGCAAGTTGGAAACTCACACACATTAAGAAGTAAGGAGGCCTTAAACCTACTCAGTGATTACTGGATGTGCATCCTCCACCCTGAGCAGCTTCCCGGGACATGCCTGAAAACATCACCAGTAAAGGTACGGAAAGAGACTGACTTGTGTGTGACTGCCTTATTGCCTGCACCCTGCACCGCCATATACCTAGAGGGACCAGTCTTATCTGTGGAAGACTTAACATCTTGCTGCCCAGTAACAACCCCTCTGAGGATTCACCCTGCAGCGCTGGTCACTCTGACCAGAGACCACAGGTGGCGTCACGAACATTACTAAATCCCTGTAAATATCCCCCTTGAATGAGCGCCCAGGGCAACGGACCGAGCTGCGCTACCCGTGACCTATTCCCCATTGAAGTGAACGGGCTCTGTGCCGAGTACCCCATAAGCCCTGGTACGTGCGACTCATCTTTGGCGTCACGAACTGGATACGAAGCTTACTAAATGTGAGTCCTGTGTGCCTAGAATTGGACTGTTTTTGTGCAAAAAGACTGTGTGCAGTTCTTGTGATTTTTGGCGCCATTTTCTGCCATTTTGCCGCCATATTCGCGCCCTGAGGCGCTGGTGAAGAAGGTGGGCGGACCTTCGTGGGCGTACCCCCCCTGTGGCGCGAAAGCTATGGGCGCCCTGTCTAAGTGCTATTACAATGTGAGAGCCTGCCCCACTGCAAGAGAGATCCACCTCCTCTTCATCCTCTATGCCAAAAAGAGAAAGCGAAAGTCCCGCCTCCACGGAAGAGACCAGATTGTTCCAGATGGGAAACACAGTCTGGCCTGGAATGAGATGGCGGAAGGACAGGAGACGCTGTGTGGAGGAATGGCGGTGCGCAGACCCCGTTCCCCTGAAGAGCTGCTGCCTGTGCCTGAACCGTCCCCAGGTCGGGCGGATGACCGGAGAATGCAAAAAGTGGAGGAGGTGGATGCAGTGCTGAGGGACATGGCCCCACACCGCGCAGATATGGAGGCGATGGAGCAAAGCTGGCGTGCCCTGAAACAGCGGCTGCTGTGGGACGCGACGCTCTCCCCTCAGGATGCGCAAATGTCATCTGCGCCACCACTGGACCAGCGGCTGATGAACCACCGGAGGCCGGCCCCGAAAGAGCTGATCCTGACTCCACCGAGGAAGCGGCGGGAGGGAAGGAGGCTGAGGAGGCCCTGCCCAGACCGGAACGCCAGCCAGGCCTGGAACCAGAGGCCGCAGCGGAATGCAGTCCCCCGGTAGGGACGACGACGGAGGAGACCCAGCCGCAAGTGATGGAGATCGACTGGGAGGAGATGGAGTACCTGGACGACGTGGAATACGCCGCCCAGATGGAGAACGAGTGGCGACGCCGTGAGCAGGAGCAGCGGCAGCAGCAGGAGCAGAGAGAGGTGCAGCAGCTTTACTGGAGGGACCGGGAGCAGAATCTTGCGGATAAGAAGATCGTCCGGCGAGATAAAGGTACGCTCCAGGAACCACGGCGCCAGGGGACGGTGTGTGCCTCTAAGGCCCGAGGAGTTTGGGGTTACATATGCGAGCCCGGGTTCTCTCAAGAGATCTTTGTTCACTGCTGCGATGCGGGGTTCAACCTGTTAAAAGGGGATGTTGTCACCTACACGCGACACTGGGGTCTTAAGGGGTGGTATGCCCTGAATGTCTCCCAAGTCAGCGACCCCGTCCCTGAAGCTGGAAATGTACCCCGTGTCTCAGCGTCCCAAGCCACAGCCCCATCAGCGCCCGGCCGCGCACCTGCATCCTACTCTGCAACACAACAGGCTGGTGCGTCTCCAACTGAGCCACTGCGCGCACCTACATTTTACCCTGCATCCTACTCTGCAACGCAACAGGCTAGTGCGTCCCCAACTAAGCCACTGCGCACATCTGCGTCCTCATTGGAAACGCTGCAGAGCGTAGTGACTGTTAGTGCGACTCCTTTTGAGCCAAATCTGTATTCAGAAGAGGCACCTGTAAGGCCTCCAGCAAGTCGCAAAATTGTAAAGAGGACTGTAGCTACCAGACACAGGTAGCAGGACATGATCTTCTGGTGATGCGTTCCAGAGCGCACCGCATACTTCCAGTCCCAGGTATGGAAGGTGTAACCACAATATCTAAAGAAGAACAGTAGGACCCAGACAGGGTTTACTGCAACTGTAAAAAGTTAAGAAGAATTGCACTTTATTGTGAATGTGATAAATGTCTGAAGTAGTATACCCCAGTTGGGTAATGTGACGTGTTAATGTGATATGATAAAAATGTGATTTTTCTAGGAATGTCTATGAAGGACTGCGTGCTGAGGACTCTTGCAGCACAGAACTTTAGATGTAAATAGTTAGCACTTTGGGTGCTCCATCTTGGTTTAACGTAAACCATCTACCTCAGAAGCAAAACCCGTATGGTGTGGCCTTGAGTGAGGTTTGCAGCAGAGAAGTCCGCAGCCCACCCAGGACCACCGTGGGAGGTTTGGTACGGGTCCTCCACAAGAATCTTGTATTTATTTGTGAGAAAGTATTTTGATATTTTTCTAATTGCAATTTGTACACAATGTAACGTTAAAGTGTCCTTACCTCCCGCAAGGGATGAGTTATGTTATTGTTGTTATTATAAAAATTGTTTTTCTTTTTCAGCCGGGAGTGCTGAATATAACTAGGGGGGGATTTGTGGCCCAGCTGCGCTTGGTGACACATGTTCCCTGGAGGATGCACAGAAAGGTAATGCACAAACACCTGATATTCATTCACATTCCACACTTCCCTATAGTTCCACTAGAGGGAGCCTTAGAATATATAAGGGTGTGGGAGACGTAGCAGTGGGGTCCATTCCAGACTGGAGTCTTGGAGGGTGCTAGTCAGAGCTTTGTCTGAGCCAGTGCGTGTTCAGATGGTTGGTGATTCCTGTCAGATGAGACAGAGGAAGAAAGACAAGCTGTTACCTCATAACAGGCTGACTGTTGGTTCCCTGTGAACGTGGAAAGTGACTCTCAGAGTGTGCACAAAATCAGTCTGACGGAAGGTCCTGATAGCTACTCTGGACAGAGCCTATGAAGGAAAAGAAGGAAGGGAGCTACAGTTATTATAACAACGAGTCGACTGAGGAACGGTCAGTGAGCGGTGATAGAAGGAAGCTGACGACTACACCTACTGTTGCCTGTGCTTATGTTAAGGGTGTGAGTAGGGCGACAGGCGAGTGGTAAAAGGAAGAAAGAGTGACTGAGGGAAAATAGCAACGATAGCTGACCTCCACTCTGCCCAACTGGACACCGGGTCCGAGCTTGCTAGTTCCTTCACGGCTAATGGGAGAAAACGGAGACCCTGCTGGACTTCAGGTCGCAGAGGGGCCCTTCAGTGCTGATACGTAACCGGGGTCAGAATGAAATACACAAGAACAATTGGTGCAACTTGTATTCGATGGATAATGTCTATATATGATATAATGCTAGAGAATAATGAATATATCAATAAATGACAAGAAAGTACCAATAGTCCAAGAAAGGGTGAGATGGCAGACCATCCGGAAGAGTGAAAAACCCTATATACCAAACGTGGACAAAAAGCCAGAGAACCCGATAGATCTGAATATGGGACGATAAATATGAAGAGTCAAATGTGTATGACAAAAATAATCTTTATTAAACAATGTTGTACAAAAAATAAAGAGTAAAAACATAAAAGCTTGACTGACAGTAACAGCACCCAATTAATGATCTCAGACTAAAATGTGTACCAGGAGCAGTGATACAACAAGCCAAATAAACCCATCACCTATGGATGACATACATAGTATAATATCACTGTGTAACTGGTGCTGAGGATATGAATGTGTCCTCAGTATCTAACACCACCGATGTGTGCACAAAAAATATATTAGATAAGAGCTTGTGGAAATCAAAGGACAAATGCATTAATGAAAATAATTAAAAGTGAACGCTACCTGGGAGCCTGGAGGGATGCTGTCAGACTGTCAGCCTGCAAGAACGCGCCCCGACGCGCGTTTCGGTCTTACTAACCTTCGTCAGGGGGATGTATGTGATCGGTATCATAGGAATATAAATAGTCTCCTGATTGATCAGCTGGTGAATGGGTGGCGCATCTCCGCAAGCGTGACTATAGTCACCACACGCAGCAGTGATGTGCGCATGTCGGCAGGATGGGGACGGGGTTGCATGGCGACGGCGTCTATACAGGAGCCGGCGGCCCGACACTTCCGGTTTCGCCGGCTCGTGTGACGTCAGACGCCAGAGCGATTTCCGTCCTCCGCTTGCGGAGATGCGCCACCCATTCACCAGCTGATCAATCAGGAGACTATTTATATTCCTATGATACCGATCACATACATCCCCCTGACGAAGGTTAGTAAGACCGAAACGCGCGTCGGGGCGCGTTCTTGCAGGCTGACAGTCTGACAGCATCCCTCCAGTCTCCCAGGTAGCGTTCACTTTTAATTATTTTCATTAATGCATTTGTCCTTTGATTTCCACAAGCTCTTATCTAATATATTTTTTGTGCACACATCGGTGGTGTTAGATACTGAGGACACATTCATATCCTCAGCACCAGTTACACAGTGATATTATACTATGTATGTCATCCATAGGTGATGGGTTTATTTGGCTTGTTGTATCACTGCTCCTGGTACACATTTTAGTCTGAGATCATTAATTGGGTGCTGTTACTGTCAGTCAAGCTTTTATGTTTTTACTCTTTATTTTTTGTACAACATTGTTTAATAAAGATTATTTTTGTCATACACATTTGACTCTTCATATTTATCGTCCATATTCAGATCTATCGGGTTCTCTGGCTTTTTGTCCACGTTTGGTATATAGGGTTTTTCACGTAACCTGGGTCAGGAAGAACAGGAGTCTAGCAGGACGCTGCAGATATAGACTTAGTTCTTGCCAAAAGAAGGCTCTACCACAATGTCGGCCGGGCGTAGCTGTTCTATACGGAGTTAAACTTAGCTTCATGCAAGTTGGAAACTCACACACATTAAGAAGTAAGGAGGCCTTAAACCTACTCAGTGATTACTGGATGTGCATCCTCCACCCTGAGCAGCTTCCCGGGACATGCCTGAAAACATCACCAGTAAAGGTACGGAAAGAGACTGACTTGTGTGTGACTGCCTTATTGCCTGCACCCTGCACCGCCATATACCTAGAGGGACCAGTCTTACCTGTGGAAGACTTAACATCTTGCTGCCCAGTAACAACCCCTCTGAGGATTCACCCTGCAGCGCTGGTCACTCTGACGCAAGACCACAGGTGGCATCACGAACATTACTAAATCCCTGTAAATATCCCCCTTGAATGAGCGCCCAGGGCAACGGAGCGAGCTGCGCTACCCGTGACCTATTCCCCATTGAAGTGAACGGGCTCGGTGCCGAGTACCCCATAAGCCCTGGTACGTGCGACTCAGATGTAAGAAAGCAGGAAGTAACGTCCTGGATGGCAGATATGTGTCACCAAGGTGGCTGACCTCGGTAATGTAATGTCTGTACCAGTAGCACTAGGTTACTGAGAGGGTTTTAACTTGACTGGATTTTGGGTCCGGGATTTAGGAGCAACCAAAAATGTATGGGTGGAAAAGGTTGTTCCCATAATCAGCCCATGGATTACAGTCCTAATAACAGCAGCTGGGTTCGCTCAGCAGAGTGGAGTTTGGGATGGAGCTGAACAGAGGTGTTTGGCCAAGTTTGTCTCGACCACGCACCACAATTGTGGGTTTCCAGAGCAATGGGGTACTCAGAGCCGAGCCCATGGAAGTCTATGGGGTTGTCACAGGTAGCGGTGGCTCGGTCTGTGGCCCTGGCGGTCAGGCGTATGTTGGGGGGTATATTTACAGGGGATAGTTATATATACAGTTCGTGACGCCACCTGTAGTTCTCTGATCACTAAGACCAGCGCTGCTGTAGATCTCTGAGGGGATGGTGTTGCAGCTAGATGTCAGGTCCCCTACAGGTGGGACGGGTCCCTCAAAGTCTATGAAGTTAGTGATGTCGGGTGCAGATAAATAACACAGTCTCACACTCTTCAGCGTCTTTCCATACCTTTTACTTGTCAGATGATAAGGCAGGTCCCAGGGAGGCTGGTCCGATGGAGAATGTGCTTTGGGGTAGCAGCTGAACAAGTTAGGGGCCTCCTTTACTTCCAAAATGGTAATGAGTCCAACCAGCATAAAGCGTAGTTCACTCCAAAAACTCCAGCTAACTCCTTAGCTGTACTGCCCGGTCAGTTTTGTGGTCGGAGCCTTCCAGTGATGGAACTAGGTTCTTACTTTTGCTGATCAGGCTCAAAGTTCCTATTCCACCTGACCCCTGTTACGTACTGACACTCCAAGGCTGCTTGCCGCGACCTAAGGTCCAGTAAGCCTCTGGTTTTTCTATCACTATGCCTGAAGCAATAGTGACGCTTCGGTCCCCAGTGACCGGTGAAATTGTGCAGGATAGTCCAATCCTAATGCACTTCTAAGAATCCTTCCACTGTGCCTTTCGCCTTGTCCGCGCTTGTAGCATAAGCACTCCACACTTCCTAAGGTCATATAGGTCAATCCTTCCTTACTTCTTTCTTGGAGCTTGCTGACAGAATCTCAGTATTCTTCTAGGCAGGAGCACGTCAACTGAACCTTACTGTCCTTGGGACAGGCGAC
Source organism: Oophaga sylvatica (assembly GCA_033576555.1). Classification (NCBI taxonomy): domain Eukaryota; kingdom Metazoa; phylum Chordata; class Amphibia; order Anura; family Dendrobatidae; genus Oophaga; species Oophaga sylvatica. The sequence continues at coordinate 5,461,919 of JARQOD010000006.1, forward strand.
TGAAGTATCTGCAACTAACTCTTCTTTCTCAAAAGATGTCTCCGTCTGTCTTCTAGTGGGGCGCAGCTCTGACCAGGCTGAGGTGAACTGGCTCACCTTTACTAGCCTCCACTTTCTGAACTGCTGACAGGCTCAGGCTGGACTACTTCCTCCCTCCAAGTCCAGGCTAGACTGCCCTGTCCGAAGACAGGAAACTGACTGACTCACTCTCTGAGCTGACTGACTGGCTGGCTGCTGCCTGACACTGGCTTATATCCCTATGTGTGTGTCTAAGTGTGTGTTGGAGTGAATGTTTATTGAGCATTAAACTGCTACCTCTCCGCACATCCTCCAGGGTACTGCGTGTGCCTTCACACCAGGGCTACACATTCCCCCATGGTAAAATACAGCACTCCCGGGCTGTAAAATACAAGAAGACATTTTGTTTTTGCATTAAACATTAACTCTTCCCATCCGGGAGGTAAGGATTTCTTGAACGTTGCAATATAACATTAGGTATAGAAAAATACAAAATACCAAACAGACATTTTCATATAAATAAATGACAATATTCTTGTGAAGGACCCGCACCAAACCTTCAACGTGGGTCCTGGGTGGGCTGCAGGACATCTGAATGCAGACCTCACTCAGTGCCACACCACACGGGTTTTGTATTCAGAGGTAGTTGTGGTGGTTTCATGTAAAACCAATATAATGCACCTTAGTGCAACTATATACAAGATAAGTTCTGGGCTGGCATAGTCCACAGCCACAAAGTCCATGACAAGAAAAAGACACATATTTATATCACATCAATTTACTCAAAATTCTTTAACTTTTTCAAATTTTCATCTTGTACCCAGCCGGGTATTCTACTCATTATAGTAAAACTATGTAAACATTATGCATAACCATAAAGTGCAAAACAGCAATTATTTCTACATTTCCTTTGTTGCGGTAAACCCTGTCTGGGTCCTACCGTTCTTCACATTTTCTTGCAGGCTTCCAATATACTTTCCATCCCGGGGGCTGGAACAATACGATGATCCTTAGATCCCATGACTAACAAGTCGTGACCTGCTATCAGGGTTTGGGTCGCTACAGTCCTCGTGCGAACCACTAGGGGCGCAACGGGTATGTCATCCTTGTGAGACGCCGATTGCGTCGCAGTTTGCGTTGCAGGTAGCGATTCAGCTGTAACCGCAGTTTGCGATGTAGATTGGGTCGCAGGTTGCGATACGGAGGTGTACGCAGAGGGCGATGCCGATGCACAATGCTGGTGTGATGCAGAGCAGGAAGCAGGTGTGCGCAATGGCTCAGTTAGGGACGCACTAACCTGCTGCTGTCGCTGCTCCATCACAGATGGCTGGGTTTCCTCCGGTGTCCCTACCGGGGATCTGTAATCTGCTGCGGCCTCCTGGCCTAGCTGGTACTCCGGAACAGGCAGAACCTCCTCAGCCTCCTTCGCTTCCACCTCTCCGTCGGTGGGATCAGGTACAGCACTTTTGGGGGCGGCCTCCGGTTTTCCTTCAGCTTTCTTCAGCAGGGATCTTGGAAAAGCAGGTGACGGCATTATGCTTGTAGGAGAGAACACTGCGTCCCACAGCAGCCGCTGTATCTGGGCACGCCAGCGTCTCTCTGTCTCCTGCAAGTCTGCATGACGCTGGATTAATCTTCTGAGCACTGCATTCTCCCTCTGCAGCTCCAGCATGGTTTGCTGCAGGTGCCGGACCACTGATGGCTCCGGTTCTAGTGGCAGCTTGGCTGGGGAACGGGGCCTGCCTTCCTCCGCTTCCCTGCTCGGCTGCACACGTCCTGCTTCCATGATGTTCCAGAACTCTCTCTCATCTTCTACCAGAGCCGTCCGGTCTCTTCCGTGGAGGCGGGGTTTGCGTCTCCTCCTCTTCGCAGGGAAGGTGAAGAGGAGGCGGACCTCCTTTGCTGTAGGGCAGGATCGCATATTGTAATAGCACTTTGAGAGGGCAGGCATTTTCTTCGCGCCACAGGGGGGTACACGCCCACGAAGGTACGCCCACCTTCTTCTCCAGTGCCTGAGGGCGCGAATATGGCGACAAAGATGGCGATTTTTGGCGCCAAAAGTGCAAACAGTCCTTTTTCACAAAAACAACTCCACAGGCACACAGGGCTCGCAATTTTGCGAGTTTCGCATCCTGTTCGTGACGCCAAGTTTTGTCTCGACCACGCACCACAATTGTGGGTTTCCAGAGCAATGGGGTACTCAGAGCCGAGCCCATGGAAGTCTATGGGGTTGTCACAGGTAGCGGTGGCTCGGTCTGTGGCCCTGGCGGTCAGGCGTATGTTGGGGGGTATATTTACAGGGGATAGTTATATATACAGTTCGTGACGCCACCTGTAGTTCTCTGATCACTAAGACCAGCGCTGCTGTAGATCTCTGAGGGGATGGTGTTGCAGCTAGATGTCAGGTCCCCTACAGGTGGGACGGGTCCCTCAAAGTCTATGAAGTTAGTGATGTCGGGTGCAGATAAATAACACAGTCTCACACTCTTCAGCGTCTTTCCATACCTTTTACTTGTCAGATGATAAGGCAGGTCCCAGGGAGGCTGGTCCGATGGAGAATGTGCTTTGGGGTAGCAGCTGAACAAGTTAGGGGCCTCCTTTACTTCCAAAATGGTAATGAGTCCAACCAGCATAAAGCGTAGTTCACTCCAAAAACTCCAGCTAACTCCTTAGCTGTACTGCCCGGTCAGTTTTGTGGTCGGAGCCTTCCAGTGATGGAACTAGGTTCTTACTTTTGCTGATCAGGCTCAAAGTTCCTATTCCACCTGACCCCTGTTACGTACTGACACTCCAAGGCTGCTTGCCGCGACCTAAGGTCCAGTAAGCCTCTGGTTTTTCTATCACTATGCCTGAAGCAATAGTGACGCTTCGGTCCCCAGTGACCGGTGAAATTGTGCAGGATAGTCCAATCCTAATGCACTTCTAAGAATCCTTCCACTGTGCCTTTCGCCTTGTCCGCGCTTGTAGCATAAGCACTCCACACTTCCTAAGGTCATATAGGTCAATCCTTCCTTACTTCTTTCTTGGAGC
>JARQOD010000006.1:5465066-5501187 GCA_033576555.1 Oophaga sylvatica
AAATTTTTCCGGCCCCGGACGTGCAGAGAGTTGATTCCTGTTAGAGCTCTGTGTGAGTTGAGTGCCAGAGTAGTCTTCTAAACCAAGAAGTGGAGGCTATTTTACGGGTGAGCCAGTTCATCCTACCTAATCAGAGCTACCTCTTAACCAGCCTGGCTTAGAGGATACTAAGACTGCCATTGAGCTCAAAGGAAAAAGACTTTCACATCACGCTGCAGTGCTATGTTAAGAGCGAAGAGGGCGAAGGGCACAGTGGAGAAGACCGAGCAGTGCCTTTGGGTAGTGAATTACCTGCACTAATTATCCGGTCATGGGGACCGAGGAGTTGCTATTGCTTCAGGCAAGTAACGAGAAGACCAGAGTCTCGCAGGACTATAATCGCAGGAGCAAGCCTTAGTGTCGGTACGTAACGGAGTCAGGGAACAAGGACTTTGAGTTAAAGCGCTTGACAAAAGTAAGGACTTATTTTTCCCATTTAGAAGGTCCATCACAAAGCCGGCCGGGCAGTACAGCTATAGAGAAACCCGGAGTTTTGAGTTAACTTCTTCAAGCAAGTTGGACTCACATTATATGGAAGTTAAGGAGGCCTCTAACCTGCTCAGCTGTTACCTGGACGTGCATTCTCCACCCCGAACCAGCTCCCCGGGACCTGCCTAAACATCTGACAAGTAAAAGGATGGAAAGACGCTGGATGTGTTGTGGACTGATTTATTTTTACTGCACCCTAATCTTATAACCCATAGAACGAGGACAGTCCCACCTGTGGGGGACCCAACACCTAGATGCTATAACATCCCTCAGAGTTCTATTCAGCAGCGCTGGTCTTAGTGACTAGACAACTCAGGTGGCGTCACGAACTGTTATCTACCAAATCCCCTGTAAATAATTCCCCAATTTTCGCCCTGACCGCCAGGGCACTACCGAGCCACCGTACCAGTGAAACCCCCATAGATTCCATGGGCTCGGCTCTGAGTACCCCATAGCCCTGGTAATCCAAATTGTGGTGGGGGTCAGCACAAACTTGGCGTCACGGAACAGGTTCGAAACTTGCAGCATTGGGAACCTGTGTGCCTGTGGAGTGTTTTTGTGGTGAAAAAAAGACTGTTGCCGCCAATATTCGCGACCTGAGGCCCGTGGAAGAAAGGTGGGCGTACATGAAAAGCGCGCAGAGTCTCGGACACGCCCCGGCTCTGACTCAGCGGCAGGTCCTGCGACAGGAAGTGAACGCTCTGACATCAGAGCGCCTGCGACGAAGGTTCCTGTCCCCATCGCTGTGCTTGTGGAGCAGCAGCCTTCTGGAAACGGTAGGCCCCGATTAACCAAGGGGGCACTAATATGTCGCAAACAACCGGCCGACGTGCGGCCCCAGCCGGAGGCCCCGACCCCGCACCGCGTGGCATTGTAGCGCAGGATGGGGGCGCAGGCCCAGCACCCGGCCCGGTAGTCCCGCCTCATGCCACTAACGCTCCCATATATGCCTGGGGCGAAATGGCTTCCCCAGTAACAGCGGCGAGCCAGGCACTTTAGCAGGATTCAAACGGAAGATATGCAGTGTCCTGGAAATGTACTCCATGTCTGAGAGCAAAAGCTGCAGTATTAATAGGGCAGCTAAACTGGCGCTGTGAGAGAGAAGTGGAGACTTGGGCTACCACGGACCAGGAGTTGGTGCCTGCGATCCTCTTAAAGTTACAGGCCATTTTTGGAAGATCGACAACCGAAACAGATCTCCGGATGGCATTCTACAAACTGTTCACAGCAACCAAGTGACAGTATAAGGGACTATGCCTGCCGACTACAAGAGGCCCTGAGAGCCCTCAGCAGGTTAATACCATAAGTGTCATTGATGAAAGGTAAGATGCTGAAAGAACAATTTGTGCAAGGACTGAGGTCCCAATCGGAACGCAGAACTGTAAATGGTGGTCTTTAGATCATCCAGATGCCACCTTTGATGCCCTAAAGGACATGGCAATAAAAGGACTGCGCCCCCTGGGCAAACCTGAAGTGGCAACCCAACATCACCAGGGTGAAGTCACTTGGAACCGGACAGTACCCACCTTTTCCCCGCTAGCGGCAGAAGCCAAAACGCAGGGCGACCCCCTAGTGAATTGGACTGTCTGCGCTCGGAAGTGCGCCAGTTGACTAAAAATCTGGCTGCTGTGATGAGTGCCCTGCAGCTGCGGAAAAGAGGAAGAAGGAAAGATCTTATTTAGCCGAACTGCCCGGGGATGTCCCTTGGATGAACCGGAGGAGAAGGAGGACGTCGCCCCACCGGAGGAGGACAACGCCGCCCCCCAGGAGCAACCCTGACCAGCACCCTCCTCCGCGGGAGATCATCTGTTTACCGCTGCAACCGGAAATTGTCTACCAGTGTCCCTTTTAAACGGGCAGAACCTGGGTTCGAGGGCCAACACCCAGGTGGAGACTCGTCAGGCCCCTTAGATTGGAACCGAGGTTTCGTGGGTGGACGACCCTACCTGTCCATCATTCTGGACGGGATTGCAGTTCCAGCGTTGCTAGATACTGGGTCCCAGGTGACCATAATACCTGGTCCTATATACGAAGTTTGGTCTATGGATAGTCTTCAACCCCCGAGCCCTGACTTTACCGTGTATGCTTCTAATGGTCTCCCTGTGGAAGTACTCGGGACCAAAAGTGTGGATGTGAAAGTGGGCAGAGAGGAGTTGAAAAGACCAGGGCTTCTAGTTAGTAAAGACTGTAAATGAAGAGAAACGGTTTAAATATAAATTTTGGGTACTAACATTATCAGTAACTGTCTGGGAGAAGTTGTGTTTCTACTCCAACAGCTCGCTGAGATTGCCCGACCAAGGCAGAAGGGAGTGATCCAGAGGGAGATCCGGGCCACTGATGTGTCAGCAGCAAGCGAAGCTTACAAGACGGCGAAATTTGGTTAATGTACGGGTCACCGACTCGAATCCTATGTGATACCCCCAATGAGTGAAATGATAATATGGTGTAGGGCAGCCATAGGTCTGAGAGGACAGAACTAACCAAAGCAGTAGTAGAACCCCATCGTTCAGAACATAGACCCACACTCATGACAGCGAGGGGGGTAGTGGAAGTGATAAATGGGAGAGTACGGTACGGCTTCTCAACTGGGAGATGACGAAGTAAATTTTACCCCGTTTATGCAACAGTTGCTAAATTACATGCCGTCGATAATAATTCTATTCTCCCGACTGAGTCCTTAGTCTCCCGCCAACTAGTGGAGGATAATGGACCCGGCAACTCAGGTGGCGGATTGGTGTCAGCAACTCCATTTCGGGACAGACACCACTCCCGCCCACCAGAAAACAAGGGGAAATTACGGGTGGTACAAAGTACGCACAAGTGTTCAGTAAACACCCCCTCGACTTTGGGGCCATTAAGGGAGTACAGCATCATATCCCTACAGGTGGTCACCTCCCATCAAAGAGCGGTACAGGCCTATACCTCCAGCCCACTATCAAAAGCTAAGGAAATGTTACATGATATGAAGGAAGCCGGGGGTGATAAGGGATAGTTGTTAGCCCCTGGGCAGCACCTCTAGTTTGGTTAAAAAGAAAGATGGTAGTATGAGAATGTGTGTGGACTATAGGCAAGTGACGCATAACAACTAAAGATGCTTACCCATTACCACGAATTGAGGAGTCCTTGGCTGCTCTGAAAACGGCTAACTACTTTTTACCTTGATCTGACTAGTGGGTAATGGCAAGTGGCTGTGGCTGAGGAGGATCGTGAGAAAACGGCTTTCACCACCCCCAAGGGGCTCTGTGAGTTCGACAGAATGCCGTTTGGGCTCAGCAGTGCCCCGGGAACATTTCAGAGAGTGATGGAGAACTGCCTGGGACATCTTAATTTTGAAACCGTGCTGCTATACCTAGACGACGTCATCGTGTATTCAAGACATATGAGGACCATCGAAGCACCTGGCAGAAGTATTCGAGTCCCTGTTCAGGTACGGGATGAAGTTGAAACCCTCAAAATGCCATCTACTCAAACAGAAGGTACAATACTTGGGGCACATCGTCAGTTCAGAGGGAGTAGCGCCGGACCCAGAGAAAGTCACCGCCATCCAGAAATGGCCGGAGCCGAAGAACCTCAAGGAAGTGCGACAGTTCCTGGGATTAACGGGTTACTATAGGAGGTTTGTGAAAGATTACACGAAGAAGGCAGCGCCTTCTACAGGACCTCCTAGTAGGACAATCCCTAAAGAGCAGAAACCCTCCCTTTAATTGGGGTAAGGAACCGGCTGAAGCATTCCAAAAGATGAAAGAGATCCTTACAGGTGATGAAATCTTGGCCTATCCTGATTACAGCCAACCGTTCCTGCTGTACACCGATGCCAGCAATGAAGGCTTGGGGAGCAGTTCTCAGTCAGAAGCAGAATGGCCAAGAAAAAGTCATCGCATATGCCAGCAGAAAACTCAGGCCAACTGAGAGGAATCTGGAAAATTATAGCAGCTTCAAGCTGGAGTTTCTGGCGCTGGTCTGGGCCATTACTGAAAGATTTAAGCACTACCTTGCCTCCAACAAGTTCACGGCGTACACAGACAACAACCCGTTAACGCACCTGGAAACAGCCAAGCTGGGAGCCATGGAGCAGCGTTGGATGGCTCGGTTGTCAAATTATCAGTTTACCATCAAGTACCGGGCAGGCCGTAAAAATGCTAACGCCGACGCATTGTCCCGAATGCCGCATGAATCTGACACGGAAGAAGAATCGGACGACCTGGAAGAAATTTGAGCTACCTGCGTTCCATCGAAATGGGATAATCCATGAGCAGCGATGTCCACAGAAAGCAGTATGGTGCAACGTTAAATCCCTTACCCCATCACAGCTGGAAAGAGACTCAGGACAGCGATCCAGTGGTCAGCCGTATCAAGGAGTTGTTAAGACAGGAAGGTTCCTCCTTGGAAAAAGATGCACCTATGTCAGCAAAGCTCCTGGGAAATGAGAGAAGCCGGTTGTTCCTATACCGTGAAAAGTTGTGCAGGAGATACGTCAACCCCAGGACCCATGAGATGGTATGGCAGATTAGTGGTCCCCAAGGCAGACGTCCAAATGGTGTTAGAAGCCTACCACGATCAAGCGGGACACTTTGGCTGGAAAAAGCTGGAGACCTTGCTGAGGTGCCGGTTCTACTGGGTAGGAATGCGCAGCTCCATCGAGAGGTGGTGTCGGAACTGTGGACCCTGTGGTCTCCGACAAAGGATACGGTAGTCAGAAGGCACCCCTGCAGCCTATCCGGACGACTCGTCCCTTGGAGATCGTGGCCTTGGACCACGTCAAATTGTCGCCAAGCAGGTCTGGAATACTCATATGCCCTGACCATGGTGGATCATTATTCGAGATTTTTGGTGGTCATCCCCGTCAAGGATCAGACAGCAGTGACGGCAGCAAGGACCTTTCAAGCAAGCTTCTGCAGACCACATGGGTATCCGGAGCAGGTACTGACTGATCAAGGCCCTGCTTTTGAAGCGGATCTTTTAAAGGAATTTGTCACTTGTATGGGTGTAAGAAAATTAGAACGACGCATACCACCCCCAAACCAAAGGCCTTGCGAGAAAATGAACCACATTGTCGTTGACTTGCTAAAATCCATACCACTGGAAGAAAGAAATCGGTGGCCAGAATTGTTACCTGACCTAGTTGACTTGTACAACCACATACCAGTGAGTTCTACCAACTGCACGCCAGCTTACCTTATGAGAGCAAGGCCTGGAAGACTGCGAATGGATTTGGAACTTGGTGTGGTGGAACCAGAGGCAGATGACACTGTTGAAAATTGGGACACAAATCGGCAAGAGCAATACAGAAGAGTGCATGCCTGCGTAGAAGAAAGTCTTAATAAAGCACGGGAAAAGCAGGAAAATGTTTACAACAAGAATGCTCCCGCTAAGCCTTTCACGCCTGGAGAAATTGTGTTAAAAAGGAAAGGAAGCTGCACAAGTTGGACAACCAGTGGGAACAAGAACCATATGTCGTACAAGATTCCAAATTTGATAACAGAAAAGTCTGTATCATCAGCAAGGATGGAGGAAAAAACGACTGCCACTGTGTCAAGAGATCATTTAAAGTTGTGTCCAGACCATTTGAAGCTTCGGGAAGATAACCCTTTTGTGAATCAAGAAGAGAGTGTTGAAGCGGTTATACACACGGATCTGGGAGATTTACCTGCGGATTGGCCCAGACTGGGAGATGCGGTAATCATTCCTGTGTTGCAGTTTTATCAGCCACAAGAGGAAACGCCACCTCCAGTCATGCCCATTGTGCCAACAGAGCCAGTTCTAGAGGTACCTATTCCAGCAGAACCCCAGCCTGCAGAACCTCAAGAAGTAGAATCACCAGAAGCAGTGCCCCATGCTATGGGATCCCCTGGTGAAGCTGACTCACACCGCCCCAGCCCTCAGTACGCTTGCCAGATCCATAGAAAGATTGAGACAGTATTATAGTTTGTCGTTACGCAGAACAGATAGATCAGAGACCATTATACCTGATGCTACTCCACGTAGATCAGAACGTACAACGAAAGGGAAGCTACCTATTCGTTATAAACAGTAGTCCTAAACAAACTAGTTTATTATGACTCAGAAAAGGTTTATTATTTATGACCAATTGTATAAAGTTGTATAAAGAAGTTTATTGCACGTGAAGGAATTTCAAGTATTGTGATATAATGTGAATTACTTGAAAATGTCTTATAATGGACTGCGTGGCTGAGGACTGAGCCAGCCCAAAAACTGTATCCTGTAAATAGTTGCACTACGGTGCCTTGTCTTGGTTTCACACGAACCTTTGACTTACCTCTGAACCGAAAACCCGTATGGTGTGGCACTGAGTGAGGTCTGCAGTCAGAAGTCCTGCAGCCCACCCAGGACCCACGTGGAAGGTTTGGTGCGGGTCCTTCACAAGAATACTGTGTATTTATTGAGTGTTTTGATGTTTTGATACTTTTGTATTTTCTATTGTTCATAATGTAACGTTTAAGATTTCGTACCTCCCTGCTGGGAAGAGTTTTCATGTTATTGTTTAAATGCAAAACAGAATGTCTTTCTTTTATATTTTACAGCCCGGGAGTGCTGTGTTTTACCAAGGGGGGATGTGTAGCCCAGCTTTGTAAGGCACACATAAAATCCTGGAGTCTGCACAGAAAGGTAACAGTTAAAGCTTTACATCATTCATTCACACTTTAGACACACCCACTAGGGGTATAAAGTAGTGTCACGCAGCCTGCGTAGGAGGAGAGTTCCTGTCTCAGGACAGTGAAGGGAGTTCCTGTCTCAGGATAGAGAGAGAGTTCCTGTCTCAGGACAGTGCAGAGAGTTGAGTTCCTGTTAGAGCTCTGTGTGAGTTGAGTGCCAGAGTAGCTCATCTGACCAAGAAGTGGAGGCTAGTACGGGTGAGCCAGTTCATCCTAGCCTAGTCAGAGCTACCTCTTAACCAGCCTGGACTTAGAGGATACTAAGAGCTGCTCATTGAGCTCAAAGGAAAAACTGACTTTCTACATCCACGCTGCAGTGCTATGTTAAGAGCAGAAGCAGGGCGAAGGGCACAGTGGAGAAGACAGAGCAGTGCCTTAGGTAGTGAATTACCTGCACTAATTATCCGGTCACTGGGGACCGAGGAGTTGCTATTGCTTCAGGCATAGTAACGAGAAGACCAGAGTCTCGCAGGACTATAAGTCGCAGGAGCAAGCCTTAGTGTCGGTACGTAACCGGAGTCAGGGGAACAAGGACTTTGAGTTAAGCGCTTGACAAAAGTAAGGACTTAGTTTCACCATTTAGAAGGCTCCATCACAAAGCCGGCCGGGCAGTACAGCTATAGAGAAAGCTGGAGTTTTAGAGTTAACTTCGCTTCAAGCAAGTTGGACTCACATTATATGGAAGTTAAGGAGGCCTCTAACCTGCTCAGCTGTTACCTGGACGTGCATTCTCCACCCCGACCAGCCCCCGGGACCTGCCTAAACATCTGACAAGTAAAAGGTATGGAAAGACGCTGGATGGTGTGAGACTGATTCATTTAACTGCACCCTACATCATTATAACCATAGACTCAGAGGGACCCAACACCTAGCTGCTATAACATCCCCTCAGAGTTCTATTCAGCAGCGCTGGTCTTAGTGACTAGACAACTACAGGTGGCGTCACGAACTGTTATCTACCAAATCCCCTGTAAATAATTCCCCCATTATCGCCCTGACCGCCAGGGCCACAGACCGAGCCACCGCTACCAGTGACAACCCCCATAGACTTCCATGGGCTCGGCTCTGAGTACCCCATAGCCCTGGTAATCCACAATTGTGGTGGCGGGTCAGCACACAAGAGCTGCCCAAAAAATGAAGGAGGGACTGCAATACACCCTGGAAGACATGTACAGGAGGCCTCAGAAAACATTTTTTTTTCCATTTTTAAGGTGTGAGACTCCTAGACTGGTAAAGCCTATGTATTAAGTGCAAGGCCTGAAAAACATTTACTCCAGGGGGGTTTACATATATATATATATTATTATTATTATTATTATTTATTATAGTGCCATTTATTTCATGGTGCTTTACATGTGAATAATTGTAAGAGAATTGTAGAGGTAGGCCTCGAAGACATCCTGTAAAAATTATGAAGGAGGGCATCATACACCCCCTGGAAATATTAAGAGCGAGGGTCACCTGATGACCTTCTAAAAATTTTAAGTGAGTGCCGCCTGATAACTCTATAAAGATTTTGAGTGAGGGCCGCCCGATGACGCTACAGTTGAGGGGTGCATGGGAATAGACCAACAAATAAGGAACATTAAAAAAACACTAGCAGCAGGGCAAGACATAGAGGGAAGTTCATGCCACATGTCCAGCTTGGATACCCTATATTTGTATGGCACAGAGGAATCACGGATCCCTGTGCGCTTTCTTCCTCCATCTTCACCTGGTCCACATGTAAAGCTTCCTCTTTAATTGTACACAGCAAGTGTTTGAGTAGACACAGAAGCGAGATGGTTACGTTGATTATGGCATCATTGCCGCTCACCATCATGGTTGATTCCTTAAAGTTTTGTAGAACCTCACAGATGTCAAATATCCATGCCTACTTGTCGATTGTTATGTGTGGAGGCTGACCAGAATACCGACTGGCATGTCGTAACTGGAATTCAACTAAAGCCCTCTGCTGTTCACAAAGCCTTTCCAACATATGTAATGTGGAGTTCCAGTGCATGGTCACGTCGCAAAATAGTCGGTGAGCTGGTACTTGCAAGCACTGCTGCAGCACTGCTAGACTGGCGGTAGCTGTAACTGACTTGTGGAAATGGCTGCACACACAGCATACCTTCACAAGTAGCTCAGGCAAATCTGGGTAGGTTTTCAGAAACTACTTAACCACTAAGTTGAGCATGTTGGCCAGGAATGGTACGTGTGTGAGCTTAGCTTGCCAAGCTTCAGAGCTGCCACCAGGTTACAGCCATTATCACACATGACAATGACTGGATGTTGATTAGTGGTGAATGCCACAGATCTGTTGGGTCTGTTATACCGTTCCACAAGTCTGCGGCGGTGTGCTGTTTATCTCCTAAACAAATTAGTTTCAGCAGAGCCTGTTGCCGCTTCACCAAGACAGTGCTTCCAGCTTGAGACTGACATGGACAACGTGGTCCGAGATCACAGTGTGGAGATGGAGGAGGATGGGGTGCAGAAACTTGTGTAGGAGGTGGAGGAAACCCTGATGGAACTAGGAAAATATGGAGATATGCCCGTAGTGTTTGTTCCTGTGGGTGGCTGGGTATTTTCTTGTACATTCCAAGGTCTGGGGTAGGGACAGCTGAACGCTGCTCTGGGACAAGGAATTGGATGTGGTTGCTGATGGTGCTTGCGAATGTGCAACAACAGGTGCAGGGTGGGATGCATCCACACGTGTATCCTGGACAGGTGACTAGCAAGCAAGTAACAGAGAGGAAGAGGCAGTGGTGTAACCTGCAGACACTGATTGCGACAGTGACTTCATCATCCACCAGCTCTTCTTCCACTTCCCACTCTGGTCCTCCTTATTTAACTCATCATCCCTTGTTGGAAACAGTGTCTCATCATCTACCTCTTGAGACACTAATGGCCGTTCCCCACTGTTGTTTTCTCCAGATTGTGGCTGCTCAAATATTTGGGCATCATTACACACAAGCTCCTAATGTCTCTCTTGAAACGTGAGGGCAAGAGGCCAGAATCAATGAATGGAAATGTAAAGAGCTCCTCGAAGTATTCAAGTGTGGGATCACTTGTCTCCTGGGACTCACCATGGTGGGAGGAAGGAGAATCAGGGTGAGGATTATGTTGTCCAGACTCTTGGCTAGTAAGACTAGACCGTGTGGACGACAGGGTGGTGCTGGGAAACATACAAGAAGAATTATCTGCCATCCAACCGATCACCTGTTTGCCCCCTGGAAAGTGGGACAGGAAGCTAGGTCTCGTGGATGACCATATTTGTTGTGCTCTCCAAGCAGGTTCACTTTCACCTGGCCCATGGCCTCAGCTTCTGAGTGCACCATCATCAGCACATCCATTTCCCGATCCCTTACCAACACCTTGTGCATTTTAAATTAGGTATATAGTATATGCCTGCAAACTTTCTGTTATTAAAAGGGAAGCAAAAATATGTAGCCCAGAAAAGGACTTTTCTTTTAATGGTGCAGCAGCGGCATACAAATAGTTCAATAGCAATATTAAACCCTGCCTAGATGCCTCTAATCCAAAACTATCCCTCCACTGAATGTAGGCAACAGCAGATTTACTGCAGAAAGGGAAATATTTAGCCTTGAAAAGGACTGTTGTTTTTAGGTTGCAGAAGCTGTATAGCTATAGAAATACTATAAAGCAATAAACCCTGCCTACATGCCTCCTCTAAAATATACTCTCCCTCCTATAACAACTCTCCCTGAACTGCTTCCTGAGTATAGTTTGCCTAACATCGTGTCACCGAGTCTTATATAAGACCCAATGACGTGATGCGGCCGGCAAATCACAGTAATGCCAGTTTCCAACATGGCTACGGCATTACTATGTATGTCAGGCAATCCCTGCATGTTTATTGGCTGTCCAAACATGCGGGGCGGGGACTCGAGCATGGCGCTCGAGCACCTGCAATACTCGATCAGTAGTGAGCACGTTCGCTCAAAGTATGGTTTTAACAATATCAGAGATTGCCATTTAAACACCATTATTGTAAAAGGAGAAAAAAAAACAGTGTACAGAGGCAGAAGAGCGCCACACACTGTACAGTGGCCATTCCTGGGTACTGCAACTCAGCTCTTCCAGCTGCTGACGGCGCTGATAACAGCTGGGGGTCCTGAATCTAGGATTCCACCGATCTGATAATGAGGATGACCAAACCCTTGGATATGTCAGCGGTGGACAATGTTTTAAACCCCTTACTGACCACAAATACATCTTTTTACTGACCTGAGATATAAGTGAATCGCATCCTCCCGACGGGTGAAAATGCTACAGCCGTCAGCTGTACTCTACAGCCGACACCCTGCTGCATCAGCCACCGACCATGGCCGCTTAGCCCCTTAGATGCTGCTGTCAGTACTGATTACGGCATCTATATGGTTAACAGAGTGTGAGGGGTTCCCTCTTTAACCCTATCAGCACCCTGAGATCATGATTTTGTGTTCCTCATGGAAATTCACGGCCAAATAATGACCTTAGAGTTCGCCGGCTATAGAGACCTGCTCAGAAGTTACCAACACTTAGGTGGTAAAAATAAAAAAATATTTATTTATGTCGTGCACCTTTGCATTAATTCCTGAAAGGCACCTGAAGGGTTAATAAATTACCTTAAAGTGGCTTTGAATATGTTGAGAGGTGCTGTTTATAAAATGGTATCACTTTTGGGGGTTTTCCAACATATCGGTCCCCCAAAGTCACTTCAAAACTGAATAGACCCCTATAAGAATATGTTTTGCAAATTTCCTTGAAAAAAAAATGAAAAATGACTGCTACAGTTATAAAGCTTCTAACATCCTAACAAAATAAAAGAACATTTTACAGATGGCGCCGATGTAAAGCAGAGAGGTGGGAAACGTTATCTAATAATTTTTTGCGTCGTATGACTATCTGGATTAAAGAAATAATCAAAGTTTAAAAATTGAAAATTTTGGAAAATTTTTCTAAAATTTTCGATATTTTTATAAATAAAGGCAAAACATATTGACCTAAATTTACCAATAACATAAAATATAATTTGTCAGAAAAAAACAAAACAACAACCTCAAAATCACTGGGATATGATGAAAAATTCCATAGCTGTTGCCACATAAAGTGAAATATTTGACCAACTCACTAAAGGGTTACGATCCCATTGACACACGGTATATAAGTTGTATCAAGCCATTGTAAAACACCCATGGAAGTGTATGAAGTGAGAGCATACCTTCAATTTCATACAAATGCTGAGAAAAGATTTTCTTTTTTCCTGTTGGATTAATGCCGTATTATAGAAGTCATTACTCTTATGGGAAAATAATACTTCTATACTGTGACACCAGCCGGTAACACATGGCGAGCCATTGGCGTCATATTAAAGAGTCATATGGACTTCATGGGCCGGCGTATAGGCATGATACCCAACGATCAACCAAAATCCTACTAAAGGGGTTGTCTGGTTCTTTAATATTGATGGTCTCTCCTTAGAATACATGATCAATGCCAGATTGATGGGCATGCGACACTCGGCACCCCCACTGTGCAGTTGTACCCGGTGCCGGTGGCAGCAATGTGGTCAGCTACAGAGAGGAAGGGCACAGCTACGTCAACTGCAGAGTGGACACAGTCGGTACTGCAGACCCACTCATAGTTATTAGAATGGAGGCAGTGCCTGGACGCGGCCACTAAGCAGTTGACGGACCACCAGGAACAGCTGATTGATGGGGTGCCTGGAGTCACATCCCCACCGATCTGGTATTGATAAAAAAAAAATCCTAAATTTGGGCCATCGGTATTAAAATACCAGACAACCCCTTTAAAAAATTATACATTTTTTTTATCAATTTCTATGCATCTTATATTATTATTATTATTGTAATTTTTAATTTATTTTTTAAATTTTGTTTCTGATTCTTCTTCACTTCTTCCATTCGGCTTCCAGACTATTCATCTTCAGAATTTGGCACTAATAGGGCAATATAGATCACAATTATATACACGTCTGAAGGTCATAAAACACAAAATATGGAAACTGGAAAACGATCAAAAATTTCAGTCGCTCCTCGCGCACTGCCGAGCTTTCATTTTATCCAGTTTTAAAAATTATTACCTCGTAAGAGACATTTTTCCAATAAGATCATTTTACGTTACACAGAATTAAGTGAAATTGTCGGAAAAAAAATATAAAAAATATGTACTCATTAGTAAATGTTATTCTGTTATAAGTTGGGATTTTGAAATTTTTTTCCTATAATGTAATATCCTCAAAAGAAGGATTAATATTTTGGAATTGAAACTCAGACACATTTTATAGTTTATAGTCATGTCCAGTTATACGCAAAGGCAGCCAAAATAATATATTCAGGGCTTTTTTTTATTTTTAATGTTTGTTTTTATATTTTTAGGATGGGGGTAAAAGTCTTCTCTATATAGATAAATGGATGGATATGTGATAAATAGATAATAGATAGATAATATATAAATAATATATAACAGATAATAGATAGATTAATAGATGATAGATAGATAGATAGATGATAGATAGATAGATAGATAGATAGATAGATAGATAGATAGATAGATAGATAGATAGATAGATAGATAGATAGATAGATAGAGGTTTGTGTGATAACTTTGGGGATCTAACAGCATCATGAAAACCAAGGAGCTCAGCAGACATGTCAGAGATAAAGTTGTAGATAAAAGTAAAGCAGGATTAGGTTATAAAAATAGCCGAAGCTCTGAACATCTCACGGAGTGCTGTTCAATCCATCATCCAAAAATGGAAGGAGTATAGCACAACTGTAAACCTACCAAGATATGACCATCTGCCTAAACTAACATCCCAAGTAAAGAGACCAATAAATATAGAAGCAGCCAAGAGGCCAATGGTCACTGTGGAGGAGCTGCAGAGATCCACAGCTCATGTGAGAGAATCTATCCACAGGATAACTATTAGTTGTGTCCTCCACAAATATGACCTTTATGGAAGGGCGGCAAGAAAAGGGACATTTTCATGGCCATAAAAAGTCCTGTTTGCAGATTGCAAAAAGCCATGTAGAAGACACAGCAAGCTTGTGGAAGAAGGAGCTCTGGATGGATGAGACTAAAGGAGATCTTTTCTAGGCTAAATACAAACCGCTGTATATGGTAGAAAACCAACACATGAGCCTGAAAACACCATCCCCACCATCACACATGGTGGCAGCCAGCATCACGTTGTGGGAAGACTTTTCTCCAGCAAGGGCAGGGGGGCTGGTTCAGAGTTGATGGGAAGATGGATGGAGCTACATGCAGACCAATCCTGGAGGGAAACCTGTTAGAGGTTGCAAAAGACCTGAGACTGAGACTGTGGCATAGGTTCACCTTCCAGCAGGACAACGACCCCAAACATCCCGCCAGAGCTACAATGGAGGGTTTAGATCAGAGCATATTCATGTGTGTGAACGGCCCAGCCACAGTCCAGACCGGAATCCCACTGAGAATATGTGACGAGATAATTGCTGATCAGATACGTCTCCATCCAATGTCACTGATCGAGAGCGCATGTGCAAATAAGAAGGGGCAAAATGTCACCTCTAGATGTGCAAAGCTGGAGAGACAGACCCCAAAATACAGCAGCAATGATTACAGCGAAAGGTGGTCCTACAAAGTACTGACTTAGGGGGCTGAATACAAATACATCTCACAAGTTTCAGATTTATATTTTTAAAATATTTAGCAAACCTCATATTTCTTTTACACTTCACAAATGCTCGTTACTTAGCGTTGGTATCACAGAAAATCCCAATAAAATACATTTAAGTTTGGGGGTGTAGCGTGAAAAAATGTGGAAAAGTTCACAGGGTATGAAGACTTTTTCAAGGTATTGTATTAGATTTACATTTTGCAACTGTAATTTTGCATGAAGAAAAACACATTTTTTTCCAAGATTTTGGCACAAACACATTAGTAAATTTGTCCTATTGAGGTTAAGTCACGGTAAACCCGGTAATGAAGAGGGGGCTGTATTATACTGTACATACCATCTCTGCATAGTGCCGGGACACTATGTCATCACTATACATTAATAGCAGGAACGCTATAAATACATCCATGTATCCAGTATATCAGTATCCACCTCTTACATATACTACAGACACATTACTATCTACCATAGAGTGCAGTACTATAATACATCCTCATCAGGTGAAATAAAAATACCGACATATCACAGCCATAGTGTGACTAATATCACTCTACACACAAGCTGTGAGCGTCTGTTATCATCAGGATATATCACGTCATATAAATAATTATCTTCCTGCCGATACGTCGCTATATTATACATGTATGACATGCTTGTACAGTATATAGCGTCATGCGGTGTGTAAATAATACCGCTACGTCTGTACACTAAGAATTTTTATCTTTCTATAATTTTTATTACACACTTTAACAAATTATTTTATTTTTATTTTTCCTATTTTTTTAATGCAAAGAAGATAATGTCCGACATAGAAAGTGAGAAAAGGACACGAAGTGTAAAGCATATGGTCAAAATTAATAATTAAAAAAAGGCACAATTTATGCTTTATTGGATGTAACACTATAGAATATATCAAAAGCAAGCGGAAGTATAATAATAAACATAGTAACTCGGGTATTACTTCTACTGTTACTTTATTACTTGAATGATTACATTTATTTAGAATGAATAAAGTTTTATTTTTGTTCCAGATCTACAACGTCACAAGCAAGAACTGAACAAAATACAATGTAGCAAAAATCGAAGAAAAAATCTCATGCACAACATAATACAACCCGAATGAAGACAGTCACACGCAGTAAATATATATCAAAAAACTGACCGGCACATCCAAACATAGATTCAGTGTGAACAGGTGCTAAACCTAGAGTCACCAACTCATATACATACAAGAGAAAAAGGTAGCACACTGCAGCGCTATAGCTTGCAAACACGAAATATGAAAAATATGAAAAATGAATTGCATCATTACCTTAGAAATATGAAAAATTGAGAAGTCTTAGCGCATAAGATGGCCAAATTATGTGAGCCTGATAGCCACGTCAAGGCTCTTCTCGTATATCAGGTCCTAACTAATGCCTATCCTCGCTTAGAAAAGTCTGTCTGCATGGGAACGTATGAATCCTCTCTTCAGACTAAAATCTACATCTCTGTGGAGGGGTGATGAACCTGTTGTAATTAAAAAGCCTGTGACCACCAGGTGGAGTGCTCAGGTAGAAGGTAAATGAATACATATCAAAAAACTGACCGGCACATCCAAACATAGATTCAGTGTGAACAGGTGCTAAACCTAGAGTCACCAACTCATATACATACAAGAGAAAAAGGTAGCTGTTGTGAATGGGTTTGAGATGAGTTCTGAGCAGAGGCTCCCTCTGGTGGTTACAAGCGGTACTAGTGAGGATTGGGAATCAGGTGTTACTGATTGGTCTTATTTAAGGGAATCATTTTCCCATCAGGGTTGCCGGTGATCAATTGTTCTGGTCTGAATCCTTCTTTCCAGTTTCCCTTGTAGCCTGCTGTGTCGTGTCTGCATCTCCTGCTATCAGATAAGACAATTTCTTATTTTGTGTTTTTGCTATATTTTTGCATTTTGTCCTGCACTTCTGTGGGGGCCTTCTGGGTCCCCTCCGGGGGCTTTTGCCCTCTCAGTTTAGTCCAGCCACTGTGTTTTGTACTTTTGCTTTTTGCAGTTTTTTCAGTGGCTGCTGTTTTTGTTACACCAGAGAACTAATTTAGGTGGTAGAGGTCGTGTGATCTCAGGTGATTTTGAAATTAGTAGAGTTGGTGTTTTTCAGGGTTTTCTGGGATTGCAGTAAGTACCCTTCCTGTCCTTTTCTATTTAGATAGTTTGGGCCCCAGCGTTTGCTCATACTATTTTCTTTCTGTGTCAGTATTTCCTCTTGTCTAACCGCCATTACATGTTTGGGGGCTTTCTATTATCTTTGGGGTTCTGCTCCGGGGCAGATAGCTTTCCTATTTCTATCTTTAGGTGTAGTTAGTTTCTCAGGCTGTGACGAGGCGTCTAGGACCAACGTAGGAACGCTCCACGGCTGCCTCTAGTTGCGGTGGTTAGTCAGGGTACTGCAATCTCATAGATTCCAACTGCTCTGGTGTATTTCCTTTTTTACCTGCACTCCTCAGCTACCGTAACATAACAGAATCACCGGCCTTAAAAATTGTATGGTACTCACAGAAGGGAAAAAATATTTTGAAGGAAGAAAAGTTGTCAGAGATATTTTTCTGTTTGTTGCATTTTTTTTTTTTTTTTTTCCCTCTGTATCTCTGGGTGCTGGGGAGGATCTTTTCTCCCAATGGAGTTTGCACAGTTGTCTGGCCGTGTGGATCAGCTTGCCACTGAGGTTCGGAGTATTGCTGCATATCTTGCTAGGTTGCCTGTTGTGGAACCTAGGATCCCCATGCCAGATTTGTTTTCAGGGGATCGAGCTAAGTTTCAGAATTTCAAAAATAATTGTAAATTGTTTCTTGCCTTAAAATCTAAGTCCTCAGGAAACGCAGCGCAGCAGGTTCAAATTGTCATCTCTCTCCTGCGCGGCGATCCTCAGGATTGGGCTTTTTCCCTCACACCTGGGGATCCTGTTTTGAGTGATGTTGATGCATTTTTTCAGGCTTTGGGGTTATTGTACGATGAGCCTAATGTCACTGATCAAGCTGAAAAAGCCTTGTTGGCATTAAATCAGGGGCTTGATGACTCTGAGTTATACTGTCAGAGATTCCGTAGGTGGGCAGTCCTGACCAAATGGAATGACGACGCTTTGGCGGCCCTTTTCCGGAAGGGTCTGTCGGATAATGTAAAGGATGTTATGGTGGGATTCCCTGTCCCCTCTGGTCTCAATGATTCTATGTCATTAGCGATTCAAATTGACAGACGTTTGCGTGAGCGGAGAAGTATGCGTGGAGTGGTGTTGCCTTGTGAGCCAGCTGCTGAGCCCATGCAGTGTGATGGAGTGGTGTCTGGGGCACAGCGTCATGAGTTTCGAAAGCGCAATGGGTTATGTTTCTACTGTGGTGATGCCTCTCATGCTATTTCAGTCTGCCCTAAGCGGGGAAGACGTTTTGCACGCTCAGTTGTCTTGGGTGGTGTTCAGACTAAGTTTTTATTAACTGTCACTCTGATATGCTCTCTGTCCTCATTTTCTGCTCAGGCTTTCGTTGATTCTGGAGCAGCTATTAACCTGATGGATTATGATTTTGCTAAACGTTGTGGATTTCCCTTGATACCCCTACAGAAGTCTATTCCCTACTGGGGATCGATTCTACCCCTTTGGCTGAGAATAAACCCCAGTTTTCTACTCAGGTGATAATGAGGGTTGAACCTGATCACCAGGAGTGCTGCAAATTTTTGGTTCTATATAATCTGCATGACATTATCGTGCTGGGTTTCCCTTGGTTACAGTCTCATAATCCTGTTTTGGATTGGAAATCTGTGTCTGTAACCAGTTGGGGCTGCCAATGTGTTAATACCAACACTCCTGTTTTTTCTGCCTCCCCCAGGCTGAGGATGTTCCTGACTTTTTGTTTGATTTTTCTGATGTGTTTAGCGAAAGTAAATCTGCATCCTTACCTCCCCATAGGAGCTATGACTGCGCTATTGAATTAGTGCCAGGTAGTAAATTCCCTAAGGGTCGCCTTTTTAACTTGTCTGTACCTGAACATGACGCTATGCGGTCTTATATCAAGGAATCATTGGAGAAGGGTCATATCAGACCATCCTCTTCACCCTTAGGTGCCGGTTTTTTCTTTGTGGCCAAAAAGATGGTTCATTAAGGCCGTGTATTGATTATCGTCTCTTGAACAATATTACTGTGAAATATCAATACCCGTTACCCTTGATTTCTGACCTGTTTTCCAGGGTGAAAAACGCTACTTGGTTTACCAAGCTTGACCTCAGGGGGGCGTATAACCTTATTCGCATTAAGCACGGGGATGAATGGAAGACGGCATTTAACACCCCTGAAGGGCATTTTGAGTACCTTGTGATGCCCTTTGGGCTCACTAATGCTCCTTCCGTCTTCCAGTCCTTCATGAATGACATTTTCAGGGATTTTGTGGACAAGTTTCTGATTGTTTATTTGGATGATATCTTGATTTTTTCTAATGACTGGGACTCTCATGTGAAACATGTTCGAACTGTATTCCAGATTTTGAGAGAGAATGCTCTGTATGTGAAGGGATCAAAGTGTCTTTTTGGCGTACAGAAGATCTCATTTCTGGGATTCATTTTGTCCCCATCTGTTATTGAAATGGACCCGGTCAAGGTTCAGGCCATCTGTGATTGGGTCCAACCTACTTCATTAAAGGCTCTTCAGAGATTTTTGGGTTTTGCCAATTTTTATCGTAATTTTATTGGTAATTTCTCTGTTATTGTTAAACCATTAACTGATTTGACCAGAAAGGGTTCTGATGTGGTGAATTGGTCTCCTGAGGCAGTCTCTGCGTTTCAGGAACTTAAACAGAGATTCACTTCTGCTCCTGTTCTACGGCAGCCTGATGTTTCTCTGCCATTTCAGGTGGAGGTTGATGCCTCTGAAATTGGGGCAGGTGCCGTTTTGTCCCAAAAAGATCCAGAGACCTCTAAAAGTAACCCTTGTGCCTTTTTCTCTCGAAAATTTTCTCCTACTGAACGTAATTATGACGTGGGTAATCGGGAGTTATTGGCCATGAAGTGGGCTTTTGAAGAGTGGAGACATTGGCTGGAGGGAGCCAAACATCAGGTGGTGGTCCTTACGGACCATAAGAATCTGGTCTATCTGGAATCTGCCAAGCGACTCAATCCTAGACAGGCCAGGTGGGCCTTGTTTTTCACACGTTTTAATTTTGTGGTTTCCTTTCTTCCTGGCACTAAGAATGTTAAGGCGGATGCCCTCTCGAGGAGTTTCCTTGCGGACTCTCCTGAGCTATCTGATCCCTCTGTTATTTTGAAGGAGGGTGTAGTTCTTTCCGCCATCTCGCCTAATTTGAGACTTGCTCTGGAGGGGTGTCAGGAGGATAGGCCCGAGCGCTGCCCTGTTGGAAAATTGTTTGTCCCGGACCAATGGAAAAAGAGTGTGATGTCTGAGATTCATTGTTCCGCATTGGCTGGGCATCCCGGAATTTTTGGTACCAGAGACTTGGTTAGTCGGTCCTTTTGGTGGCCTACCTTGTCTCGCGATGTCAGGGAATTTGTGCAGTCCTGCGGGACTTGCTCTCGCTCCAAGCCTTGCTCTCGCTCTAGTGGTTTGTTGATGCCATTGCCTGTGCCCAAGAGACCATGGACCCATATCTCTATGGATTTCATTTCCGATCTTCCTGTTTCTCAGAGAATGACCACCATCTGGGTAATTTGTGATAGGTTTTCCAAAATGATACATCTTGTGCCATTACCTAAGTTGCCTTCCTCCTCTGAATTGGTGCCGTTGTTCCTTCAGCACGTGGTTCGTTTACACGGCATTCCTGAGAACATTGTGTCTGACAGAGGAGTCCAGTTTGTTTCCAGATTTTGGAGGACTTTTTGTTCTAAACTGGGTGTTCAATTGTCTTTCTCCTCGGCATTTCATCCTCAGACCAATGGTCAAACTGAGAGAACAAACCAGACATTGGAGACTTATCTAAGATGCTTTGTGTCTGCTGATCAGGATGACTGGGTCTCTTTTTTGCCTTTGGCTGAGTTTGCTCTTAATAATAGGGCTAGCTCTGCCACTTTGATGTCTCCGTTTTTCTGTAATTCTGGGTTTCACCCTCGATTTTCTTCAGGACAGACGGAGGCTTCTGTCTGTCCAGGTGTTGACTCTGTTGTTGAGCGTATGCAGCAGATTTGGGACCAGGTAGTGGAGAGGTTGTCCCTCTCTCAGGAGAAGGCCCAGCGGTTTGCTAACCGGCATAGGACTGATGGTCCTCGGTTTAAAGTGGGGGACTTGGTCTGGTTGTCCTCAAAGAATATTCCTATGAGAGTAGCATCTCCTAAATTTAAGCCTAGGTTCATTGGACCTTATAAGATCATGGAGATTATTAATCCTGTTTCTTTTCGTTTGCTTCTTCCAGGGACATTTAAGATCCATAACGTGTTCCACAAGTCCTTGTTGAAGAGGTTTGTTGAGCCAGTGGTTCCTGCTGCTGTGCCTCATGACCCTGTTTTGGTTGAGGGCAATCTGGAGTATGTGGTTGAGAAAATATTGGATTCTCGTTTTTCTAGACGAAGACTCCAGTATTTGGTTAAATGGAGAGGTTATGGTCAGGAAGATAATTCTTGGGTGTTTGCTTCGGACATCCATGCTAGGAGACTTATCCGTGCGTATCATAGAACTCATCCTGACCGACCTGGTTGCTCAAATGAGGGTTCGGTGACCCCTCCTCAAGGGGGGGGTACTGTTGTGAATGGGTTTGAGATGAGTTCTGAGCAGAGGCTCCCTCTGGTGGTTACAAGCGGTACTAGTGAGGATTGGGAATCAGGTGTTACTGATTGGTCTTATTTAAGGGAATCATTTTCCCATCAGGGTTGCCGGTGATCAATTGTTCTGGTCTGAATCCTTCTTTCCAGTTTCCCTTGTAGCCTGCTGTGTCGTGTCTGCATCTCCTGCTATCAGATAAGACAATTTCTTATTTTGTGTTTTTGCTATATTTTTGCATTTTGTCCTGCACTTCTGTGGGGGCCTTCTGGGTCCCCTCCAGGGGCTTTTGCCCTCTCAGTTTAGTCCAGCCACTGTGTTTTGTACTTTTGCTTTTTGCAGTTTTTTCAGTGGCTGCTGTTTTTGTTACACCAGAGAACTAATTTAGGTGGTAGAGGTCGTGTGATCTCAGGTGATTTTGAAATTAGTAGAGTTGGTGTTTTTCAGGGTTTTCTGGGATTGCAGTAAGTACCCTTCCTGTCCTTTTCTATTTAGATAGTTTGGGCCCCAGCGTTTGCTCATACTATTTTCTTTCTGTGTCAGTATTTCCTCTTGTCTAACCGCCATTACATGTTTGGGGGCTTTCTATTATCTTTGGGGTTCTGCTCCGGGGCAGATAGCTTTCCTATTTCTATCTTTAGGTGTAGTTAGTTTCTCAGGCTGTGACGAGGCGTCTAGGACCAACGTAGGAACGCTCCACGGCTGCCTCTAGTTGCGGTGGTTAGTCAGGGTACTGCAATCTCATAGATTCCAACTGCTCTGGTGTATTTCCTTTTTTACCTGCACTCCTCAGCTACCGTAACATAACAAGTAGCACACTGCAGCGCTATAGCTTGCAAACACGAAATATGAAAAATATGAAAAATGAATTGCATCATTACCTTAGAAATATGAAAAATTGAGAAGTTTTAGCGCATAAGATGGTCAAATTATGTGAGCCTGAAAGCCACGTCAAGGCTCTTCTCGTATATCAGGTCCTAACTAATGCCTATCCTCGCTTAGAAAAGTCTGTCTGCATGGGAACGTATGAATCCTCTCTTCAGACTAAAATCTACATCTCTGTGGAGGGGTGATGAACCTGTTGTAATTAAAAAGCCTGTGACCACCAGGTGGAGTGCTCAGGTAGAAGGTAAATGAATACATATCAAAAAACTGACCGGCACATCCAAACATAGATTCAGTGTGAACAGGTGCTAAACCTAGAGTCACCAACTCATATACATACAAGAGAAAAAGGTAGCACACTGCAGCGCTATAGCTTGCAAACACGAAATATGAAAAATATGAAAAATGAATTGCATCATTACCTTAGAAATATGAAAAATTGAGAAGTCTTAGCGCATAAGATGGCCAAATTATGCGCTAAGACTTCTCAATTTTTCATATTTCTAAGGTAATGATGCAATTCATTTTTCATATTTTTCATATTTCGTGTTTGCAAGCTATAGCGCTGCAGTGTGCTACCTTTTTCTCTTGTATGTATATGAGTTGGTGACTCTAGGTTTAGCACCTGTTCACACTGAATCTATGTTTGGATGTGCCGGTCAGTTTTTTGATATGTATTCATTTACCTTCTACTGAGCACTCCACCTGGTGGTCACAGGCTTTTTAATTACAACAGGTTCATCACCCCTCCACAGAGATGTAGATTTTAGTCTGAAGAGAGGATTCATACGTTCCCATGCAGACAGACTTTTCTAAGCGAGGATAGGCATTAGTTAGGACCTGATATACGAGAAGAGCCTTGACGTGGCTATCAGGCTCACATAATTTGGCCATCTTATGCGCTAAGATTTCTCAATTTTTCATATTTCTAAGGTAATGATGCAATTCATTTTTCATATTTTTCATATTTCGTGTTTGCAATCTATAGCGCTGCAGTGTGCTACCTTTTTCTCTTGTATGTATATGAGTTGGTGACTCTAGGTTTAGCACCTGTTCACACTGAATCTATGTTTGGATGTGCCGGTCAGTTTTTTGATATGTATTCATTTACCTTCTACCTGAGCACTCCACCTGGTGGTCACAGGCTTTTTAATTACAACAGGTTCATCACCCCTCCACAGAGATGTAGATTTTAGTCTGAAGAGAGGATTCATACGTTCCCATGCAGACAGACTTTTCTAAGCGAGGATAGGCATTAGTTAGGACCTGATATACGAGAAGAGCCTTGACGTGGCTATCAGGCTCACATAATTTGGCCATCTTATGCGCTAAGATTTCTCAATTTTTCATATTTCTAAGGTAATGATGCAATTCATTTTTCATATTTTTCATATTTCGTGTTTGCAAGCTATAGCGCTGCAGTGTGCTACCTTTTTCTCTTGTATGTATATGAGTTGGTGACTCTAGGTTTAGCACCTGTTCACACTGAATCTATGTTTGGATGTGCCGGTCAGTTTTTTGAAATGTATTCATTTACCTTCTACCTGAGCACTCCACCTGGTGGTCACAGGCTTTTTAATTACAACAGGTTCATCACCCCTCCACAGAGATGTAGATTTTAGTCTGAAGAGAGGATTCATACGTTCCCATGCAGACAGACTTTTCTAAGCGAGGATAGGCATTAGTTAGGACCTGATATACGAGAAGAGCCTTGACGTGGCTATCAGGCTCACATAATTTGGCCATCTTATGCGCTAAGACTTCTCAATTTTTCATATTTCTAAGGTAATGATGCAATTCATTTTTCATATTTTTCATTTTTCGTGTTTGCAAGCTATAGCGCTGCAGTGTGCTACCTTTTTTTCTTGTACACGCAGTAAATATAAAGCGCTGGTCGGGCATTACGAGAGACTTCTGATTGCACAACTTTATCCTTTTATTATATTTATGTGACGTCTCGTCTGACATCTGATGTTTCCTGGGTGGTTTGGAAAAGATATAGTTAAAAAATGCCACACTGTGCAGACACTTATATCTGTCACTGAGATCATTGACCTCATTACTGTGTTGTTTTTACTCTTTCCTTTCCAAGTTGCTCGGCTTATAGGGAGCACAGAAGGAGAAAGGATTGTAGGGGCCGAGCGCGGAGCATCAGGGCAAAGCTCAAATTCTCACTCCATATACTGTATATACAGTGGGGGAAATAAGTGTTTGATCCCTTGCTGATTTTGTAAGTTTGCCCACTGACACAGACATGAACAGTCTATAATTTTAAGGGTAGGTTAGTTTTAACATTGAGAGATAGAATATCAAAAATAAAATCCAGAAAATCCCATTATATAATTTTATTTGCAATTTGTGGTGGGAAATAAGTATTTGATCCCTCTGGCAAACAAGACGTAATACTATAGCACAGCAGTCAGACGTTTCTTGTAGTTGATGATGAGGTTTGCGCACATGTCAGGAGGAATTTTGCTCTACTCCTCTTTGCAGATCATCTATAAATCATTAAGATTTTGGGGCTGTCGCTCGGCAACTCGGAGCTTCACCTCCTCCATAAGTTTTCTATGGGATGAAGGTCTGGAGACTGGCTAGGACACTCCATGTCCTTAATGTGCTTCTTTCTGAGCGACTCCTTTGTTACCTTGGCTGTATGTTTTGGGTCATTGTCTTGCTGGAAGACCCAGCCACGACCCATTTTTAATGTCCTGGCGGAGGGAAGGAGGTTGTCACTCAGGATTTTACGGTACATGGCTCCATCCATTCTCCCATTGATGCGGTGAAGTAGTCCTGTGCCCTTAGCAGAGAAACACCTCCAAAACATAATGTTTCCACCTCCATGCTTGACAGTGGGGATGGTGTTCTTTGGGTCATAGGCAGCATTTCTCTTCCTCCAAACACGGCGAGTTGAGTTAATGACAAAGAGCTCAATGTTTGTCTCCTCTGACCACAGCACCTTCTCCCAATCACTCACAGAATCATCCAGGTGTCATTGGGAAACTTCAGACGCCCTGCACATGTGTCTTCTTGAGCAGGGGGACCTTGTGGGCACTGCAGGATTGTAAACCTTTACGGGGTAATGTGTTACCAATGGTTTTCTTGGTGACTGTGGTCCCAGCTGCCTTAACATCATTAACAAGTTCCCCCGTGTAGTTTTAGGCTGATCTCTCACCCTCCTCATGATCAAGGATACCCCACAGGGTGAGATTTTGCATGGTGCCCCAGATCAATGTCGATTGACAGTTTGTACTTCTTCCATTTTCTTACTATTGCACCAACAGTTGTCTCCTTCTCACCCAGCGTCTTACTTATAGTTTTGTCGCCCATTCCAGCTTTGTGCAGGTCTATGATCTTGTCCCTGACATCCTTATAAAGCTCTTTGGTCTTGCCCATGTTGTAGAGGTTAGAGTCTGACTGAGTAATTGAGTCTGTGGACAGGAGTCTTTTATAAAGGTGACTATATAAGACGGCTGTCTGTAATGCAGGGAACAAGCTGATTAGGAGTCTATCTGGTCTGTAGGAGCCAGGACTCTTAATGGTTGGAAGGGAATCAAATACTTGTTTCTCACTGCAAAATGCAAATACATTTATATAATTTATAGAATGTGATTTTCTGGATTTTATTTTTGATATTCTATCTCTCAATGTTAAAATTAACCGACCCTTAAAATTATAGACTGTTCATGTCTTTGTCAGTGGGCAAACTTACAAAATCAGCAGGGGATCAAATACTAATTTCCCCCACTGTATATACAGTACAGACCAAAAGTTTGGACACCTTCTCATTCAAAGACTTTTCTGTATTTTCATGACTGTGAAAATTGTAGAATCACACTGAAGGCATCAAAACTATGAATTATCACATGTGGAATTATACATTACACTTTACAAAAAAGTGTGAAACAACTGAAAATATGTCTTATATTCTAGGTTCTTCACAGTAGCCACCTTTTGCTTTGATTACTGTTTTGCACGCAGAAAAGGTGAACGGATGGACTCTACATGCCTGGTTCCCACCGTGAAGCATGGAGGAGGTGGTGTGATGGTGTGGGGGTGCTTTGCTGGTGACACTGTTGGGGATTTATTCAGAATTGAAGGCATAGTGAACCAGCATGGCTACCACAGCATCTTGCAGCGGCATGCTATTCCATCCGGTTTGCGTTTAGTTGGACCATCATTTATTTTTCAACAGGATAATGACCCAAACACACCTCGAGGCTGTGTAAGGGCTATTTGACCAAGAAGGAGAGTGTTGGGGTGCTACGCCAGATGACCTGGCCTCCACAGTCACCAGACCTGAACCCAGTCGAGATGGTTTGGGGTGAGCTGGACCGCTCACCACTTCATTTTTGAATAAATCCCCATCAGTGTCACCAGCAAAGCACCCCTACACCATCACACCTCCTCCTCCATGCTTCACGGTGGGAACCAGGCATGTAGAGTCCATCCGTTCACCTTTTCTGTGTGCAAAGCAGTCATCAAAGCAAAAGGTGGCTACTGTGAAGAACCTAGAATATAAGACATAATTTCAGTAGCTTCACACTTTTTTGTAAAGTGTAATGTATAATTCCACATGTGTTAATTCATAGTTTTGATGCCTTCAGTGTGATTCTACAATTTCCATAGTCATGAAAATACAGAAAAATCTTTGAATGAGAAGGTGTGTCCAAACTTTTGGTCTGTACTGTATATATATATATTCTGCATATACCTCAATGGTGAAATTGCAACACCAAGAAGAAAAAGTTGTTGAATCCTCAAAATCACAAGATGGAGACATTACTGATCTGCAAATGATGGAGAAATGGAAACAAAACTTTCAAAACCTTTGGATTTCTTCAGTCTGGAGAATAAGTCATGTGCAGATATCTCGACACTTCCAGCCTCAGCCGCTATCACTGAGGTCATTAAAGTGATTGTATACTACTAGGACAACCCCTTCTTAAACTAAGTGCTCAGCCCTGATTCTGTGGTATCGGCACTCACTCTACCTGGTGCTGTGATGCGGTGTTGTGACACATGACTCCGATGCCCAATCAGCGCTGGCGTCACTCTCTCCGCCTTCAGACAAAGTGAACATGAAGAGGAAGCTGAGGATCAGCTGTAGCCCAGACTTCCTCTACATGTTCAGTTTGTCCAAAGGTGGAGACCCTGACGCCAGCGCTGATTGGGCGCCATGCTCGTGTCATTCCACTGCATTACAGCCTGGGAGAGAGCAAGTGCCAACACCGATGCAATGGAGCCGGCACAGGAGGTGAGTACAGGCTTTATTATTTTATCGGGGCCAAACATTTGATTTAAGAAGGGATTGTCCTGGTAGTGGACAACCCCTTTAATGGTCGTCTGAGGAAGGTTCTGCCGCTGAATGCACTTGGGCAAGTCACAAAGATCCACAGCTCCTGCGTAATCACCGACCAATGACGTCCCAAATGTGCTCGATGTGAGACAAGTCTGGAGATGCTGCAGCCATGGGATTTCTCAGTAGAACGCCCCCTGACGAAGATAGGGTGAAACGCGCGTTGGGGCTGGGGATCCAATACTATATGGTCACTTGACAGCAATACATCACTTGATGTAAGTACTATGCCTACTTTCTGATATATTCTTTTTTGCTATTTGCATAAACTATATTTAATTTTGCTGTGTGATTTAGGCAAACACTTTACGGCTTATATGCTATTTGCACATATTTGCATCTACCTACCTGTACTTTGGCATATAGTATTCCCCCCATGGTTTTAGCACTCTGCTTTATTTCACTTATTGATATTTATTTTAATATTTTCAACAAATTTTGTATTTTCTGAGACTTTGCAGCACCGTATTCTATGTTGGTGTTTGATTTTCAAAAATGTTAAAAAAAACTCCTAGTCAACATAATCTTAGGCTATGTGCAACAGAATCATTTTGTTGAGTTTTCAGAGAAAATTCTGGTTCATGCGCACACAAAGTTTTTTGCGGAGATTTTGGAGCAGAAATTCCAAGTGTTTGAGGAATTTGCAGTCTTTAAGGAGGATTCTGAGAATTTGGTCTTAGTTTCCACTCCAAAAATACTCCATACATGGAAGAAGAAGCTAAGCAAAAATTCTCCAAATCCTTCAAAAAAATTTGAGTTTCCACTTTCCTTTAGAGAAAACTGAGCGGAAACTACGAGCTTTTGAGGAGTTGTTACATTTTATTCATTGTTAAGAGTTTTTGTAGCACAAAATAACAACTAAAAATAATACATCACTTCCAAACTGAAATTAGAAATTCTAAGCAAAAAGTCCCCTATAAATATGAGGCATATTTTATTTGTTTTAAAAGAGGTTCTGCAGCAGCTTGAGTTTACAATTCAAAGTTCTCTTTCAAAGTTATGGCAGAAAGAGAAGTGAAGGGCAGAGAAAAAGAAAGTGAGAAAGGAAAGGGGTGCTAAATACTTAGAAATGCAAGGAGTGACCGATTCCAGACAGCTCTCACGTGTAAGTTATATTAAATGGGACCGTTCTGTCTAGAAACTTTCAAAACTTTTCAGATTTCATTTCAATCCCTGTCTAAGGAAATTGTCCAAAGACGTCTAGCGGATATGACAAGCTGCAATCATTCACACCCACATTTCATGAATCTTTATTAACTATATTGTTTCAATTTTAATTAAATCTGTTTTAAAAGAGCTACTGTACTTTAGATCAGTTTTTTTCAAAATTGAAATCTTAATTGTAGCATTTGGAATTTTCTTTTCTTTTTTTATAGCAATTCTTATTTGGAGTCAAAACAAATTTTCAGTCTTAAAAGAAAAGGTTTTCATCCTAAACAATAGAAAAAAAAAGCAAAGGGGTAACGTACATAGGTGGACTCATAGATGGACTTTGTTAAAACAAAATTAAAAAAAAAAAGGATAAATACAATTTTCTTACCATAAGATTTTTAAAAAAGGATAAATACAATTAAGATTATTTAAAAATATATACACTTCCTAGTCTGACAGCAAAATAATACGGGCCCACCGATTCCTGCCCCAGCCCAACCAATCACAACCAAAGTAATATCAAGACATAATCAATTCCTTCTATAAGAAACAGTACAATAAATAAAGTCTTTAAACAAGTACTAAACCCAAAAAATAACCCAAATGGGTAAAAAAAAAAGTGCAAGCGCCTAAGAAGTGCTTTATTCCAGTGCACCCGACACAGTAGTCCGAGGTCAGGCTGAAAGTTTTAGCTTCAAAGACAATCGGGGACGAAATATTTTAGAATAATTGTTTAAAAAATAATTCAATATTACATCATCGTCAATTCAATTCTAAAATGGTTGTCCGGGGCTAAATTGGTGTCTCCAATCATTTTTGTAAAACACCTGAGTCGTGATGATTGACATACATTTTATTTTGGAAGCCTAAAGCCTATTAAACTTTACATTGACGTCAACTAGACGCGTAAAGGAAGATGATCTGTAGGTTGTGAAACTTCTGCCCTAGAAGTTAAACGCAGCCAACAGAGAATCGTGTCCCAAGGCTTGAAATATTCAACCTTGACAGAAAAGCAAATTTTATTCTCTTTGAATCAATCATGAACTACCAAGTATCGACCGACAAGAAATACGATCGGGAACTTAGACACTTGGAAAGGCAAGCGCAAAAAACCCAGGAGAAAGTCATCCTATACCTAAAGAAGTGTCAGCAGGCTTTCTAAGATTTGTGGTTCTTTTAGAAGATTAAAATCAGGAAATAAACTAGTAGGACATGGACTTTATGGCTAGAAGTTTGGCCAACCCAAGAAAAAAGATTTTGCAAGAGATAAAAGGGAAATTAGAAAAGGACAATGGAGACGATCCAAAATGTCCAGACTATGACATGGAGAAGCTTGAAGACCTATCCAGAAGATAAGATCTTCCAGATGAACTCTCATTATATGACCCACAAGAGTCAAAACTAACCTAACGTTATGGCAGTTTGTTTCCATTAACTTTTTGTTTTTACAATTTTTCAAAAAAAAATCACAGTTTAAGACCTTAAAAATGTTTTTAGATTCTCCACGTCAAGATAGTCGTCTCCTGTATAACTGTCCTAGAATTTGGCAACCCTGACTAGGACCAGGGATCATTCTATCATTTAAACCAAAATTGGTCGTCAAAGAAAATGTAATGAATATAGGCAAAGATTGGGGGTTAATTCGGGCTCCTGGGGATCTTGAGTTGAAATTTAGAAATTCTGCCAATTTGGACTTGGGCTCATTTAAAAAAAATGTATCTCAAAAATAAGTTGAGGAGAACATTGATGGGGTTATTATCAGGGAAGTAAGGTGAGAGAAGCTGTGGACGTCTCCTTCACCGACCCTATGTTATAGAGCGGCTGACAGGTTCAGAAGCTGGATGTCCCTCAAACAAGACCAACGACATCTGGATTTAACCAATTCAGCTCCTAGTATCTGCTGGGCCTGAAATATGGCTCCCTCATAATAAACAATCTGCTTATAGGAGCGTTACATTGATTTATTTCTATAAATATAAAATGTCATGATCACAGCTGTAGTCAGTCACTATTCACCAGCAAAAGTCCAATCAGTACTGGAGACCAAGGGGAATATTCACCCATATTCAAGGGTTTATATAGAGGGTAAGAAAAAAGGGTCTTTATATTGCAGAGATCTGTTCTAGGTTGGAGTACAGATAAAAAAATAAAAATGCAGATATATAGAGATAGAAAGACAGATAAATAATGGATCGATGGGTAGACAGATAATGTATAGATAGATAGGTAATAGATAAATAGACACATAGATAATAGATAACAGATAGATAGATAGATAATAGAGAGATAGATAGATAGATGATTAGAAAAAGAAAACAAAAAGTAGCACTTTATAAAAACAGCCGGATGCAAAGCTTCCTAGGTACATATCAGTCCTTGATACATATAGAAAAAATGGAAGCCGCACTCCATCATAGTGCAAAAACAAGTAGCTTTAATTGACCATCATGCGACGTTTCGGCTCTGTGTCGTGTGAGCCCTGTTCAACCTTGAAGAAGACTCACACACAGCCGAAACGTCGCATGATGGTCAATTAAAGCTACTTGTTTTTGCACTATGATGGAGTGCGGCTTCCATTTTTTCTATAGATAAATAATAGATAGACCATAGTTAGATAATACATAGATAGATAATAGATAGATAGACAATAGATAGATAATACATAGATAATAGACAGATAATAAATAGATAATAGATAGATAGATTGATAGATAGATAGATAGACAATAAATAGATAATAGATAGACAATAGATAGATAATACATAGATAGATAATACATAGATAGACAATAGATAGATAATAGACAGATAGACAATAGATAGATAGACAATAGATAATAGATAGATAATACATAGATAGATAATAGATAGATAGACAATAGATAGATAGATAATAGATAATAGATAGACAATAGATAGATAGACAATAGATAATAGATAGATAGACAATAGATAGATAATAAATAGATAGATAGATAATAGATAGATAGACAATAGATAGATAATAGATAGATAGATAGACAATAGATAGACAATAGATAGATAATAGACAATAGACAGATAATAAATAGATAGATAGATAGATAGATAATAGATAGCTAGATAGATAATAGATAGATAGACAATAGATAGATAATAAATATATAGATAATAGATAGACAATAGATAGATAATAGATAGACGATAGATAGACGATAGATAGATAGATAGATAGATAGATAGATAGATAGATAGATAGATAGATAATAGATAGATAATAGATAGATAATAGATAGACGATAGATAGACGATAAATAGATAATAGATAGATAGATAGATAATAGATAGATAATAGATAGACAATAGATAGATAGACAATAGATAGATAATAAATAGATAGATAGACAATAGATAGATAATAGATAGACGATAGATGATAGATAGATAATAGATAGATAGATAGATAGATAGATAGATAGATAGATAGATAGATAGATAGATAATAGATAGACGATAGATGATAGATAGATAGATAGATAGATAGATAGATAGATAGATAGATAGATAGATAGATAGATAGATAGATAGATAGATAGATAGATATTTAGATGGATGAGGCTCATAATTACATAATCTTTCTTATGTTTGGACGGCTTTTCTGGCAGGTAACCTAAGTCCTTGCAGCGATTACTGGGGGCTCCAGGAACATGACATGATGGGGGTTGTAGTGCTCGGAAGTTTCTGGAGATTATCGCACATTATATCCCTAAATTCATCAGCTGATCAGACATCACAGGATTGAAGGTTTGTGGACGGTTTCTGCTGACAGTTACTGAGGTTCTACATCCCAGGATATCACATGAAATGTTGCTTTATTCTTCGCGTTTCAAAGTCCAAATGACTTCACCAGGAGCGAGCACCGGAGCGTCCTCATGGTCCTACCTGATGAAGACGTCGCGGTAGAAGGTGAGTGTAATCTGACTTTCCCGCCTGCCATATCTCTCCTGTGATTATCAGCTGATCAGACACACAGTATCACTCAGGATGAGCTTAGATACAACGTCTCAGGAGCCCACAGGGAATGTGGATACAGTGGCTCAGTAGACAGCATTGCACATGATAAGCTTAGATACAACAGCTCAGCCAACATAATAAACTTAGATGTATCAGATCAGAAAGCAGTGGTGCTCATGATAGACTTAGCTACAGTAATTCAGCAGAAGCTTAGATACACTGGATTAGTAGACAGTATCACACATATCAGACTTGAGAGTACATTGCACTACAGGTTTAGGTACACAGTTCAGTAGACAGTATCACTTATATCAGGCTTAGATACAGCACCTCTACAGACTGTATCTACACAAATGCCTTAGGTACACAGGTCAGTAGATGGCAGGACCCCATCATCCCGTCACCTGCCGCTGCCATTCACAGACACAATACAACTAGTACAACACTACGACGAGGAGCAAAGTTATAATAAGTCATAATATCCCAATAGCATCAGTATTATAGGCGCAGACAGGAGCGCGGGACACGGCGGCCAGGATCACGCAGGTGAAGCTGCAGAAAATACATTGCGTTACCATAGAAGCCAACAATAAATCTATTATATAATATTATTTGATAT
The DNA here is from genome assembly GCA_033576555.1 of Oophaga sylvatica. Taxonomy (NCBI): domain Eukaryota; kingdom Metazoa; phylum Chordata; class Amphibia; order Anura; family Dendrobatidae; genus Oophaga; species Oophaga sylvatica. Next base: position 5,498,665 of record JARQOD010000006.1, read on the forward strand.
CTATATCATAAACCTGCACTGCGCAAAAGGAAGCAACATCTGTGCCAGTAAGGTGCCGGTAAAGGCCCTCAGGATTTTGTAGTGTCATGAAGGCACATTATTAGGGTTAAAAAAATAACTAACGCTTTGACATTGGAATTATGTTTTCCTAAGTCATTACTCCTCTCAGCTTACTGCCTGCGCAGGGAAAATATACAAAAGGATATTTTAACAAGACGTCTCCTGGGAGTAAAGGAAGCTACAGCACTGTAAAGACGCAAGGTCCACGGCAAGAATCTGTGCGGAAATATCAATTAATAAGACGGATATTTTATACCGGCCATAAATGAATCTGGACATCATTGTAAGGAACTCGCACTATTGTTTTACAAAGTTCCATGCGAGTAGGAACAAAATAGAATTCTACACACTCCTAGAAATCCATCATTATCCAAAGTATTCATATTTTCATCTATTATTAAAGTGATTTTTAAATATGCCCAAAAATATAGTATATATATACATGTATAACACAGGAATATATTATATTGAACTGGGATGGATGAATAGATAGAAAGATATATAGATAATAGATATATAGATAATAGATAGATAATAGATAGATAGTAGATATATAGATAATAGATAGAGAATAGATAATAGATAGATAATAGATATATAGATAATAACTAGATAGTAGATATATAGATAATAGAGAATAGATAGATAATATATAGATAATAGATGGATAGATAGATAATAGATAGAGAATAGATAGATAGGATAGATAGATAATAGATAGATAGATGATAGATAATAGATAGATAAATAGATAATATATAGATAATAGATAGATGATAGATAGATAGATAGATAGATAGATAGATAGATAATAGATAGAGAATAGATAGATAGATAGATAATAGATTGGATAGATAGATAGGATAGATAGATAGATAAATAGATGATAGATAATAGATAGATAATAGATAGGATAGATAGATGATAGGTAATCAATAGATAATAGATAGATAGATAGATAGATAGATAGATAGATAGATAGATAGATAGATAATAGATATATAGATAATAGATAGATAGATAGATAGATAGATAGATAGATAGATAATAGAGAATAGATAGATAATATATAGATAATAGATAGAGAATAGATAGTAGATATATAGATAATAGATAGAGAATAGATAGATGATAGATAGATAGATAGATAGATAGATAGATAGATAGATATAGATAGATAGTAGATATATAGATAATAGATAGATAGATAGATAATAGATAGATAGATAATAGATAGATAGATGATAGATAGATAGATAGATAGATAGATAGATAGATAATAGATATATAGATAATAGATAGATAGATGATAGATAGATAGATAGATAAATAGATAGTAGATATACAGATAGATAATAGATAGATAGATGATAGATAGATAGATAGATAGATAGATACATAATAGATAGATAGATGATAGATAGATAGATAGATAGATAGATAGATAAGATAATAGATATATAGATAATAGATAGATAGATAGATAGATAGATAGATAGATAGATAGATAGATAGATAGATAGATAGATAGATAATATATAGATAATAGATAGAGAATAGATAGTAGATATATAGATAATAGATAGAGAATAGATAGATGATAGATAGATAGATAGATAGATAGATAGATAGATAGATAATAGATAGATAATAGATAATAGATAGATAGATATAATAGATAGATAGATAGATGATAGATAGATAGATAGATAGATAGATAATAGATAGATGATAGATTAGATAGATAGATAATAGATAGATAGATAGATAGATAGATAGATAGATAGATGATAGATAGTATAGATAGATAATAGATAGATAATAGATAGTATAGATAGATAGATAGATAGATAGTAGATAGATAGTAATAGATAGATAATAGATAGATGATAGATAGATAGATAGATAGATAATAGATAGATAATAGATAGATAGATAATAGATAGATAATAGATTTGTAATCAATCCATAAGCAGGAAGATATAGAATGAATGAGGGGATAGGAGAAGGATAGGAATAAGATAATTTGTATAGAGATATGTAAAGATAAATATATTACACAATGTACATTTGCTCTTTTTAAAGTTTTCTAATAAACTTTGCCTGAAATGTTTTTTTAGGTGAGAAATTGATCTGAGGAATAGAACAATAATGACTCAATCAGTGAAGTAATCGGAGAAAATTATTGGTTGATTCCCAGTCCAATATTTTATGATGTTTTCATGTTATAACTTGTCCGTTTACTAACGTTATATTTCATATTTCCATGTTTTTAGGCGTATGACTAAACACATGACGGACAGTATTTTGGTGCTTTGATTTAGTTTCTTTTTTTTAGTGTAAAATACAGTATATCGCTACATATGGCATAAAATTCCTCAATTCCCAGGAATGCTGTAAGCGGCTTATAAAGGGGAGAGAGGCGACGGTTCTGCAAGGTTCAAACAAACACCTGAGCAAGTT
>JARQOD010000006.1:5501287-5531100 GCA_033576555.1 Oophaga sylvatica
GCCTTCTATCACTGTTCACAACAGCCAGGTGACAGCATCCGGGACTATGCTTGCCGACTACAGGGAGCCCTGAGAGCCCTCAAGCAAATTAACAATTTAAATGCTATCGACGAGAATAGAATGCTGAAAGAACAATTTATACAGGGATTGAGATCCCAAGAGGAACGCAGAACTGTAAATTGGTGGTCCTTAGATCATCCGGATGCTACCTTTGATGCCCTAAAGGACATGGCAATAAAAGGGCTGCGGCCCCTGGGCAAACCTGAGGTGGCCACCCAACATCATCAGGGTGAAGTCACTCTGGAACCGGCAGTAACCCCCTGTTCCCCGCTAGTGGCTGAAGCCAAAGCGCAGGTGACACCTCCTAGTGAATTGGACTGTCTGCGCTCAGAGGTGCGCCAGCTGACTAAAAATCTGGCTGCTGTAATGAGTGCCCTGCAGCTGCGGAAAGAGGAGGAAGGAAAGATCTTGTTAGCTGACTGCCCAGAAGACGTCCCGTGGATGCACCGGAGAAGAAAGAAGACGTCACCCCCCCGGAGGAGGACAACGCCACCCCCAGGAGCAACCTCTGATCAACACCCTTCTCGTCGAGAGATCATCTGTTATCGCTGCAACCGGAAAGGTCATCTGTCTACACAGTGTCCTTTAAACGGGCAGAACCTGGGTCCAAGGGCCAACACCCAGGAGAATACCCGTCAGGCCCCCTAGACTGGAACCGCAGGTATGTGGGCGGGCGACCCTACCTGTCTATTATTCTAGATGGTATTGCTGTTCCAGCATTGTTAGACACTGGGTCCCAGGTGACCCTAATACCTGATGCTCTATATACCAAGTACTGGTCAATGGACAGTCTTAAACCTCCGAGCCTTGACTTTACTGTGTATGCTTCTAATGGTCTTCCTGTAGAAGTACTCGGAACAAAATGTGTAGATGTAAAGGTGGGCAGAGAGGAGTTGAAAGACCAAGGGCTTCTGGTAGTAAAGACTGTAAATGAGGAGAACGGTTTAAATATCATTTTGGGTACTAACATTATCGGTAATTGTTTGGGAGAAGTTGTGTTCTTGCTCCAACAGCTCGCTGAGATTGCCCGACCAAGGCAGAAAGGAGTAATCCAAAGAGAGATCCGGGCCCTGGTGTGTCAGCAGCAAGCGAAGCTTACCGACGGCGAAATTGGTAATGTACGGGTCACTGACTCGGATCCTATTGTGATACCCCCAATGAGTGAAATGATCATTTGGTGCAGGGCAGCCATAGGTCTGAGAGGACAGAATTACCAAGCTGTAGTAGAACCCCACCATTCAGAACATAGACCTACACTTATGACTGCTAGAGGAGTAGTAGAGGTGGTGAATGGAAGAGTACCGGTACGGCTTCTCAATTGGGGAGATGATGAGGTAAATTTACCCCGTTATGCAACCATTGCTAAACTTCATGCTGTTGATAATAATTCTATTCTCCCGGCTGAGTCCTTAGACTCCTGTCAAATAGCGGAGGACAATGACTCAGCAACCCAGGTGGCGGAATGGTGTCAGCAACTCCATGTTGGGACGGACACCACTCCCGCTCACCAGAAGCAAGGGGTATTACGGGTGGTGCAAGAGTACGCCCAAGTGTTTAGCAAAAATCCACTTGATTTTGGGACAATTAAGGGAGTACAACATCATATCCCTACTGGCAGTCATCCTCCCATCAAAGAGCGGTATAGGCCCATACCTCCAGCTCATTATCAGAAGGCTAAAGAAATGTTGAATGATATGAAGAAAGCCGGGGTGATAAGGGATAGTTGTAGTCCCTGGGCAGCCCCTCTAGTTCTGGTTAAAAAGAAAGATGGTAGTATGAGAATGTGTGTGGATTACAGGCAGGTGAACCGCATAACACACAAGGATGCATACCCGCTACCACGTATAGAGGAATCATTAGCTGCTCTGAAAACGGCTAACTACTTTTCTACCCTTGATCTGACTAGTGGTTACTGGCAAGTGGCTGTGGCTGAGGAGGATCGTGAGAAAACGGCTTTCACCACCCCAATGGGGCTCTGTGAGTTCGACAGAATGCCGTTTGGGCTCAGTAGTGCCCCAGGAACATTTCAGAGAGTGATGGAAAACTGTCTGGGACATCTCAATTTTGAAACCGTGCTGCTATACCTAGACGACGTTATCGTGTATTCCAAGACATATGAGGACCATCTGAAGCACCTGGCAGAAGTATTCGAGTCCCTGTCCAGGTACGGGATGAAATTAAAACCCTCAAAATGCCATCTACTCAAACAGAAGGTACAATACTTGGGGCACATCGTCAGTTCGGAAGGAGTAGCGCCGGACCCAGAGAAAGTCACTGCCATCCAGAAGTGGCCGGAGCCGAAAAACCTTAAGGAAGTGCGACAGTTCCTGGGACTAACGGGTTACTACAGGAGATTCGTGAAAGATTACACGAAGAAGGCAGCTCCTTTACAGGACCTCCTAGTAGGACAATCTTTAAAGAGCAAAACCCTCCCTTTAATTGGGGTAAAGAACAGGCTGAAGCATTCCAAAAGATGAAAGAGATCCTGACAGGTGATGAGATCTTAACCTATCCTGATTACAGCCAACCGTTCCTGTTGTACACCGACGCCAGTAATGAAGGGCTGGGAGCAGTTCTCAGTCAGAAGCAGAATGGCCAAGAAAAAGTCATCGCTTATGCTAGCAGAAAACTCAGGCCAACGGAGAGGAATCCGGAAAATTATAGCAGCTTCAAGCTGGAGTTTCTGGCGCTGGTCTGGGCCATTACTGAAAGATTTAAGCACTATCTGGCCTCCAATAAGTTCACGGCGTACACAGACAACAACCCGTTAACGCACCTGGAAACTGCCAAGCTGGGTGCCATGGAGCAGCGATGGATGGCCCGGTTGTCCAATTACCAGTTTACTATCAAGTACCGGGCAGGTCGAAAGAATGCTAATGCTGATGCATTGTCCCGAATGCCGCATGACTCTGACACGGAAGAAGAATCGGACGACCTGGAAGAAATTGAGCTACCCGCGTTCCATCGAAATGGGGTAGTCCACGAGCATCGAGTTCACAGAAAGCAGTATGGTGCAACATTAAATCCTTTACCCCATCACAGCTGGAAAGAGACTCAGGACAGTGATCCAGTGGTCAGCCGCATCAAGGAGTTGTTAAAACAGGAAGGTTCCTCCTTGGAAAAGGATGCACCTATGTCAGCCAAGCTCCTGTGGAACGAGAAAAGCAGGTTGTTCCTATACCGTGAGAAGTTGTGCAGAAGATACGTCAACCCCAGAACCCATGAGATGGTCTGGCAAATCGTGGTCCCCAAGGCAGACGTCCCAATGGTGTTGGAAGCGTACCACGATCAAGCAGGACACTTTGGCTGGAGAAAGCTGGAGACCCTGTTGAGATGCCGGTTCTACTGGGTAGGGATGCGCAGCTCCATCGAGAGGTGGTGTCGGAACTGTGGACCCTGTGGTCTCAGAAGAAAGGACTACGGAAGTCAGAAGGCCCCCCTGCAACCTATCCGGACGACTCGTCCCCTGGAGATTGTGGCCCTGGACCACGTCAAACTGTCGCCGAGTAGATCTGGATACTCATACGCCTTGACCATGGTGGACCATTACTCCAGATTTCTGGTGGTTGTTCCAGTGAAAGACCAGACCGCAGTGACGGCCGCGAAGACCTTTCAAGCAAGCTTTTGTAGACCGCATGGGTATCCGGAGCAAGTCTTAACCGATCAGGGACCTGCTTTTGAAGCCGATTTATTCAAGGAATTCTGTCATATGTACGGGTGCAAGAAAATTAGAACGACACCATACCACCCTCAAACCAACGGTCTTTGTGAAAAGATGAACCATATTGTCCTTGACTTGTTGAGATCCATACCGTTGGAAGACAGGAATCGATGGCCGGATTTACTACCTGATTTGGTTGATTTGTATAATCATATACCTGTAAGCTCAACTAACTGCACTCCAGCTTATCTTATGCGAGCAAGGCCCGGAAAACTACCAATGGATCTAGAACTTGGAGTGGTAGAACCGGAGGCAGACGACGCTGTTGAAAACTGGACGTCAATCGGCAAGAGCAATACAGAAGAGTACAAATCTGTGTGGAGGAAAGTCTCAATAAGGCACGGGAGAAACAGGAAGATGTTTACAACCGAAATGCTCCTGCCAAGCCTTTGATGCCTGGAGAGGTAGTATTAAAAAGAAAAAGGAAGATGCACAAATTGGATAATCAGTGGGAGCAAGAACCCTACGTCATACAAGATTCTAAATATGACAACAGAAAAGTTTGTGTCGTCAGTAAAGACGGAGGAAGAACAACAACCACTGTGTCCAGAGATCATTTGAAGTTGTGTCCAGAACACTTAAAGCGTTGTGAAAAGAACCCTGTCCTCAATCAAGGAGAAAGAAAGGAAGAGGTCCTACACACAGATCTGGGAGATTTTCCTGCGGATTGGCCCCGACTGGGAGATGCTGTGATAATTCCAGTGTTGCAGTTTTATCAGCCACAAGAGGAAGTTTTACCTCCAGTTGTGCCTGTGGTGCCAGTTGAGCCCGCTCAGGAGTTACCCATCCCAGCAACACCTCAACCTGTGGAACCTCAAGATGGATCATCTGAAGCAGCGCCCCATACTATGGGATCCCCTGGTGAAGCTGACTCACACCGCCCAGCCATCAGTACGCTTGCCAGATCCATGGAAAGATTAAGGCAGTTCTATAGTTTGCCGTTACGCAGTGCAGACAGATCGCAACTTGATATACCTGAAACTACACCACGTAGATCAGAGAGAATCACAAAAGGGAAATTACCCATTAGATATCAGCAGTAGTTATAACGAATTTATGTGAACATTGTAAAAAGTCTATATATATAAATGTGTTTTTCCCTATTATGTCTTCGTTTAACAATGGACTCAGAGGCTGAGGACTGAGCCAGCCCAAAAACTGTATCCTGTAAATAGTTGCACTTTGTGCCTTTTTAATGGTTTCACATGAAACCTTGACTTACCTCTGAACCAAAAACCCGTGTGGTGTGGCACTGAGTGAGGTCTGCATTCGGATGTCCTGCAGCCCACCCAGGACCCACGTTGAAGGTTTGGTGCGGGTCCTTCACAAGTATACCGTATATTTATTGAATGCTATTTAATACTTTTGTATTTTTCTCTAATGTTATTGTTGCAACGTTCAAGATATCCTCACCTCCCGGATGGGACGAATTACTGTTTATTGTTTAATGTTTTCATGCATAAACAAAATGTCTCTTTTGTATTTTACAGCCCGGGAGTGCTGTCGTTTACCATGGGGGAATGTGTAGCCCTGGTACACAATACCAGGAGGATGAGTGGAGAGGTAACAGTTAAGGTCTCTTCATGACATCATGTACACTTCTGACACACCCAGCAGGGTGTGGAAGGGAGTGATTTCTAGTCAGTCAGTTTCCTGTCCTTGGACAGAGTAGACGTGTCCAGTTTGAGCCTGTCAGCAGTTCAGAAAGTGGAGGCTGGTACAGGTGGTCTAATTCACCTTAGCCTAGTCAGAGCTGTGCCCCACTGGAAGAAAGACTGAGCTAACTATTAAGAGTTGAGCAAATCGAAGGGCAAAGTGGAAGGAAGATTATTGGAAAAGTGCGTTTGGCTTGGAAAAGTCCTGCACATTGCTACCGGTCACTGGGGACCGAAGGATCACTATTAGCTACAAGCATAGTGGTAAGAAAACCAGGGATTTACCGGACCCTAGGTCGCGGCAAACAGCCCCATATAGTCAGTACGTATCTGGGGTCAGGGGGAGTGAAGACTTTGAGTCTCTGCAGGACAATATAAGAATTCAGCTCTCTCGCAGGAAGGCTTCACCACAAATCTGACTGGGCAGAACAGCTTTGGAAAAGCTGGAATCATAGAGGGAACCACGCTTCAGGCTGGTCGTACTCATCATTATTGGACAGTAAAGGAGGCCCCTAACTTGCTTAGCTGTTGCCTCAAAGCTCATCCTCCATCAACCCCATCAGCCTCCCTGGGACCTGCCTTACCATCTTGCAAGTAAAGGTATGGAAAGACGCTGACCGTGTGAGACTGAGTTATTGATTTGCATGCCCGCACAATCCCTACCTAACTACCGACCTGAGGGAAGAGTCCCACCTGTAGGGGACCCGACATCTAGCTGCCTCACCATCCCCTCAGAGATCTACAGCAGCGCTGGTACAAATTACCAGAATACTACAGGTGGCGTCACGAACTGTATATAAATCTATCCCCTGTAAATATTCCCCCAACATACGCCAGACCGCCAGGGCCACAGACCGAGCCACCGCTACCTGTGACAAATCCCCATAGACTTCCATGGGCTCGGCTCTGAGTACCCCATTGCCCTGGTAACCCACAATTGTGGTGGCGGGTCGACACAAATGCACGTCCAGGTAACAGCTGAGCAGGTTAGAGGCCTCCTTAACTTCCATATAATGTGAGTCCAACTTGCTTGAAGCGAAGTTAACTCTAAAACTCCAGCTTTCTCTATAGCTGTACTGCCCGGCCGGCTTTGTGATGGAGCCTTCTAAATGGTGAAACTAAGTCCTTACTTTTGTCAAGCGCTTAACTCAAAGTCCTTGTTCCCCTGACTCCGGTTACGTACCGACACTAAGGCTTGCTCCTGCGACTTATAGTCCAGCGAGACTCTGGTCTTCTCGTTACTATGCCTGAAGCAATAGCAACTCCTCGGTCCCCAGTGACCGGATAATTAGTGCAGGTAATTCACTACCTAAGGCACTGCTCTGTCTTCTCCACTGTGCCCTTCGCCCTGCTTCTGCTCTTAACATAGCACTGCAGCGTGGATGTAGAAAGTCAGTTTTTCCTTTGAGCTCAATGAGCAGCTCTTAGTATCCTCTAAGTCCAGGCTGGTTAAGAGGTAGCTCTGACTAGGCTAGGATGAACTGGCTCACCCGTACTAGCCTCCACTTCTTGGTCAGATGAGCTACTCTGGCACTCAACTCACACAGAGCTCTAACAGGAACTCAACTCTCTGCACTGTCCTGAGACAGGAACTCTCTCTCTATCCTGAGACAGGAACTCCCTTCACTGTCCTGAGACAGGAACCTCCTCCTACGCAGGCTGCGTGACACTACTTTATACCCCTAGTGGGTGTGTCTAAAGTGTGAATGAATGATGTAAAGCTTTAACTGTTACCTTTCTGTGCAGACTCCAGGATTTTATGTGTGCCTTACAAAGCTGGGCTACACATCCCCCCTTGGTAAAACACAGCACTCCCGGGCTGTAAAATATAAAAAGAAAGACATTCTGTTTTGCATTTAAACAATAACATGAAACTCTTCCCAGCAGGGAGGTACGAAATCTTAAACGTTACATTATGAACAATAGAAAATACAAAAGTATCAAAACATCAAGACACTCAATAAATACACAGTATTCTTGTGAAGGACCCGCACCAAAACTTCCACGTGGGTCATGGGTGGGCTGCAGGACTTCTGACTGCAGACCTCACTCAGTGCCACACCATACGGGTTTTCGGTTCAGAGGTAAGTCAAAGGTTCGTGTGAAACCAAGACAAGGCACCGTAGTGCAACTATTTACAGGATACAGTTTTTGGGCTGGCTCAGTCCTCAGCCACGCAGTCCATTATAAGACATTTTCAAGTAATTCACATTATATCACAATACTTGAAATTCCTTCACGTGCAATAAACTTCTTTATACAACTTTATACAATTGGTCATAAATAATAAACCTTTTCTGAGTCATAATAAACTAGTTTGTTAGGACTACTGTTTATAACGAATAGGTAGCTTCCCTTTCGTTGTACGTTCTGATCTACGTGGAGTAGCATCAGGTATAATGGTCTCTGATCTATCTGTTCTGCGTAACGACAAACTATAATACTGTCTCAATCTTTCTATGGATCTGGCAAGCGTACTGAGGGCTGGGCGGTGTGAGTCAGCTTCACCAGGGGATCCCATAGCATGGGGCACTGCTTCTGGTGATTCTACTTCTTGAGGTTCTGCAGGCTGGGTTCTGCTGGAATAGGTACCTCTAGAACTGGCTCTGTTGGCACAATGGGCATGACTGGAGGTGGCGTTTCCTCTTGTGGCTGATAAAACTGCAACACAGGAATGATTACCGCATCTCCCAGTCTGGGCCAATCCGCAGGTAAATCTCCCAGATCCGTGTGTATAACCGCTTCAACACTCTCTTCTTGATTCACAATAGGGTTATCTTCCCGAAGCTTCAAATGGTCTGGACACAACTTTAAATGATCTCTTGACACAGTGGCAGTCGTTTTTCCTCCATCCTTGCTGATGATACAGACTTTTCTGTTATCAAATTTGGAATCTTGTACGACATATGGTTCTTGTTCCCACTGGTTGTCCAACTTGTGCAGCTTCCTTTTCCTTTTTAACACAATTTCTCCAGGCGTGAAAGGCTTAGCGGGAGCATTCTTGTTGTAAACATTTTCCTGCTTTTCCCGTGCTTTATTAAGACTTTCTTCTACGCAGGCATGCACTCTTCTGTATTGCTCTTGCCGATTTGTGTCCCAATTTTCAACAGTGTCATCTGCCTCTGGTTCCACCACACCAAGTTCCAAATCCATTCGCAGTCTTCCAGGCCTTGCTCTCATAAGGTAAGCTGGCGTGCAGTTGGTAGAACTCACTGGTATGTGGTTGTACAAGTCAACTAGGTCAGGTAACAATTCTGGCCACCGATTTCTTTCTTCCAGTGGTATGGATTTTAGCAAGTCAACGACAATGTGGTTCATTTTCTCGCAAAGGCCGTTGGTTTGGGGTGGTATGGCGTCGTTCTAATTTTCTTACACCCATACAAGTGACAAAATTCCTTAAACAGATCCGCTTCAAAAGCAGGGCCTTGATCAGTCAGTACCTGCTCCGGATACCCATGTGGTCTGCAGAAGCTTGCTTGAAAGGTCCTTGCTGCCGTCACTGCTGTCTGATCCTTGACGGGGATGACCACCAAAAATCTCGAATAATGATCCACCATGGTCAGGGCATATGAGTATCCAGACCTGCTTGGCGACAATTTGACGTGGTCCAAGGCCACGATCTCCAAGGGACGAGTCGTCCGGATAGGCTGCAGGGGTGCCTTCTGACTACCGTAGTCCTTTCGTCGGAGACCACAGGGTCCACAGTTCCGACACCACCTCTCGATGGAGCTGCGCATTCCTACCCAGTAGAACCGGCACCTCAGCAAGGTCTCCAGCTTTTTCCAGCCAAAGTGTCCCGCTTGATCGTGGTAGGCTTCTAACACCATTTGGACGTCTGCCTTGGGGACCACTATCTGCCATACCATCTCATGGGTCCTGGGGTTGACGTATCTCCTGCACAACTTTTCACGGTATAGGAACAACCGGCTTCTCTCATTCCACAGGAGCTTTGCTGACATAGGTGCATCTTTTTCCAAGGAGGAACCTTCCTGTCTTAACAACTCCTTGATACGGCTGACCACTGGATCGCTGTCCTGAGTCTCTTTCCAGCTGTGATGGGGTAAGGGATTTAACGTTGCACCATACTGCTTTCTGTGGACACGCTGCTCATGGATTATCCCATTTCGATGGAACGCAGGTAGCTCAATTTCTTCCAGGTCGTCCGATTCTTCTTCCGTGTCAGATTCATGCGGCATTCGGGACAATGCGTCGGCGTTAGCATTCTTACGGCCTGCCCGGTACTTGATGGTAAACTGATAATTTGACAACCGAGCCATCCAACGCTGCTCCATGGCTCCCAGCTTGGCTGTTTCCAGGTGCGTTAATGGGTTGTTGTCTGTGTACGCCGTGAACTTGTTGGAGGCAAGGTAGTGCTTAAATCTTTCAGTAATGGCCCAGACCAGCGCCAGAAACTCCAGCTTGAAGCTGCTATAATTTTCCGGATTCCTCTCAGTTGGCCTGAGTTTTCTGCTGGCATATGCGATGACTTTTTCTTGGCCATTCTGCTTCTGACTGAGAACTGCTCCCAAGCCTTCATTGCTGGCATCGGTGTACAGCAGGAACGGTTGGCTGTAATCAGGATAGGCCAAGATTTCATCACCTGTAAGGATCTCTTTCATCTTTTGGAATGCTTCAGCCGGTTCCTTACCCCAATTAAAGGGAGGGTTTCTGCTCTTTAGGGATTGTCCTACTAGGAGGTCCTGTAGAGGCGCTGCCTTCTTCGTGTAATCTTTCACAAACCTCCTATAGTAACCCGTTAATCCCAGGAACTGTCGCACTTCCTTGAGGTTCTTCGGCTCCGGCCATTTCTGGATGGCGGTGACTTTCTCTGGGTCCGGCGCTACTCCCTCTGAACTGACGATGTGCCCCAAGTATTGTACCTTCTGTTTGAGTAGATGGCATTTTGAGGGTTTCAACTTCATCCCGTACCTGGACAGGGACTCGAATACTTCTGCCAGGTGCTTCAGATGGTCCTCATATGTCTTGGAATACACGATGACGTCGTCTAGGTATAGCAGCACGGTTTCAAAATTAAGATGTCCCAGGCAGTTCTCCATCACTCTCTGAAATGTTCCCGGGGCACTGCTGAGCCCAAACGGCATTCTGTCGAACTCACAGAGCCCCATTGGGGTGGTGAAAGCCGTTTTCTCACGATCCTCCTCAGCCACAGCCACTTGCCAGTACCCACTAGTCAGATCAAGGGTAGAAAAGTAGTTAGCCGTTTTCAGAGCAGCCAAGGACTCCTCAATTCGTGGTAATGGGTAAGCATCTTTATGTGTTATGCGATTCACTTGCCTATAGTCCACACACATTCTCATACTACCATCTTTCTTTTTAACCAGAACTAGAGGTGCTGCCCAGGGGCTACAACTATCCCTTATCACCCCGGCTTCCTTCATATCATGTAACATTTCCTTAGCTTTCTGATAGTGGGCTGGAGGTATAGGCCTGTACCGCTCTTTGATGGGAGGATGACCACCTGTAGGGATATGATGCTGTACTCCCTTAATGGCCCCAAAGTCGAGGGGGTGTTTACTAAACACTTGTGCGTACTCTTGTACCACCCGTAATACCCCTTGTTTCTGGTGGGCGGGAGTGGTGTCTGTCCCGACATGGAGTTGCTGACACCAATCCGCCACCTGAGTTGCCGGGTCATTATCCTCCACTAGTTGGCGGGAGACTAAGGACTCAGTCGGGAGAATAGAATTATTATCGACGGCATGTAATTTAGCAACTGTTGCATAACGGGTAAATTTACTTCGTCATCTCCCCAGTTGAGAAGCCGTACCGGTACTCTCCCATTTATCACTTCCACTACCCCCCTCGCTGTCATGAGTGTGGGTCTATGTTCTGAACGATGGGGTTCTACTACTGCTTGGTAGTTCTGTCCTCTCAGACCTATGGCTGCCCTACACCATATTATCATTTCACTCATTGGGGGTATCACAATAGGATTCGAGTCGGTGACCCGTACATTACCAATTTCGCCGTCTGTAAGCTTCGCTTGCTGCTGACACATCAGGGCCCGGATCTCCCTCTGGATCACTCCCTTCTGCCTTGGTCGGGCAATCTCAGCGAGCTGTTGGAGTAGAAACACAACTTCTCCCAGACAGTTACTGATAATGTTAGTACCCAAAATTATATTTAAACCGTTCTCTTCATTTACAGTCTTTACTACTAGAAGCCCCTGGTCTTTCAACTCCTCTCTGCCCACTTTCACATCCACACTTTTGGTCCCGAGTACTTCCACAGGGAGACCATTAGAAGCATACACGGTAAAGTCAGGGCTCGGGGGTTGAAGACTATCCATAGACCAGAACTTCGTATATAGGACATCAGGTATTATGGTCACCTGAGACCCAGTATCTAGCAACGCCGGAACTGCAATCCCGTCCAGAATGATGGACAGGTAGGGTCGTCCACCCACGAACCTGCGGTTCCAATCTAAGGGGCCTGACGAGTCTCCACCTGGGTGTTGGCCCTCGAACCCAGGTTCTGCCCGTTTAAAGGACACTGTGTAGACATTTCCGGTTGCAGCGGTAACAGATGATCTCCCGGCGAGGAGGGTGCTGGTCAGGGGTTGCTCCTGGGGGCGGCGTTGTCCTCCTCCGGTGGGGCGACGTCCTCCTTCTCCTCCGGTTCATCCAAGGGACATCCTCCGGGCAGTCGGCTAATAAGATCTTTCCTTCTTCCTCTTTCCGCAGCTGCAGGGCACTCATCACAGCAGCCAGATTTTTAGTCAACTGGCGCACTTCCGAGCGCAGACAGTCCAATTCACTAGGGGGCGTCGCCTGCGTTTTGGCTTCTGCCGCTAGCGGGGAAAAGGTGGGTACTGCCGGTTCCAGAGTGACTTCACCCTGGTGATGTTGGGTTGCCACTTCAGGTTTGCCCAGGGGTCGCAGTCCTTTTATTGCCATGTCCTTTAGGGCATCAAAGGTGGCATCTGGATGATCTAAAGACCACCAATTTACAGTTCTGCATTCCGATTGGGACCTCAGTCCTTGCACAAATTGTTCTTTCAGCATCTTACTTTCATCAATGACACTTATGGTATTAACCTGCTTGAGGGCTCTCAGGGCCTCTTGTAGTCGGCAGGCATAGTCCCTTATACTGTCACTTGGTTGCTGTGAACAGTTGTAGAATGCCATCCGGAGATCTGTTTCGGTGCGATCTTCAAAAATGGCCTGTAACTTTAAGAGGATCGCAGGCACCAACTCCTGGTCCGTGGTAGCCCAAGTCTCCACTTCTCTCTCAGCAGCGCCAGTTAGCTGCCCTATTAATACTGCAGCTTTTTGCCTCTCAGACATGGAGTACATTTCCAGGACACTGCATATCTTCCGTTTGAATCCTGCTAAAGTGCCTGGCTCGCCGCTGTACTGGGGAAGCCATTTCGCCCCAGGCATATATGGGAGCGTTAGTGGCATGAGCGGGACTACCGGGCCGGGTGCTGGGCCTGCGCCCCCATCCTGCGCTACAATGCCACGCGGTGCGGGGTCGGGGCCTCCGGCTGGGGCCGCACCGTCGGCCGGTTGTTGCGACATATTAGTGCCCCCTTGGTTAATCGGGGCCTACCGTTTCCAGAAGCTGCTGCTCCACAAGCACAGCGATGGGGACAGGACCTTCGTCGCAGGCGCTCTGATGTCAGAGCGTTCACTTCCTGTCGCAGGACCTGCCGCTGAGTCAGAGCCGGGGGCGTGTCCGAGACTCTGCGCGCTTTTCAGGTACGCCCACCTTCTTCTCCAGCGCCTCAGGGCGCGAATATGGCGGCAAATATGGCGTATTTGGGGCCAAAAGCACAAACAGTCTTTTTCACCAAAACACTCCACAGGCACACAGGGCTCGCAATGCTGCAAGTTTCGAATCCTGTTCGTGACGCCAAGTTTGTGCTGACCCGCCACCACAATTGTGGATTACCAGGGCTATGGGGTACTCAGAGCCGAGCCCATGGAAGTCTATGGGGCTTGTCACTGGTAGCGGTGGCTCGGTCTGTGGCCCTGGCGGTCAGGGCGATAATGGGGGAATTATTTACAGGGGATTTGGTAGATAACAGTTCGTGACGCCACCTGTAGTTGTCTAGTCACTAAGACCAGCGCTGCTGAATAGAACTCTGAGGGGATGTTATAGCAGCTAGGTGTTGGGTCCCCCACAGGTGGGACTGTCCCTCTGAGTCTATGGTTATAATGATGTAGGGTGCAGTAAAATAAATCAGTCTCACACCATCCAGCGTCTTTCCATACCTTTTACTTGTCAGATGTTTAGGCAGGTCCCGGGGAGCTGGTCGGGGTGGAGAATGCACGTCCAGGTAACAGCTGAGCAGGTTAGAGGCCTCCTTAACTTCCATATAATGTGAGTCCAACTTGCTTGAAGCGAAGTTAACTCTAAAACTCCAGCTTTCTCTATAGCTGTACTGCCCGGCCGGCTTTGTGATGGAGCCTTCTAAATGGTGAAACTAAGTCCTTACTTTTGTCAAGCGCTTAACTCAAAGTCCTTGTTCCCCTGACTCCGGTTACGTACCGACACTAAGGCTTGCTCCGGCGACTTATAGTCCAGTGAGACTCTGGTCTTCTCGTTACTATGCCTGAAGCAATAGCAACTCCTCGGTCCCCAGTGACCGGATAATTAGTGCAGGTAATTCACTACCTAAGGCACTGCTCTGTCTTCTCCACTGTGCCCTTCGCCCTGCTTCTGCTCTTAACATAGCACTGCAGCGTGGATGTAGAAAGTCAGTTTTTCCTTTGAGCTCAATGAGCAGCTCTTAGTATCCTCTAAGTCCAGGCTGGTTAAGAGGTAGCTCTGACTAGGCTAGGATGAACTGGCTCACCCGTACTAGCCTCCAC
This sequence comes from Oophaga sylvatica, assembly GCA_033576555.1. Lineage (NCBI taxonomy): Eukaryota > Metazoa > Chordata > Amphibia > Anura > Dendrobatidae > Oophaga > Oophaga sylvatica. Next base: position 5,515,561 of record JARQOD010000006.1, read on the forward strand.
TTCTTGGTCAGATGAGCTACTCTGGCACTCAACTCACACAGAGCTCTAACAGGAACTCAACTCTCTGCACTGTCCTGAGACAGGAACTCTCTCTCTATCCTAAGACAGGAACTCCCTTCACTGTCCTGAGACAGGAACTCTCCTCCTACGCAGGCTGCGTGACACTACTTTATACCCTAGTGGGTGTGTCTAAAGTGTGAATGAATGATGTAAAGCTTTAACTGTTACCTTTCTGTGCAGACTCCAGGATTTTATGTGTGCCTTACAAAGCTGGGCTACACATCTGCACTTAGTACATAGGCTTTATGAGTCTAGGAGTCCCATTACCTAACAATTTTAACAGAATGTGTATGAGGTCCTACTGGGTGTATCGGAGTCCTTACACCTTCGGATTTTTGCCAGTTCTTGCATTGTCTGCATAGCCTTTGTGAGTTTCAGAGTTCGTCCTTCATAAATGAAACAGGATGTGTCTGACCATGTCACAGGTGACTACCGGTGGGTGCAGTTTTATTTCCCCCTCTACTATGTCATCTACTGTAGTCATAGACGATGACCCGGCTATTAAGGGGAGGAAGAGGCGTTTTCTTTTTCTTCTTTTTAATTTTGCCTCAGGTACAAGTCATTACACAGGAAAGGATGTTTCCTAACATTTTTTTCCTGGAAAATCCATTTTCTCCTCGTTTTGTATGTATGAAACTGGTATTTTATTAGCAACGTCTATAAGGCTTTATGTGTTTATTGTGTAAAAGAATAATAAAAAATGTGCGCTAATAATCATAGAACGATGAACAGAAAGGTTCCAGCTTCTGGGACTCCAATCTGTCCTGAAGATGAAGGAGCTGCAGGAGCTGCAATCCCTTCACATTTACACCATCTCCTGTTCTCCGTCTCTGCAGGGAGATGAAATGTGACCCTACATAACTCCACTATGGCAAGAAAAATGAGAAGAGATCTTGTGCTACACCGGTCCTTGCTGCAGCTGCTACTTTTCAAGGATTGGTGCAGATATTAACGCTCAGAAGTTCTTGTCTTCACAATTTAATTCTGTACATCGGACAGAAAAATCCTTAAAGCTCTTTAGCAGCCAATGCAAAATTAGTATTTTCCTTGCACATCTTCATTAATATTTTCGCTGGTGGTCAAATTTTCCTTGCTACCTGTAAACTGTCAGCAAGCAGGTTGGCCATGGCTTAGAAATGTTGTTGGATTGTTGGAGGAGTGGTCACACTTTAAGTGCAGATATGATAAATTGTAGAAAAACTGTGCAAATTCCATAATATCTGTCATTATGCATCGTGCTTTTAATACGACCCCTTTGGGAATAGTGGCCCTGGCTGATGATGACCATGGGTGGTCCTCAGGTGCACATGCACACGTAGTGGACATGGGATTTGTAGAATTTGGCCACTGCAGGTGTGACGCTGCATAAGTACGCAACGTCACACCCGCAGCAATTCCTGATCGTGGGCACGTACCCTTATACTCTTCCGTCTAGCTGTTTGATTTTTCATGTGTGTGGTTATTATCGTTGTTTGTTACTGATATGAAGCCACATACCTGCGATGTTATGCACAAATATTTGTCATCTCACTAGTAGAGTCCTGAAGAGATATCAATCAATATTTGCTTTTGCAATATGTTTTTTTGCAAATGTGATGAGAACGGTTGGTCCTAGAGAGCTGGACCCGATCTAAAACCTCACAAAGCACCTGATTTACCTCTGTGCCAGTTTTGGGGTAAATATGTCTATAGAAGTGTTATTACTTATTAGTTTATTTATATCAATGGACAAAATGCTACGTGAATGAACAAAAGATACGGTACATCTGAAGCCCATCAGTATTTAGTGACCACCCTCTGTCTTCATCAGTTCTTATAGGTACTTGTCACTTGCACTCAGGTTTTGAAGGAACTCAGTAGGAGGTTTTTCCAAACATCTTGAAGATCTGACCTCAGATCTTCTGTGTATCAGGCTTGTGCGGATCCTTCTGTCTCTTCATGTGATCCCAGACAGACTGAATAATGTGTGATCAGAGCTCTGTCGGGGCTGGATCATCACTTCAAGGACTCCTCGTTCTTGATGACATTGGCTGAATGTTGGGGTTTTTTGTCTGGCTTCGGAATAAACTTGGTGCCAATCAAACTCCTCCATGATGATATTACATGATGGATAAGTATGTGCCTGGATTTCTCAGCATTGAGGACACCATTATTCCTGACCAAATCCCCAACACCATTTGCAGACATGCAGCCCCAAACTTTCAGGAACCTCCACCGTACGTCATTGCTCCTGCAGAAATTCATTAGATATCTAGCCATTTTAGATTTCTGCAAATTGATAAAACTTTCCACTGTACTCCATATGCCACTGAGGCGGTCATCTTGGAAGCAGGATGAAAGGAACACTAATCTGAGCAGAGGAGGCAAAAGGAAGTCACCATGTAGGGTAATTGTACATGAGAAACGTCACTTTCCAGTCCCAGGTTGAAGTGGCACTTTAATTAAATGGTCTTCATGGAATAAACCAGACTAAGGGCATCACCACCACAAAGAAGACATAGGAGCAGTTATGGGGCCTAGCACTGACCACTTTATGGTCCATAGCATTGATGAGGATCTACCACCACTCTATGGTCCATAGCATTGATGGGGTCTACCAACACCCTATGACACCTTACACTGATGAGGGTCTACCACCACCCAATGGGACTTAGCACTGATCAGTATGCTTCCACCAAACTATGGGGCTTAGCACTTATGTGCATCTACCACAAACCTATGGGGTGTAGCACTAATGGAGGTTGATCGCCACCCTATTGGGCCTATCCCTGATGGGGGTCTACCACGATCCTATAGGATTTACCACTGATGGGGATCTACTATAACCCTATGGGCATAGAACTGACGGTGATCTACCACTACCCTATGTGGCCTAGCACTGATAGGGTCTATCACCCCCCTATTGTACATAGCACTGATAGGGCTCTACCACCATCCTATGGGGCATAGCACTGATGGGGGTTTACTACTACCTTATATAGAGTACCACTAATGGGGTTTGCCATTATCTTATGTGGCATAGCACTGATAAGGATTTGCCACAAAAAAATGGGGCCTAACATCAATAGGGGTCTACCACTACCTTACGGGGCCTAGAACTAATAGGGACCTACCACTGCCTTATGTGACCTAGCACTGATAGGGATAACCGATTATATTATGGGGCATATCACTGATGGGTTTCTAAAACCACCGTATGTGACCTATCACTGATGGGGGTCTACCATTATCTTTTGGGACATAGCACTCATCGGGGTATAACACCATCCTATGGGGCCTAACACTGATAAGGGTCCTCCTCCACTTTATGAGGCCTAGCACTGATGGGAGTCTACCACCACGCTATGGAGCTTAAATTTGATAGTAGTCTACCACTACCCTACGAGGTATAGCATTGGTAGGAGTCTACTACCACCACTCTATGGGGTCTAGCATTGATGGCGGTCTACCATCATCCTATGTGGCCCACCACTGATGGGGGTCTACTGTTATCTTATGCAGTATAGCACTGATGAGGGTCTACCACCACCCTATGGAGACCAACACTGATGGGGTCTTCCACCACAGAAAAGGTCCCTCAAGGGTAAAGTGGTGTTTCAAACATCTTAAAAGCATAGAAATTAATAAAAAAGGCAAAAAGTGGAGCCCAAAATCTTTAGTTTACGTGAACCTTGATGGTTCTGGTGTACCTGTACCCGTAGCGGGCTTCCTATGAAGCCATTTATAAGGAGCTTTCAAAACAGTAGAAGCTTCTTCACATTGCTTATCCAACAAGCACATTAATATCTCATTTCATTGGTCCTAGCTCTTGGTTTCTCTTGTTCATTTTCAATTATTATTGTTAGGCTAGAACGAGTGTTTACAATTCTTGGTAATTCTTCTTTGGCTTCCATCCCTCGCACTTGGCAGAAGCGAGAGCTCGGAGGAATGTATTAATGACCCGACTACAAAGCTCGAATAATAGAAATTTGTTTCCTGGTTCCTTAGTTCATTATCATGTTATTATGTTCAGGCGAATCCTGATGGGTCGCCGTCTGCTCGCGGAGAACTATTGTTTACAAGGAGTTGGTGGTTTTTAGGGTTTTGGCTTCAACATCTTCAAGCGAAGGAAAACAAGACTCGAAGTCTGTGGTGGAAAGGTCAGGAACGTGTGAGTTACATGACTGAAAACCTAACTGTATGTTTACGAGCCTCCAACACTGAAGCAAGATGCCTTAAAGGGGTTTTCCTAAATTAAAATAGATCTGTCCCCAGATTTCACAAATACAAGCTGCCTGCATTGTTTAATAGATCTCTTAGACCTGATGGAGCTGGCGTACTTACCATGAAAATCCCTGTCAGGATGGCTGTATAATCATGATATTAAAGTGCGTATTTCATCTACCCAGCTAATGAGTTGGAGAGCTCATGGTACGAGTCAATGTGCATCGATTCTCCACCTTTCCAACATGACAGCTTGTTCTGAGCAGTGTCAGATGTCAGCAACAGAGTGGAGGAAGAACTCTGAGGAGCTGTCAATCAGACCAGGTTGGTGATAATTCTGCAGCGGGGAGGGTATGAATGAGTTATTCATCCACACAGTGCATGTGCTGGGGGGATTCATAAGTCTAGAGTCACACAGAGTGACACACAGAGTGAATGCAGACTTATCGATCTGGACCAGACAACCCCTTTAATGTTCACAGTTTATATTGTCAAATCCGGTAAAGGATCTTTTATAGGATATCTGTGACAAATCTGTCAGCTCGAAGGTTGGGTTGTCTGTCATATTTGGCGGCAGCCACTTAACAGGGGCCTAGGTCTTCCTGGTTTACTTCAACCCCTACGCAGGAATCTGGCGTCTTCTGCAGGGGCTCCTGAGTTGTGATTGCGGAGTAGTTTCTGACTAGTGGAGTGAGATGAGGCATGAAATCTAATAAGCTCGATTAGGAGAGGAAAAGGACACAATCAGATTGAAAGGCATAGTAAGGGGAAGCCTGGCCAGAGTCCAGGGGATTATTTGAAGTATTAGAGAGATGTTAGACAGCCCAATGGTCAAACCAGTAAGGAAACCTGGACAAGAAAAAGCTGAGTCAGAACACAGAACTTAAAAGGAATGTATATCAGAAAATGACCCGTTTTTTTCATATCATGATCTGTTTCAAAATGCAAAATTAATCATCTTGCAATTTTCACATGTGACACTGGGGCTAATTTAGACTCAAATTAGCCCAATAAAGAGTTTTCAGCAGGCTCATAATCATCAGAGGCACGATCAAAATGAAAGATAACACTTATATTCCCAGCTGATAACACAGAATACACTAATCACAATAGGTGATGTCACAGCTCACCTCCTCCTCCTCCTGTACAATGACTGATAACACCCCTATTATACAGTAGATAACACAGGATCCACCATTCACAATAGGTGATGTCACAGCTCACCTCCTCTTCCTGTACAATGACTGATAACATCTCTATATACAGTAGATAACACAGGATCCACCATTCACAATAGGTGATGTCACAGCTCACCTCCTCCTCCTGTACAATGACTGATAACACCTCTATATACAGTAGATAACACAGGATCCACCATTCACAATAGGTGATGTCACAGCTCACCTCCTCCTCCTGTACAATGACTGATAACACCTCTATATACAGTAGATAGCACAGGATCCACCATTCACAATAGGTGATGTCACAGCTCACCTCCTCCTCCTGTACAATGACTGATAACACCTCTATATACAGTAGATAACACAGGATCCACCATTCACAATAGGTGATGTCACAGCTCACCTCCTCCTCCTGTACAATGACTGATAACACCCTATATACAGTAGATAACACAGGATCCACCATTCACAATAGGTGATGTCACAGCTCACCTCCTCCTCCTGTACAATGACTGATAACACTCTATATACAGTAGATAACCAGGATCCACCATTCACAATAGGTGATGTCACAGCTCACCTCCTCCTCCTCTGTACAATGACTGATAACACCTCTATATACAGTAGATAACACAGGATCCACCATTCACAATAGGTGATGTCACAGCTCACCTCCTCCTCTGTACAATGACTGATAACACCTCTATATACAGTAAATAACACAGGATCCACCATTCACAATAGATGATGTCACAGCTCACCTCCTCCTCCTGTACAATGACTGATACCACCTCTATATACAGTAGATAACACAGGATCCACCATTCACAATAGGTGATGTCACAGCTCACCTCCTCCTCCTGTACAATGACTGATAACACCTCTATATACAGTAGATAACACAGGATCCCACCATTCACAATAGGGATGTCACAGCTCACCTCCTCCTCCTGTACAATGACTGATAACATCTCTATATACAGTAGATAACACAGGAACCACCATTCACAATAGGTGATGTCACAGCTCACCTCCTCCTCCTGTACAATGACTGATAACACCTCTATATACAGTAGATAACACAGGATCCACCATTCACAATAGGGATGTCACAGCTCACCTCCTCCTCCTGTACAATGACTGATAACACCTCTATATACAGTAGATAACACAGGATCCACCATTCACAATAGGTGATGTCACAGCTCACCTCCTCCTCCTGTATAATGACTGATAACACCTCTATATACAGTAGATAACACAGGATCCACCATTCACAATAGGTGATGTCACAGCTCACCTCCTCCTCCTGTACAATGACTGATAAAACCTCTATATACAGTAGATAACACAGGATCCACCATTCACAATAGGTGATGTCACAGCTCACCTCCTCCTCCTGTACAATGACTGATAAAACCTGTATATACAGTAGATAACACAGGATCCACCATTCACAATAGGTGATGTCACAGCTCACCTCCTCCTCCTGTACAATGACTGATAACACCTCTATATACAGTAGATAACACAGGATCCACCATTCACAATAGGTGATGTCACAGCTCACCTCCTCCTCCTGTACAATGACTGATAACACCTCTATATACAGTAGATAACACAGGATCCACCATTCACAATAGTGATGTCACAGCTCACCTCCTCCTCCTGTACAATGACTGATAACACCTCTATATACAGTAGATAACACAGGATCCACCATTCACAATAGGTGATGTCACAGCTCACCTCCTCCTCATGTACAATGACTGATAACACCTCTATATACAGTAGATAACACAGGATCCACCATTCACAATAGGTGAACACCAACTGTCATCTCCTATCTCAGTAATGGGAAAGTCTATATTCAATGAAGACAGACTTTACCCGTGAATTGCGATCGTTGAGAATGAACAATCAGTCCAAGAGGAGACAGAAGCGCACATGGTGGAAAGAAAAACTAATAATTTGTGGCTTAGATATCACTTTGATACTTTAATTATATTCCTGATGTTTTTGTTTTATGATTTAAGAAAAACTAAGATTTTTATAAGGGGCAACTCGTGGCCATAAATTACGTTTTGGGTGTTAGGTCAGTATGGGATCGGTGCCTAAGCCGGAACTTTAAGTATTTTTTTTTTTTTAATACGTTTTCACAGAAACAGGATCTCCCACAAAGATAATTAAAATATTGAACAAATAAATAAATTAGGCAGATTTACACTTCAAAGTATAAACATGTCTACAGTATTTCCCAATCTGAAACATCTTGAAAGCGAGTGTGCGTCTTGCCAAAACCACGGCATGGGTGGATGTGGCGGAGGGGGGGGGAGAAGCATTAAAAATCGTGATTGCATCTGTGCACGGCTCGGAAATGTGTTAATAAAGTGTCTTATGCATAAAACAGACCATTAGTCGGAGGACTGTAAATAAACTTCTTGGCAACGAGTTCTTAAAACCCCCAAAAAACGGCAGAAAAGAAAAAGAGACGTCTGACCCAGATGTAACAACTGATAGGTTCAGTTTTATTGTGTGTATCAGGTAATTCCACCACAACTCCTGTAGTAACACCTCACAAATCCCAAGCGTCGCCGGCCGCACTAGACTAGGATGTTATTCTTTCATTTGTGGAACTGCAGTATAAATGTACAAGAAAATCAAACTTTCTGAGCGAGAGAGATATACGCTTTATACTGTATGGCGCGCTGAGCTGTGAAATGAAGGAATTCTATTGTTGTAAGGTTTGGAGCGGCTACTGTGTAGCCAAATTTATATAGAGGATGCATAAATTACCATGGAGGCAATATAGTCTTGAAATTAGCCGGGGGCCAAAGAGAGAGACTTCTTTGTTCATCGCCTTAATCAGTCAACTTCTATATGGCAATTACCGTATGTAAAAGTATTATTTTCACTAAGGGTGTTTGTAGGATACAATTAGTCTATCCGTGTAGTAATGGGATGGAGCTTGCCATGGGCTTGTGCTCATCCTGATTGACACTTCACGTCTGCAGCATGGTTGAACCCCTGGTCCCAAACTCAGCACTGTCTGATGGCGGATCACTGGAGGAGCTCAGGGAAACTGAAGCTGACCGGATCCATCACTCTGGCCAGCTTCAGAGCAGATCTTGCAAACTGTGTATCAAAAAGCTTGCACTCCTTGGCTAGTAGACCGGCCAATGCTAATAGACTCCAGAGATGGATCCAAGGACGGACAAACTATTGGTGCAATCTGTGCAGTCATACAAGGACCCAAAAGGTAAAGGGGGCCAGTACCACAACCAAAGTAGGTGGAATTGTGCATTATGATGAGCTCTTGGGTTGCAAGGGGCCCTTGTATTGTCCTCTTCTGTCTGTGTCCACCCCTGGGTGTATCTGTCTCCATCTACATTGTCACTCCTGTTTTCTAGCAATCGCTGTTGAATTCTTGGACCAGGTAATATTGAACTTATGCACAAGCTTCAACTCATATGATGCTTCACTTGGACTATGACGTGACTTCATCTAGGTTCTACATTTGCTCCATTTCACCAGTCAACGATCTCTTCACTTTAATTGTCCGCGCACAGTTATCAAGATGATACAAAAGTTTTGTTTGCTCTTCTTGCCATCCATGGATCTATAACTTTCTTCTCCAGCACCACATTTTGAAGGCATCAATTCTTCTTTTGTCCTGTTTCTTTATTGTCCATGGTATTGGTAACTTCCTTCTCCAGCATCACATTTCGAAGGTGTCGATTCTTCTTCTGTCTTGTTTCTTTATCATTCATGGTATTGATAACATCCTTCTCCAGCACCACATTTCGAAGGCATCGATTCTTCTTTTGTCCTGTTTCTTTATAGTCCATGGTATTGATAACATCCTTCTCCGGCACCACATTTCAAAAGTGTAGATTCTTCTTCTGTCTTGTTTCTTCATCATCCAGGTTTCACATCTGTATGTCGCCACAGAAAAAAACAGACTATGTACGAATTGTGTCTTTGTTTGGATGACATGTGTATAGGTAATGTTGGCACTGGGAAAATGTTTCCTAAACATATCTAGAACATATAGAGGGGTAGATATTTGGCAAAAAAGTATCGGCACACATTTTTTAAATGTACTGAAAATATGTTTTTTAAGTAGCAGCATCCAACCTAAAATGTATCCTCTAGTTCCAAATGTGGAAAGCTAAAAAAGAAAGAAAAAACAATGCGATAAGATCACATCTCACTGTGCACTTGACCCAATCCTGTCCCACTTCATCCCAAACCTCACCACAGTGTTCATCCCAACCCTAACCCATCTCTTCAACCTATCACTAACAACTGGTGTTTTCCCCTCAAGCTTTAAACATGCCTCAATCACACCTATCCTCAAAAAGCCCTCTCTTGACCCATTCTCTGTATCTAGCTATCGCCCTATATCACTTCTCCCTATGCCTCAAAACTACTGGAACAACACGTCCATCTTGAACTGTCCTCCCACCTCTCATCTTGCTCCCTCCTCGACCACCTACAATCTGGCTTCCGGCCACTCCACTGAAACTGCCCTAACTAAGGTCACCAATGACCTACTATCTGCCAAGGCAAAGCGACACTACTCTGTCCTCCTCCTCCTAGACCTTTCCTCTGCCTTTGACACAGTGGACCATTCCCTATTACTACAGAACCTCTCATCTCTTGGTACCACAGACTTGGCCCTATCTTGGATCTCCTCCTACCTAACAGACCGGACATTCAGCGTCTCCCACTCACACACCACCTCCTCACCGCACCCTCTATCTGCGGGAGTCCCACAAGGTTCAGTCCTAGGGCCCCTGCTCTTCTCCATCTACACCTTCGGCCTCGGACAGCTCATATAATCTCATGGCTTTGAATATCACCTCTATGCTGATGACAAAGATCTACATCTCTGGACCAGATATCACCTCCCTACTAACCAGAATCCCTCAATGTCTGTCCGCTATTTCATCCTTTTCTCCGCTAGATTCCTAAAGCTTAATATGGACAAAACAGAATTCATCATCTTTCCCCCATCTCACACAACCCCTCCAATGGACCTATCAATTAATGTAAACGACTGCCCACTCTCTCCAGGCCCACAAGCTCGCTGCCTCGGGGTTATCCTTGACACTGATCTCTCTTTTAAACCACATATCCAAGCCCTCTCCACCTCCTGCCGACTTCAACTCAAAAATATCTCACGTATCTGTACGTTCCTCAACCAAGAATCTGCAAAAACCCTAGTCCATGCCCTCATCATCTCCCGCCTCGACTACTGCAACCTCCTGCTCTGTGGCCTCCCCTCTAACACTCTTGCACCCCTCCAATCTATTCTAAACTCTGCTGCCCGACTAATCCACCTGTCTCCCCGCTATTCCCCGGCCTCTGCTCTCTGTCAGTCCCTGCACTGGCTCCCCATTACCCAAAGACTCCAGTTCCAAACCCTAATCATGACATACAAAGCCATCCACAACCTGTGTCCTCCATACATCTGTGACCTCGTCTCCCGGTACCTACCTGCACGCAACCTCCGATCCTCTCAAGATCTCCTTCTCTACTCCCCTCTTATCTCCTCTTCCCACAATCGCATACAAGACTTCTCCCGGCTTCCCCCCTACTCTGGAACTCTCTACCACAACACATCAGACTCTCGGCTACCATGGAAACCTTCAAAAAGAACCTGAAGACCTACCTCTTCCGACAACCTGCAATAACCACCGATCCACCAAACCACTGCAAGACCAGCTCTACCCTCACCTGCTGTATCCTCACCCACCCCCTGTAGATTGTGAGCCCTCGCGGGCAGGGTCCTTTCTCCTACTGTACCAGTCGTAACTTGTATTGTCTAAGATTACTGTACTTGTATTTATTATGTATACCCCACCTCACATGTAAAGCGCCATGGATTAAATGGCGCTATAATAATAAATAATAAAATAATAATGCGAAAGTGGAAAAAATGTGGAATACTTACCATCATGTTTCCCTTTTTACTTCTGTATTTTGGCATACAAATTATAATGACAAGTAATTGGGTCATCTGAGGTATTTACCTAATTTCAAGACTTTCTAAAGACTGGATGTTTTATTTTATTATGTTCATAGAATTCAAAGAGTGTTTCCTACGGACTTAAGCTGCAATCTTAATTGTAATCTTTTTGACATTATTTCTCCAAAAAAAGTTTGTTCCCAAAAAGTTTTTCTTTAAAAGTGATTTCAGATGTTGCAGCAATATAACTATCACATCATTCTATAAATCCTTCCCAGGTTTATCCCAATTCATTGACTTTTTCCTCCCGTTGTGATTGACATTTAAATGAGTCTTAAGCATCGCGTTACCTCCGAAGCACTTGACACGATCTCAAACCTTTCCGACTGGAGGTATTAAAGTGACATTGTGGAAGCATTTTCATTGCTGAGATTTCAGGTTATATATATCCTCCTTGTCTGTAATAGGCTATCAAATCCTTAAAGGAACACTATCGGTGCGGTTATAATTCAGCCTCAATGAAAAACGACCGGCGGGCGACTGGCGATGTCCATTTAGCCAATAAATCTGTCGTCGCCGACTGATTTCCATTTCCTGCGAAATAAACAAATTACTATTGGTTTCTTTCAAGCGGCAGATGACGGGCGAAACACAAACCCCCTCTTGTGTTTTTAACCGCTGAGATGACTTAGGAAGAAGATGGCAGCCGACGGTAACAGAAGGAGCCTCTATTCTTTCGCACCTGTTAGAAAATGGGCCGGAGATTTCCATAATATAACCGAAAATTCAGACACGTCTTAAGTCAATGCTTTGAGGAAGCGAGCTCAAGAGCGGCCAAAACTAAATCCTTAGGAGTATATGAGTCCTCGGAAATATCCATTATGAATCAACCGTAGTACTGTCCCCCCCGATCCCGCATGATGACTTTCCCAGCACAGGTGAAAGGATTTTATGAGGAGCAATTCATACACAACCGCCGTAAAACCGATCAGCTTAGACTCGTCTGCTAGAAACTTCAAGTTTAAAAAAGAACCTTTGTGTCCTGTTCACATAAACTCGCTTTATAGGATCGGATGTCTCCTTTTTTTTTATTATTGCTAGATCATACTCACATTTTATTTTTATAGCAATTGTTTTTATTTATTATTTTTTTATTTGTAAGCAGCATTTATTTTGAATATTAAATTTCAGTTTTATCTTTTCAAGTCAGGAAACTATAGAAGAAATGCAGATTTTTATTAATAATAAATAATAATAATAATATATTTGAAATCAAATTTTGAAACACTGAAAATAGTTTTAGCTAAATTGAAAATTAAAATTTGATAATGGTTATTACATCAGAGTTGGTATAATGAACGTATATTATCTATTTTTAACCCTGTAATGACCCAGCCTGTTAGAGAATTAGCTGTGTTTCCACCATCAGAAACACACGTATATGACGAGCGAATTCCGCTCCGTCTAAGTCCCGCCCCCTTCTGACCGCGTTATTTCCGAGGTGTTCAGAGACACTCCGGAACAAACCCGGAAATAACGCAGGCTACATAGCCCTGTGTAAATTCTGTTGCGGCGACGCAACGTCGCCACAGACTCTAGACATGCTCGGTTAAAAGACCGCCGCATTCCGTAAACCAGTTCCTAGCTAATTTTGCGCATAGTGGAGATGGATTTCTTGAAATCCCTCCACTATGCTGTACATTGGACCTGCGTGTTTGGCGCTGCGCCAACGCACATGCCAAAACGCAGCATTTCCTGATGCTAATCCTACCGTGAAACTCACCCTTACTGACGTACGTCAGAACTTTTTAGATTCTAATAACTTAGCTTCAGAGATCTTGTTTTATGAGAGAGGAGTAGAGAGAGAGTGATAGGCTTTTTTAGGTGCTGTTTGTAGATAATATCACGATTAATATATAAAATACACATAAATACATTTATATACTGTTTCTGTGTACTCTATAAACATAATTATTTTGCCATTTATTGACCATATACTTTTAAACATTTCACACTACGTCACCGATTCAACTCATTGTTTGTGGAAAGGTTCTTTACTTTTCTGTAATAATTGCGAATTTTTATATTGTTTTAGACGCCATGATTCCATGGTGCTGTACATTTTATGTAAATAGTTTTTTGTAGTCATTTTTATATTAAACTTTTATGAATTTTTAATGTCATGTGCGAGTCTCAGTCACTGATGAGTCACAGAAAAGCCTGGTGATTAGATTATTTACCAATCTTGACCATGCAATCAAAAGGTTATATGGCCGGGGATGAGAGATTCCTCTGATCCCTGCTGTTAGAGCAAAAGCTAGGCTGTCACTAGAGGACTTATGACCAATTTAAAAATGGCCAGTTTTTGCTCTTTTTGTATTCCCACTGCTCCCCTTTCACTTTTTTTAATCTTTTATAATCCACCATACAGTTCCAGCGATATGGGCCTTTTTTTAACTTTTAATGACATTAAAGAGGACCTGTCAAATGCATAAAAAATTTAGTTAAATTACTTGTGAAAATCCCAACAACATTCCCTTAATTCTGACGCTTTTTTCCCTTTTGCGCTGTGTCGCTCAATTGCAGAGATATTCATAGTTTTGCTTTGGAGCACTGTATGTGAAATCTCTGCTTGTAGTGCAACTGAGCATTTCTTCAGAGTCTTATCTTGAGGGCGTGCACTTTCATCTCTTCACCGTGTAAGTTTCCTATCAGTATGTCTTTGGCGTGTGGGAGGAAAATGGAGGAAACCCATGAAAACGCAGGAAGAATAGAAAAACTCTTGGCAGATGTATGTTGTCCTTGGTGGGATTTGAACCCAGCAACCAGCGGTAAGATTACAGTGTTAACCACTGGGCCACTGTGCCACCCACTAGTACACTAAAATTGGCTCCGTGACACAATTATTAGTTTGGCACTGTTAAGACTAGAAGGGACGATACTGTTAAGACTAGAAGGATTGTGGCCGTTACTATGTGTTGGCACTATGGAGCCAAGGACATGATGGGCGTTATTTAAAGGATCGGCGCTATAGGAGGATGGCACTGTGAGAGCCGCTATTAGCTGGGGCTTCAATGATGGTGACTGTTGGGCTGGCACTATATACAGTACATCATGGCACAAATAATACCGTACTGCTTATAGGTTGTGACCCAACTATGGGCCAAAAGTCTCCTCGGACCCAGGATTATAAATTATTTGGAAAAGATTTTGCATTCTCTCGCTTGGCCGACCACTTTCCCAAACTTTGATACATGAGTATCTGGCGCAAGTTTTACTATGACATTCAATATTGGCAAATGGCAAGATTACATAAACCTAAACTCGTCCATATGGTGGAAGTATTTATGATTAGGTCATAAAGTAGATGGTAGAGGCCGCTCTAGAGACACTGAGGACAATGGCCTGACTATGTGAGCCACAATTTATAACTTTATTCCTTGCAAGAACAGATGTATGAGGCTGAAAAAAAAAATCATAAAAATATTATGACCCCCGGTTATGAATCTATCATGACGTTCATAACGCAGAAACACAGGACTCACTGCTCCGCTGCCAGGATTCACCTCGCCCCGCACCCAGTGACATGGACACATTATGGCTGCACCATTTACAGACGCAATTATAGAGACTCTGGAGTTTTATACACTTCTTTGATGACACTTAATTATGTCATTTTATACAAATTCAATGGAAGAGTTTTAAGACTTCCAAACTTAATGGGGCGGATTTTTTAATACCGTCTGAAAGTGCAACGGCAGAAAACTAGATGAGTTTAGGATTCAGATGCTTCATATTATAGACAGAGGCATGCGCTCTTAATTTTACAGCATTTGGTGCATGTCAGAAATCTTTCTTATTTACTCAGCATTAAGGATGGTTAATTTTATACTATAAAATGTGATTAAACGGTGATGAACGCAATCATAAAACGAAGTATTGTAACAAATCACTGAGACAACCATTCTTTTCATAATTATTTCCTATGATGTAAATAAATTAATAAATGTGGTTTTATGGGAGTATTATAGTAGTTATATTCTTGTACATAGGGGCAGTATTATAGTAGTTATATTCTTGTACATAGGGGCAGTATTATAGTAGTTATATTCTTGCACATAG
>JARQOD010000006.1:5531200-5559691 GCA_033576555.1 Oophaga sylvatica
AAAATGCCTTTAAAGTGGTTTCCAAGATTTAGATATTATTGATAGCCCATCAATATCAGGTCACCACCGATAAACTTGAACCAGATGACGAAGCAATTAAAAGTACAATTTGTAAGATGCGGTACAACACAGCGCCATACAATTTGTAGTGCTGTTTTTAGGTACTGCGCCTTAACTCCCATTCACTTCAATATGAGTTGAGCTGCAGTACCTAAGAATGACCACTACACAGTCCATTGACTTTTACTTGCTGAAAATTTTTTTAGAAATACATTGTTAAAAAATAGAATAAAGCTTAATAAACCATGGTTAAAAAAAAATCTTATAACCATTTAATGTTAATTGAATTATTATATTTTATGTATTCTTGATTGGCCCTGTTATCTGTGTACTTCTGGTGTTTATATGATTGGGTAATAACTGCTTGGTGTTGGTACCGCAATGGGTGTTGGAACAGCCCCTATCTGATGATAATGACCTATTCTATGAATAGCTCATCAATATATTAGTCCTGGACTATCTTTTTAAAACTACATGATAGTCTTAATTATACAAAACCTCAAAAATCACTGAAGAACCATTGTGACGAAATATACTCATAGATGATAGCCTCCAGAAGGGGATTTTGGGAAATTCTAAACATCAATGTTGAATTTCTAGAACCATTTTCAACATATTGTAATTATATTTAAGTGCAAAGCAAAAGTTGAGACCCACTTACCCTAAGTTCCCACTGATTCAGACAATAGGTTCTAAAAGAGGATTGTGGTAACATGGGATCAATGTGTTCATGGCTATGATTGTATCTATGACCATTGCCACCAGTATATTTCTATGAAGATAGTTGCTTTATTTTTTAGGGGAGGGAGTATAGTGCATAAAAATTGAGATGTTTCCCAAAAGTTGACAACCCCTTTAAATGTTACATTTGTCCTCATAGTTATTAATGCCATCTTCATAACTCTGATTGGTTATTATTGGTCAATTATCATTCTCTTTGGTTGAGTCCAGAAGGAAAATGAAAGAAAACCCTTAGAAGAGGTTACCCAAATCCATGTAAAATGAGCAGATTGACTGTAGAAAATTGTAAGACATGTATGTACAGAGCTGAAGATTCTTCTTTTTTTGGTGTTTTTGTTTTTATTAGTGTTTTTTACTGTTTAAAAAAAGTTGGAAAAATTTCCAAATGTGAGGTTCAGTAAAAAAATATTACCAAAATGATAAGACTGTTTTTGAAGCAGGGTATTTGCTTTTTTTTATGAAAACGGCAAATAACAAAAATTGCATAACTAAAGCATATAAAAATGTAAACTTTAGAGACCGTCTTGAGTAAAATGTAAAACATCTCTTCTTTTTTGCCTGGTATGTTTTCTTATCAACCTAAAAAAAATTCTTCTTGCTGCTTCTCATAAGTTATTTAGTCGTTGACTAAAAAATATTAAATATCAATAAAAGTGCCATTAATATTACTGTCTTGATATATAAATATATCACAGTAAACTTATTCTAATTAAAGAGACAGCACACTTGCCTCTGCTTTCTTCTTGTGACCATCACCAGTCAATTCTGTCTTTAGACGTTTATCAAAAAATCTGCAACCACTTGATCAGTGATTGTTCTATCGCTGGGATGTGTTGTCCCTACGATCGGGTAGACAGCTTTAAATATTTACTTTCACAGGGTATATAGCCATAACTCTGCATCCCCATGTTTTTTATGAATGTAAAGGATGCGGAAAATACACAACCCTTGAAAGAAACTTTGAAAATTTTCTCTACGCTTTTTTCCAAAAATGAAAAATCTTCCTTAAAAAATGTATTATAATTTCAAGAGCCTTATGTTAATCAAATGTTTTAAACATTCACATCATGACAAAGTTTGTTGAACACTATGGAAATTTGCATTAAATTCAGTGTAATATAAAGCTAGATTTCCAGCCCATAGTCATCATCATGAAAATATTTTACAGTATTGGAATGTTCCAAACCAAATGTATCATCCTTGAAAGCCGGGACAGGGTGATTTGGCAAAGACGGGTTCATCTATCTACAGTTGCATTAGTTTTCATTTCTCTATTTTTTTTTCTTTCTGTAAGTTGTTTTTTTTTTTCATTCTAGGATTTTAGATTTAAAAGGAACCTGTCCCAGTGATAAAAAAAAAAACTTTTATAAATAAGAAAAAGTATTAAAATAGCCTAGTAGAATTTTACCAGGGAATAGAGTTCTTCTCTTGAAATGCTTCCCAAAGTGCCAAATGTAAGGTCTTAAAAGAGAGCACTTCCTGTTTGGTAGAATCACATGGTGCATAATCTGATCCCTCTCAGCCAGTCAACAGGTCACCAAAGGATCACTGATGCCATCTGTCTCTTGTTTCTAATTTTGACCATTTATTAGGAATTTTGGATGATCAGTTGAGGTTCTCATCTTAGCCAACCATGTCACAAATTAAGGAGATAAATGGGACCAAACAACTGGTCAATACGTTCGTAGCTCTGCGGTTTCCATTCAGGGATTTAAATCTGCAGATTGGTATAAATAAATCTTCCGCTACCACGAGACAACAATAACAAAAGAATAAAGCACAAAAGATACATTTTTCATCTGTTGGCAACCAGCCCACTCATTCATAATGCAAAGTAGGTCCCCATGATTAAGAATAAATTATCTAAACTGTCCAAAATCTCTAGATATGGCCATCTTAAATAGGTTATTGACCCCTTAAAATCTTTTTAAAAGCCGTCCATCTTACTTGAAATATAGTTGTGCCACTCGTCTCCCAGCAGTGTCAGATCCCCT
Source organism: Oophaga sylvatica (assembly GCA_033576555.1). Taxonomy (NCBI): domain Eukaryota; kingdom Metazoa; phylum Chordata; class Amphibia; order Anura; family Dendrobatidae; genus Oophaga; species Oophaga sylvatica. The sequence continues at coordinate 5,533,996 of JARQOD010000006.1, forward strand.
ACCGGTTGTACTTCTTCTGGTTGGATGGGAATGAGAGCACTGTAGCCAATCACTGATTACGGTGCTGACCAAAGCGCCAATGCTGCAGCCAGTTATTGGCTTCTGTGGTCACTTGTGTGTCCGACTGAGAAAGAACGTATGAAGATTGGTGGGGAACCGAGGCAATGTTGGCAGGTGCTCAATTAGACAAGTGTTTTTTGGATTTTTTTTATTTGTTAAAAAACATTTAAACACCGAACAGCCCCTTTAAAGTGGCCATGCATTCGAGATTTTGAATAGTGTTGCATATTTTCTGGGAACCTTTTTTTTTTTTTTTGGCATATGCCAGTATGTGGTCCTCTGGATTTGTCTTCGCTCCCGGGACAAGTGCTAAACATAGAGCATAAAGAAAGTCATACAATGTCACATGATTCTTTTGAGAGCTGCTGATTGGCTGAGAATGATCATCTTATATCATATGGCTTCCTACCCTGCACCAAAATTGACTATTTAGTGATAAAATTACACCTTGAGCATCGTCTCTAAGGGCTTCACACTAAAAGGGGAAAATTTATAAAGGGAAAAGTTGAGGCATTGCCCAAAGACCAAATTAAATTTCTGTTCTTATTTGTTTTCAACCTTATCGGTATGGACACCGTGCTCAACTTGACTTTTACACCCTTTCTGGCACTGATTTCCCCATGGAGTAAGTTGGAGCCAAAGATGTAGTTGAGGGTGATAAGGCAGGTGTTGGGTATCGGAGTGGCCGCACCAAAAAATTAATCTAATATGCACAGAAAGAAAGAAAGTAAACTTTTGAATAAAGCTTAGGATGCTGAGCACCAATGATTTCATATACTATGGCAACTGCATACATTGCCTATCTTGTCCCGGACCCATCCATCATTGTAAAATTGAATCACATGTACTTAAATTTTCACAAAAATTAGAAAAACATGGCTACTCTCTTCCAAAAAATAACACCTCCTCTGTCCACCTTTTTTGGGCATTGCAGCTGAGCTTTTGTAATTTGTACTGAGCTGCAATACCACTCTCAACCTCCAGGCAGGTGAGGCACTGTTTTTCTAATTCTGGATAATCCGTAAAGACTAAAAATCTTTAGAAAAAAAAGTATTTCCCAAGAATCTTCTGAGCTTGAAGTATCGACAGAGCCAGTTTATTCCACGTTCTTTTCTTTCCTGAGAACGAAACTGTAGTAGAGTCTCTTTCATGTGAAGATCACAAGTGAGCGTGTTCCGAGCTCTGATCGCTGTCATGGCTGTCGTCATTGGCTAGTGAGTCAACCGTGTGTTGAAGGTTCGCAGCTCCGATCCCAGACAGCTCGGAAGGTAGTAAAGTTCCTTTTTTGACATTGACCAGTTCTTTTTCTCGCGCGGCGGCTCCCTGCTGACCTCCCTTCACTCGCTTCCACTTCATTCTACGATTTTGAAACCAAACTTTCACCTTTATAAAAAGAAAAAGAGGAGAACAATCAGTTTATTAAATAGGTGGCAATAAAACGACAACATTTTGACTCTCAGACTCTCATAAAATGTTTTGCTAATGAAAAACTGCAGGATTCGCATGGCTGAAGAACTTGGAAAATCTCAAATTTCTAGACATTTTTCAATCTTAGTAATATTATGTCTGAAGTGGTAACATTAAAGTAGACACAGGATGAAGGTTTTTCGTTAGATAAAAAGATAGACAAATAGATAGATTTTATATATATAGCTGGATAGAAGACTCTGTACATAGATAGATAGATAGATAGATAGATAATAGATAGATAGATAGATAGATAGATAGATAGATAGATAGACAATAGATATACAGTGCCTTGCGAAAGTATTCTGCCCCCTGGAACTTTTCAACCTTTTCCCACATATCATGCTTCAAACATAAAGATATCAAATGTAAATTTTTGTGAAGAATCAACAACAAGTGGGACACAATTGTGAAGTTGAAATTTATTTGTTATTTTAAATTTTTGTGGAAATAAAAAAACTGAAAAGTGGGGCGTGCAATATTATTCGGTCCCTTTAACTTAATACTTTGATGCGTCACCTTTTGCTGCGATTACAGCTGCAGTCGCTTGGGGTATGTCTCTATCAGTTTTGTACATCGAGAGACTGAAATTCTTGCCCATTCTTCCTTGGCAAACAGCTGGAGCTCAGTGAGGTTGGATGGAGATCGTTTGTGATCAGCAGTTTTCAGCTCTTTCCACAGATTCTCGATTGGATTCAGGTCTGGACTGTGACTTGGCCATTCTAACACCTGGATACGTTTATTTGTGAACCATTCCATTGTAGATTTTGCTTTATGTTTGGGATCATTGTCTTGTTGGAAGACAAATCTCCGTTCCAGTCTCAGGTCTTTTGCAGACTCCAACAGGTTTTCTTCAAGAATGGTCCTGTATTTGGCTTCATTCATCTTCCCATCAATTTTAACCATCTTCCCTGTCCCTGCTGAAGAAAAGCAGGCCCAAACCATGATGCTGCCACCACCATGTTTGACAGTGGGGATGGTGTGTTCAGGGTGATGAGCTGTGTTGCCTTTACGCCAAACATATCGTTTGGCATTGTTGCCAAAAAGTTCTATTTTGGTTTCATCTGACCAGAGCACCTTCTTCCACATGTTTGGTGTCTCCCAGGTGGCTTGTTGCAAACTTTAAACCACACTTCTTATGGATATCTTTGAGAAATGGCTTTCTTCTTGCCACTCTTCCATAAAGGCCAGATTTGTGCAGTGTACGACTGATTGTTGTCCTATGGACAGACTGTCCCACCTCAGCTGTAGATCTCTGCAGTTCATCCAGAGTGATCATGGGCCTCTTGGCTGCATCTCTGATCAGTCTTCTCCTTGTTTGAGATGAAAGTTTAGAGGGACGGCCGGGTCTTGGTAGATTTGCAGTGGTATGATGCTCCTTCCATTTCAATATGATCGCTTGTACAGTGCTCCTTGGGATGTTTAAAGTTTTGGAAATCATTTTGTATCCAAATCCGGCTTTAAACTTCTCCACAACAGTATCACGGACCTGCCTGTTGTGTTCCTTGGTCTTCATGACGCTCTCTGTGCTTCAAACAGAACCCTGAGACTATCACAGAGCAGGTGCATTTATACAGAGACTTGATTACACACAGGTGGATTATATTTATCATCATTAGTCATTTAGGACAACATTGGATCATTCAGAGATCCACAATGAATTTCTGGAGTGAGTTTCCTGCACTGAAAGTAAAGGGGACGAATAATATTGCACGCCCCACTTTTCAGTTTTTGTATTTCCACAAAAATTTAAAATAACCAATAAATTTCGTTCATCTTCACAATTGTGTCCCACTTGTTGTTGATTCTTCACCAAAAATTTACATTTGGTATCTTTCTGTTTGAAGCATGATATGTGGGAAAAGGTTGAAAAGTTCCAGGGGGCCGAATACTTTCGCAAGGCACTGTATATATAGTAGATAGATAATAGATAGATAGATAATAGATAGATAATATATAGATAGTTATAAATATATATAGCACAGATATCACGTCTTTTAGGATCATGTGACACTGTTCAGCTCTTTTACTTTGCACTATGGTAATAATATTGTGCACTGGGCACCAGTCCTCCCAGTCACGCTCATTACTGGTAACGTTAGGCGATACAGCCACCGATATTGATGTGGAGTATTTATTACTGAGCCGTCACTGGAGCTGTCAGAATTCCTCCCGGACGTCAGGACGAAGCAGCTTCTGTTTCTCTACAACTCATCAGGCTTCTCCCGGGAGCCTCTAACATCACATGCACTTGGAAGTTGTTCCCTGGGCTCCGGCACACTCATGCCTCACTGTGGCCCTCAGCACTGAGCGATGCCCACAAGCTCTCTTTGAAATGTAGAATTTCCATTATTACAGAAGTGCACTAAAAACCATGAGACTGTAATAAGAAATATGACTGATTTCTAAGATTTATAAAAACAAAGCTCAATTAAGCAAGGCCTGTCGTTTGCTCTAAAATTATTATTTTCTACCTGGTATTAATTCCGCTGTTCTCCTGAATCCGGAGATGCTTTTCGTTTGTTCCTGCTCCTCTCCATTCCTGAGATATGGCCCCATCTTCCCAGGACAATAATGTAGTCATTTAGCCAATTGGGCATGATCCTCTAGAAGACGCCCACAGAGAAGAGTTGAAGACCACACCCACTTGGCTTATAAGACTAGAATTATACTCATAAAAGTGGAGACCGTATCTCAGGAACGGAGAGGCGCAGAAACGTAAGAAAAATATCGCTGAAGTTAGGTGAAGAGCGATATTTACACCCAGAAAACAAAATGATACATTTTTTATCATGTAAAATATTTTCTTTAAACAAAAAAATAAAATTAACGTTGTTCTCCACTTTAAAGATATTAAAAATAAATAAATAAAAAAGGTCCCCAACTATGTTTTTACTGAAAAGATCTCATTGATCAGCTGTAATTATTGAGAATCCAGATAGTAAGTGTTCAATTTCCCTACAGCACCTCTAGAGGGGAAATGGAGCATTACATGTCTATTGCAATCAATAAGCAATCTAACCGAGGTTAAATAAAAATAAATACAAAAAGACTCTTAGCTGCTTTCCACTCGGCCTTACACAATAGAGTTAGGTCTGGATGGCTCCATTAACCATCGATCCATCAACCAGCGATCACACGATCTCCGAGACCTTTGGCTGAAGTGGAGTACATCTTTCAAGAATCAGACGCCAACTGCGCGCTCATCTGACCTGGATTGCTAATTTTTGGTTTTGCCTTTTCATTTTCCCCCTCCTCTTTTGAAAGAGCTATAACTTTTTTTTTATTTTACCGTCAACACAGTGAAATGAGGACTTGTTTATTTTGGGACATGTAATAGTTTTGATTCTGCATTTGATTTTTAGGTTTGTTTTTATGTTCTTCACTGTGAATTAAAAATGAACTTTCAGCCTTATTCCCCAGGTAAGTACAATTATAGCAAACCCAAACTTGGAAAGTTTTATTTTTTTTTTACGTGATTAAAAAAAAGAATAGAAATTTGTAAAAGTAAAAAATTTGGTTTATGTCGACCTTTTCTGAGACCCGTAATGTTTCCATTTTTCCATCGATGGGTCTGTATAAGGACTCGTCTTTTGCATTTTTATTGGTGACATTATGGGATACATATTATATTCTGAAGGAGGCATCAAGGAGGAAGCAATCTTAGCAAATTTAGTAGTAAAAAGGAAGACGGGTACAGAAAAAATGTGGGAAAATTTTTTTGATACAACTAATAAAAGATAAATGAATTTAGCAAAAAGTAAAAAATAAATAAAAAAATAAATTAAATAATATATACCGGTATATATATGTATATATATATATATTATATATACCTTTAAACTATAAAAGTTCTGCTAATGTTTTTATGCTAATATTTCTTAGGACATGCAATTATTTTCTATGAGTCTGGAATGTAACTGTAGCTCCTTATGTTCCAGTATAAAGAACTACGAGTAAATCCTAAATAGTACATTGATCTATCAGTTACATCTGTTCCCCAGAATCTTCTCTTTTCACTTCGTCAGCTCGGTGGGTCACCCTCATGTCTCCAAAGTGCTGATTACACTGCAGTTACTGGAGCAGGATGCAGAATGTGAATCTACGGCCGGGCGCGCGGAGCGGTTTATATATAGACCGCTATAATTATCCTTCATCACCAGTCCCCAGATACCTGCAACTAAGTCACAATATTAATAGAGAGGAAGGAATACGGAGATTCTCAGTTCATAAAACTTTCTAAGGCTCATTAAGATCTAGATAAACGAAGGTTTATTCCTAAAATCCCAATATGATTGGATAATTAATTTTTGCATATTAATACCTGAAATACATAGTATAACATAGTTATTAAGGTTGAAGGAAGACTTTAAGTCCATCTAGTTCAACCATATCCTATCTAACCTGCCCTAACATGTTGATCAGAGTTATAATATATAACTATTCTATCGTCCATACTTTATGATGGCTATAGTATAGTATTACATAAATTATACTCTTGTACATAGGGGCAGTATATAGTAGTTTATATTGTACATAGGCAGTGTTATAGTATTATATATTGTACATAGGGGCAGTGTTATAGTAGTTATATTCTTGTACATAGGGGCAGTATTATAGTAGTTATATTCTTGTATATAGGGCAGTATTATAGTAGTATATTTGTACATAGGGGCAGTATTATAGTAGTTATATTCTTGTACATAGGAGCAGTATTATAGTAGTTATATCTTGTACATAGGGGGCAGTATTATAGTAGTTATATTCTTGTACATAGGGCAGTATTATAGTAGTTATATTCTTGTACATAGGGAGCAGTATTATAGTAGTTATATTCTTGTACATAGGGGTAGTATTATGGTAGTTATATTCTTGTACATAGGGCAGTATTATAGTAGTTATATTCTTGTACATAGGGGCAGTATTATAGTAGTTATATTCTTGTACATAGGGGTAGTATTATGGTAGTTATATTCTTGTACATAGGAGCAGTATTATAGTAGTTATATTCTTGTAATAGGAGCAGTATTATAGTAGTTATATTCTTGTACATAGGAGCAGTATTATGGTAGTTATATTCTTGTACATAGGAGAGTATTATGGTAGTTATATTCTAGTACATAGGAGCAGTATTATAGTAGTTATATTCTTGTACATAGGGCAGTATTATGGTAGTTATATTCTTGTACATAGGAGCAGTATTATAGTAGTTATATTCTTGTACATAGGAGCAGTATTATAGTAGTTATATTCTTGTACATAGGGGTAGTATTATAGTAGTTATATTCTTGTACATAGGGGTAGTATTATAGTAGTTATATTCTTGTACATAGGAGCAGTATTATGGTAGTTATATTCTTGTACATAGGGGTAGTATTATAGTAGTTATATTCTTGTACATAGGGGCAGTATTATAGTAGTTATATTCTTGTACATAGGGGTAGTATTATAGTAGTTATATTCTTGTACATAGGGGCAGTATTATAGTAGTTATATTCTTGTACATAGGAGCAGTATTATGGTAGTTATATTCTTGTACATAGGAGCAGTATTATGGTAGTTATATTATTGTACATAGGGGCAGTATTATAGTAGTTATATTCTTGTACATAGGGGCAGTATTATAGTAGTTATATTCTTGTACATAGGAGTAGTATTATGGTAGTTATATTCTTGTACATAGGGGTAGTATTATAGTAGTTATATTCTTGTACATAGGGGCAGTATTATAGTAGTTATATTCTTGTACATAGGGGTAGTATTATGGTAGTTATATTCTTGTACATAGGGGTAGTATTATAGTAGCTATATTCTTGTACATAGGGGCAGTATTATAGTAGTTCTATTCTTGTACATAGGAGCAGTATTATAGTAGTTATATTCTTGTACATAGGAGCAGTATTATAGTAGTTATATTCTTGTACATAGGAGCAGTATTATATTAGTTATATTCTTGTACATAGGGGCAGTATTATAGTAGTTATATTCTTGTACATAGGGGTAGTATTATAGTAGTTATATTCTTGTACATAGGGGCAGTATTATAGTAGTTATATTCTTTTACATAGGGGTAGTATTATGGTAGTTATATTCTTGTACATAGGAGCAGTATTATAGTAGTTCTATTCTTGTACATAGGAGCAGTATTATAGTAGTTATATTCTTGTACATAGGAGCAGTATTATAGTAGTTATATACTTGTACATAGGGAGCAGTATTATAGTAGTTATATTCTTGTACATAGGAGCAGTATTATAGTAGTTCTATTCTTGTACATAGGAGCAGTATTATAGTAGATATATTCTTGTACATAGGAGCAGTATTATAGTAGTTATATTCTTGTACATAGGGGCAGTATTATAGTAGTTATATTTTTGTACATAGGGGGCAGTATTATAGTAGTTATATTCTTGTACATAGGGGCAGTATTATAGTAGTTATATTCTTGTACATAGGGGCAGTATTATAGTAGTTATATTCTTGTACATAGGGGGCAGTATTATATTATAATCAACGAAAGCAGTCCAGTTCCATGATACCAATAATTTATTTATTCCAGTGGGAAAGAGTACAAACTTCAAGTGGATTTGTTAAAATATCATGATAGAAATTTAAAACATCAGCACATTTCAGGTAAGCACACCCTTAGCCATGACTGTAGTTATCTTTCAGGTGAGGGGATCCAGCACCATATAGGATCAATGGAACTGAACTTCCAAAGAACACAGATCCGTGGGTACCACAAGAAAAAGATCAGGCCAATTGTGGCAATTTTTTAGGAATAAAAAGGTGGCACTCACCGCCCCTTAGATGCCTTTTTTAATAAAAAAAAGAATTAAAACATAGTTGTAGGAGTGAATGGAAGTTAGTGTGTCCACATTGAGTTCCATTCACTTCTGTTACTATGTTTTAATTCTTTTTTTAATGAAAAAATCTTCTTTGGGACGGTGAGTGCCACCTTTTTCTTTCTAAAAAAATTCCTAACACAGTATTTCTACTTTTTTCTTTTAAAATCCCAACTCTCTGTAATACAGGAAAGCCTACATTGACTATCACATTAATAAAGTCTTCAAAATGAAAGCGTTTTTACAAATTCCAACCGGAAAGATTTCCAACATCTGTGTGTGTCTGTGTATCTGTGAGCAGGGAGATATATAGTAAGGCGCACATATATATCATATAGAGCTACATACTGTGGGCATAAATTATGTGGAGGATTGAAAACATTTGCTTTCTACACTTTTGACGAGTTGCGGAAACTCCCTATTTCCTTGGCACCTGACATGCGCTCATAGAAATATATTGGTTTAGAAATGTTTTCCTGGTCATCTGCTCCACATTTGTGGCTAATACTTTGCACATTGAATGTGGTGCATTACTGGTCAAGTATAATTGCAATAAAATCAACTTGAATCCTTTTTTGTATCATATTTAGGAATTTCCCTATAAGCTACGTACTGATATATTATTATTATTATTATTATTATTTCCCTCTTTATAAGAACAGATGCCCAAGGTCAGGGCAATAAAATAAGACATTTTACCATACACATGAAACATAATACACAACATGACAAAAACATCATAGTAACAATATCGCAACACTTATCCTATGGCCACTGTTTTCAATATGTCCCTTGAACAAGTCCCTTAAAGGGATTGTCTACATTGGACACACCCTTTTTGCTAGAAACACCCCTGAAAATACCCTCCCCACAGAGGCTGTACACCGAGCAACTAGCTGTCAGCAATTGTTTGATTTCACAACAGCGCCTCCGCAGGGGAATTGAGGCATGACATTGGTCTAATTAAAAATTTATGACGGAGGGCAAGAGAGAACAATGGAGAGAGATAACGAGGGAGAGCGGTAGAGAGAGAGAGTGAGAGAGATTTTGAGAGAGAGCGAGAAAGAGCAAGAGAGAAAGGGAGAGCAAGAGAGAGAGTGTGAACGAGAAGGAGAGCTAGAGATAGAGAGCAGGAGAGTGAGAGAGGAAGAGTGAGAAAGCGAGAGAGAGCAAAAGAGAGGGGAGTGATAGAGAGAAGCAGAGGGATAGTGAGTGTGGCAGAGAGACAGCAAGAGAGAGAGTGCGAGGGAGAGAGAGTGAGGGAGGTTGAGAAGAGTGTGAGAGAGAGAGGGAGAGTGAGAAAAAGCAAGAGAGAGGTAGGGCAAGCAAGAGAGAGAGCGCAGGACAGAGAGTGTAAGAGAGACAGGGAGAGCTGGAGAGAGCGAGAAAAAGAGGGTTAGAGGGAGAGCAAGAGAGAAAGAGAGTGAGAGAGGGAGAGGTAGAGCTACAGAGCACCAAAGAGAGGGAGAGTGAAAGAGAGTGAGAAAGGGAGAGCAAGAGAGAAAGCAAGATAGTGTGAGAAAGAAATGAAGAAAAAATAAAGTATGGGTAAAGCGATTGAACTGTCGAGAGAGAGAATAAAGAGAATTATCTGTAGAGAGGGAACGTTCGAGAGTAAGAATGAACTAGTGAGGACGAGAGAAAAACTTGTCGAAGTATAAAAAGAACAACCTGTTGAGTGAGAGAAAGAACTATCGAGAGAGAGAAAAACTTTTGAAAGACTGAACTGTCAAATGAGAGAATGAATTGTCGAGAGAGAGAAAAAGAATGAACTGTTGGGAGAGAATTAACTATCAAAAGACACAGAACTATTGAGAGAAAAAGAACTGGAGAGAGTGTGAAAGAGAATGAACTATCGAGAGAGCAAGAGAATGAAATGTCAAGAGAGCATGAACTGTCGAAAGAGCAACTGAAATGTTGAGAAATAGAATGAACTGTCAAAAGAGAGAACATGAACTATCAAGATAGAGTGAACTGTCGAGAGAGTGAGAGAATGAACTTTCAAGAGAGTGATCTGTAGAAAGAGAGAACTGTTGTGAGTGAGAGAATGAGCTGTTGAGTGATTGACAATGAATTGAAGGGAGACAGAGAGTTGGAGATTTTATACATAACACTCTTTTATTAGAAAATGATTTCTGAATTGGCATCCATTGATCACCTGTCTGAAGGGATCTATTGGATCACTACAGTACAAACAAACAGCTTCATTTGCTTACAGTAATTGTGATGTGCTGCAGAGAAAACATAGTTCTCATAGTTCTCTGGGACCCCTCTTTTTCCTCCTGAAAAAACTACTTGTGGGTGAGACTGGTATTGGGCAAATATGGAACTGTGATATTTTGGACTGTTGACAAGTATGGAGCTGTAATACCAAGCGCAGTGCCAAGCCCCTGGATTCGATCCCTTGAGCTTGTGTTCTGTGGTTGACTTCTCTTTCTGCCGAGCCACAGGAGACACCCCTTTTCTCTGCGTGTTTGGGTTCTGTTTTCTGGCTGCAGTCTAAGTAGCTTAACACAGGTGTTTTCATTTCTCATCCTATCACCTTTTGGGTGCAGCTTTATATTCTATCCCTCTGCTGGCGTTTCCTGCTGGTGATAGATTCTTTTGGATGTTCTGACATTCTGTTGATGTTTGGAGCTGGTCTGTGAGCGTTCAGCTGAGGATTTTCGCTTTGCTGTGTCTTTGCTATACTTTGCACCTATCTTCTGTTTATCATTAGGAAGCAGGCAGTATATTTGCTAACAGTACTTGCTTTATTCTTTGGTATTTTGTTATTTACTTTACTCATTTTGGGACCTTTCCATTGTTCAGCACACTTCTCTTCTTGTAAGTAATTCACACTCTGCTCTGCCCTCTTTAGGAGGAACATGAAGCAACTTGTGGGCCTTTTATGCAGTTTAAGCCCAAGTTGCCATCTCCTAGTCTGTGGTCGGGGCTATCTCTGCACTCGCAGGCTCCAGTAGGGACTGCAGAGTCAGGATATCTAGTCTGTTTAGAAACCAGAAGGGTCTGTTGCAGTTTTTAGTGTATAACGTGTTTTCCCTAGTGAGTTGCTACATGGGCATAGCTATTTTGGGAGGTGTTAGGGCCATTCAGGGTGAGCTGCTGTCCAGTGGGGTGCCATTGCGTTATCATAAAGTGCCAACCAGTAGGTCTTTTACCAGTCTGAACAGGGATTTGTCAGGTTCAGATTTTTGTCCCCTAGTTTTTTTGCTACCTTTGTGCTTGTGCAGTCATAACACGCAGACACTTCAGGATTATTTTATATGGATTTGAAATATTCTTTTCAATTATAAGTAAGGCTGTGGACTATGGGCACTGTGAGACTTGTTCTGTGTTGTGTTGGATTCAGCCGCAGCTTCTTGGAACCGGCATCCCAGCAATTATGTGAGCAGTGACTACTGGGACGAATAGAGGCAACCGCTGCCCTGCTGCCCCTATTCCATACATATCATACATTTTGCAGAGTGCAAATTTGAAAAGAGAAGGTGGAAACTGTGAAACTGTTTTTGTATTCTCTTCAGGCTTCCCAGCAGTCACTTACTGACAAGAAGCCAACATTCAGCAGAATACAGGTTGTTCGGTACTAGCCAGTATTCTGCATTCGTTTCAGGTTGTCAAAAAACATGATGCATGTGCTGCATGGTTCACAAGGAATGGCGTCCTATCTTCATTGTTGGAACACTCCCAGTATCATTATGGTAAAGCCAAATGATTTCCTGTTGCTACTTTTGGAAATCACATGATTCTTTCACTAGTTATTCACCACCATCGTGAGTCCTTTCATGTGAAAAGAGTTGCCTTTAATGGACAACCCCTATAAATAGGACTTGTCATAAATATGTGCATTTTTTAGCTGGTGTAATAGCCCCTGTTATCCTGAATCCAATGCTATGTTTCTTTTCATCCTGTGCCTCTCCTTTATTGAGATATGGCCCCATCTTCACCATACATGAATCTAGTCTTTTAAGACAACTGGGTGTGGTTCTCAAGGAAACGCCCACAGGAAACAGTTGGAAACCACACCCTTTTTTCTAACAAGATTAGATTTATATACAGGGAAGAAAAGGCCAAATCAATGGAAAGTAGAGGAGCAGGAACAAAAGAAAAATGTCACCAGATTCAGGAGAACGGCGGCATTTACACCAGGTAAAAAAATACATATTTATGACAAGTGATGGATCACCTTTAAGTAACGCCACAGTGCTGTAGTTTCATATATCACCCAACCCAAGCCGTATAGATCCCTCTTACGTGGAGTACCTGTCTTTCCGTAAGATCCAGGTTTACAGCTATTTCATATCGTCTCAACCGAGTCAGGTAGTTATGATGAGCGAATTCCGCCTCCAGCTCTCGGATTTGCTCTTTCGTAAAGGCCGTTCTCTCTTTACGGGGTTTACTATTTACATCGGACTTATAACTTCCTTCCTGGGAATCTGTAGACATAATAAACAAAAAATAAATAAAAACTCAACTTCTTACATTTTTTTTAATTTAAATGAAATGAAAACCAGGCATTGTATTATCTGGATGTTTTTATGTTGTTTTTAGGTTAGTGTGTCGTAGCATTATGCTTCTTTTTATTGCGAACATATGTGTAATATCCAAGCAAAACTATAAAACTTATAGAAATACACATTATGTCACTGTAAGTAAATAAAATGTAATGCCCGTCTCCCACCGAGTAATTCAACTCCATCTGCTGCTGAACGTCCATGCCAACTTTCTCATATTGTTGTAAGGGAAATTTGTAATGAACATACGCAGCCATAACGAGGCAAGAGAATTTTTTGAGCATAACCCATTCCCTCTCTTTACAGCCCACATCCCTTTCCTACAGCCTCCACACCACTTTAAATCTCATGCACCTGAAGTAAGGGCACAAAAAAGTGAAATACCTGGAGCTCGAGCACCAGACCTAAAGCACAGGCACTATGGGGCGCACTTAACCTAAAGCAAGAGCACTGTAGGGAGCAATTGTCCTGAAGCAAGGGCACTGTGAGGAGCAGTTGACCTAAAGCAAGAGCACTGTAGAAAGCAGTTGACCTGAAGCAAGGGCACTGTAGGGAGCAGTTGACCTGAAGCAAGGGCACTGTAGGGAGTAGTTGACCTGAAGCAAGGGCACTGTAGGGAGCAGTTGACCTGAATCAAGAGCACTGTAGAGAGCAGTTGACCTGAAACCAGGGTATTGTGGGGGGCAATTGACCTAAAGCAGGGACACTATGAGGGGCACTTGACCTAAAGCAAGGGCATTGTAGGAGCAGTTGACCTAAAGCAAGGGCACTGTAGGGAGCAGTTGACCTGAAGCAAGGGCACTGTAGGGAGCAGTTGACCTGAAGCAAGGGCATTGTAGGGAGCAGTTGACTTGAAGCAAGGGCACTGTAGGGAGCAGTTGACCTGAAACCAGGACATTGTGGGGGGAAATTGACCTAAGGCAGGGACACTATGAGGGTCACGTTACCTAAAGCAAGGGAATTGTAGGAGCAGTTGACCTGAAGCAAGGGCACTGTAGGGAGCAGTTGACCTGTAACCAGGACATTGTGGGGAAAAATTGACCTAAAGTAGGGATGCTATGGGGGTCACGTGGCCTAAAGCAAGGGCACTGTAGGAGCAGTTGACCTGAAGCAAGGGCACTGTAAGGAACAGTTGACCTAAAGCAAGGGCACTGTAGGGAGCAGTTGACCTGAAGCAAGGGCACTGTAAGAAGCAGTTGACCTAAAGCAAGGGCACTGTAGGGAGTAGTTGACCTGAAGCAAGGGCACTGTAGGAAGCAGTTGACCTAAAGCAAGGACACTGTAGGGAGTAGTTGACCTGAACCCAGGGCATGGTGGGGAGCAGTTGACCTAAAGCAGGGACAATATGCAGGGTACTTGACCTAAAACAGGGACCCTGTGGGGGGCATTTGACATAAAGCAGGCTCAGTTGGCTTAAAGCAGGAGCACTGTTGGGGCACTTGACCTCAAGCATGGACACTGTGGGGGAACCTCACCTAAAGCAGGGGCACTAGAGGGACTCTGAACAAAGGCACCAAAAAGGAGGGAAGTTACCTGAATCGGGGCAACTAAGGGGTGGATTCATGAAGCAGAAGGTGATGGGCACAGAAACACTAAAGGGACACTCAGACCATGAGCACTAGGTAAAGGAGAACTGTAGAAGAAGCACTAGAAAAGAGGAATATTCCTTAGGGACTCTGAGGTAAAATTAAGGTATATATCATTATGCTGAAATTTCAGCCAAGGCAATCAAGGAGGGAAACAAGGAGGGGTACATGATTAATTTTTTGGGTTGCAGAAAAGCCAACTCTGTCCCCCCCCAAATGAGTCAAACATCTTGGTGCCATACTCTAGAGATGTTTGCCCAGAAGTGCTGGTTTTTCCACCTGTGAGACCTGACACCTTTTTCTGGAGTGTATGAGGATTGGACTCCTCTTTTTCTGGGAGTCTTACAGACATTTTGGTAAAATTATGTCACATAGCTTCACCTCTTCACAAGTTTTTCTCCAGAGCTACACTAACTTTTATCATTGTGACAAGTTGAAACCATAAGCCGCTACATCCGTCACCCTTCTAGATAGCAGCGTATAAGACTCATCTTTCCGCTTGTCTCTTCTCATCTGTCAATCTTGAGTATTTCTGGCCTCTTGTAAATAAATGTTATAGTGACAAATCCTTAATACTACAGTAATCGTATCTAATGGGACATTTTGTACTTTAGCGTGCTGCATTATTGCACAGAGATATTTTTGTATGTTTTCAATGTGCCACCTTTTGTTTTCTTAAAAAAAAAAATGTTCATGAGACTTGAAAATTTCAAATTGTGACTGAAACTTCTCCTTCATATGTATATCATAGAAAAATGCAATGTTTATATGGACCAAATGATGCTTCCAAAAGTGCAACCTCAGACTGATTCTCATTAGATGAGATAGAAAATAATTACTTTACAAGTTATAAAAGTTGTGGAAATGACATCACTTCCTGCTCTAGATCACTGACTTCCTGCCCTGCCCACTTCTACTTGTCCCGCGAGCACAATACTCGTTACACTGAGAGCCTTCTGCCCTATTTTTTAGGTTTCTGCTTGTATTTACACTAGAAATTATTGAGAAGGAAAAAAGTAGAAAGTTTGTTTTTTTAATATTTTTGTAGTTACTCTTTGTAAATGATTTTCAAAAGGCTATGATCTTAAGAAACTACTCTTACTCTCGCTGCTCCAACCCCAGCCCCCTGGTCTTTACATCATTTTCCTATCTTGAAACTCTTAAAATGGCAGAAAATTAATGCTCAGCCAATCACTGGTTGCACCGGTGACCCTCCTCCTCCAGTGATTGGCTGATAGAGCAATTAGCATCACTTCCAGTGTGTCAATGTGTGACTAGGAAGTAGAGAGCAGTAGGGACTTCGTAAGTAACAGTATGGGAACTGTGAGGAATGAAAGGGGATGAGTATCACTTTTTTTTTCTTTTTCATTCTATTTATTTATTTTGTTATTTTACAAGTCTGAACCCTTTAAAAATATATTCTTCTATCAGGTAGACAACCTCATTAATCCTTTCCTGAAACTTTTGTATATATTCTACCTATCATCCTGTTGCAAAAATGTTCTCAAAGTTTTCCTTTGTTTATACATTTTTGTCATAGAGAAAAATTAAAATCCATAAAGACATCTCCAGAGAGGGGACATATCACCCTCACATTGAACACATGGGATCAATTGTGACTGGGGAAGAGAAACTAATTATAGCGGAGGAAAGTGAAAAACTATTTATAACTGGGCAAGTAAGAAAGAGCTGACACTTCAATCTCCATTGAAGTTGGTGCCTCCTTCAGAGTCCATGTAATTACAAAGGGATAATTGCACTGAGAAAAGGAAATCAAGACTGCTTTTTGTTTATTCAGATGTGCAGAAGTACAGAGGCTTCCTCTGTTCAAAGTATTTTTCCTAGTCCTTTTGGAGCCAGTGGTCAGTGATGAATATTGGGGTTTGCATCGATCTGAATGTTTTGGGAGATATTGTTGATTTTTGGCGTTATAGTGAAGGGACAAACATAAGGTATTCACTCACATCACCATAAGACCATTCTAACCCCTCCAACTTATTACTGGTCCAATGGATGATGCTATCCAGGTCATGCTGCATCTCTAAGTAAAATCACGATAAGAAACATGTCAACAATATTTACTGCCTGACACCTCCAGGGGTGAAGATATACTGTAAGTTGGGTATTTTCTAAAATTTTGAAATTATGAAAGACCTAGCACATCCCACAACTAGCCCCCACATGAGTTTCCCAAGCGGAGGTATGTTGGTGTAACCTTGAGCTCAGGGCCGGCTCCAGGTTTTTATGGGCCCCGGGCGAAAGAGCCTCAGTGGGCCCCTTTAACACAGACCACGATTCATGATGCACAGATACGGCAGAGAAATATGGGTACAGTACAATGCCAAATACTTCACTTCTTCCATTACATGAGTGATATCTATTGTAAATTGTACAATAGCTCAAAAACCGCCAAATCCTCACAGCGCACAGTACAGACTGGACAGTACAGTCCTCCATACAATATTATGGGCACCACAGTCTCCCCCTCATCACCCATATAATACCCCATGCAGGATGTCACCCCCCATATAATGCTCCATACAGAATACTGGACCCAAAATAATGCTCCATACAGAATACTGGACCCAATATAATGCTCCATACAGGATACTGGTCCCCATATAATGCTCCATACAGGATACTGGTCCCCATATAATGCTCCATACAGGATACTGGTCCCCATATAATGCTCTATACAAAATATGGAGCTCTCCTCTGCGCTGTACTGCGTTCTGCACTGTTACAGCTCAGGAAAGGGCGCTGTGGAAAGACTCCCCATTATCATCATGATTGCCTCCCCATCATCATCAATGCCTGCCCATCATCATCATCTTCTCCCCATCATCAATGCCTGCCCATTATCATCAATGCCTGCCCATTATCATCATCTTCTCCCCATCATCATCAATGCCTCCCCATTATCAGCAATGCCTGCCCATCATCATCTCCTCCCCATCATCATCAATGTCTGCCCATCATCATCTTCTCCCCATCATCAATGCCTGCCCATTATCATCATCTTCTCCCCATCATCATCAATGCCTCCCCATTATCAGCAATGCCTGCCCATCATCATCTTCTCCCCATCATCAATGCCTCCCCATTATCAGCAATGCCTGCCCATCATCATCTTCTCCCCATCATCAATGCCTCCCCATTATCAGTAATGCCTGCCCATCATCACACACAGACAGCACACAAGCACTCTCTCACATACATACATACACACACACACATACATACACACACAAAGCACCGCACTACATACACACACAGAGACGTTACCTGTTCAGCGTCCCCGCGCTCTGTGGCACAGCCGGCCGCTGAATGATGACGTCATTCAGCGGCCGGCTGTGAGAGGAAGCGCCGGCGCCCCCTGGAGCCCGGAGCTGCGGCAGCGGAGGCACGGGAGAGGTAAGTATTGTTGCCAGCTGCTGCCGGGGCCCTGAGCAGGCGGGGGCCCAGTGGCGGCGCTGACATCGCTCTCTGCGCGGGGGTGCCAGACTGCGAGTGGGCCCCCCCGCCTGCTCAGGGCCCCGGCACTGGCCCGGGTGTGCCGGGTGCTGACGCCGGCCCTGCTTGAGCTAATAAAAAACAGAATTTGGCCATCTGCCATTGTCATTCTGGAAGACACAGTTTGCTGTGAGACTCTTCCATTTTCTCAATCGAGGTGCTTCAGTCCATAAAGATAAGAGACATTCCTGCAACATAAGGTTTAAAAATTCTCCTTCATTATTCCTTTTTTTATGTAATTGTATATACCGTATTCTTTTGTTTCCATTTTGCATCATCTTTAGATATTTTTTGTAAACAATGCCTACATTTCTAGATTAAATATATAAAATATAATAGTTCTGTTCCTCTTGCTCTGTAAACCGCACCGCTGAAGCCATACACTACCTATATCGAGTGTCCAATCAGCCTGTATAAAAGATTGGGGGTGGCCTCGAGTAGTTCCTTTTGTTATTGTGAAGCTGGCAGTGACCTACGAGGGTATATATATATATATATATATATATATATACTATATATTCCATGCTTTGAAATCGAAGGTGTATATACCATACACTCACTGGCCTTGTAGTAGAAGCAGCCATGGCCTCATCCATCTCATATCAGTCAATTACGCAATTATCCTTAAGAATTGTTTTGATACTACCCTGGAAATCATGATTAATATTAATTATATAGCTCTTAACGAAAACTTTTGTCTCAAAGGTGTAAAAAGGGAGAGGAGGGCACACCAAAAAACGCTCTGCCTAGGACAGATCATTGAAATAGAGGGTTAGGTCAGTGAACTGAATCGTTGATTACCTAGTCATCCTCAATCCCTGACTTCAACCACTATTTTGACCCACCCGGCATCAAAGGATTTTCAACAAAAAATCATTATCCCATCAGGTTTTAAAGGTGTTGTGTACAATTAGAGACTGTGTCAGAGGGAATATGACTGAGCTGCAATACCACAACCAACCAGTAGAGAGGTGCGGCGCTATTTTTGGCAGAAACCTTATTTTTCTAAACCTATAAAATCTCCTTTAGCAACAAATATTAAAATTTACTCTATTGGCAAAAATGGTACAAAGATTTATTTTTCCCTTAACAAAATACACTCATTTTTATAACCATATATTACTAATTTTTGCACAGAAGCTTAGCATTTACATGTTCTGTTTTGCTGTGTAGATCACTTTTGCAAATATGACAACAAAAAGTGCAGACATTTTGGCTGTCGACATTGAGTTACTTTGTAACTCATGAAACAGATTTTAAAAAACTAAGAGTGGGGTCATCATTGATTTCAGGGAAGCTAAATCAAAACTCATAAACTTCATGACTTTTCTACTTCCTGTTACCATTTTTTTTTTTCAAAATGGCCACAACAACAAAACTGAAAAAATGCAAATATCTCGATCATTAAAGTAAAACATCATTATCAAACATTTGATACTGCATTAACTTCCGAATTACTTAATAGAGACAAAATATTAAATTTTGGGTGGAAATTTACTTTAGTACCACTAGCAAAGTCAAAGGTCTTTTTGTAAACTGAAATCCCCTATTGACGGTCTGTAGGAGGAAATCTCAGCGAAGCTTCTCTTAGATGGTCGGATTCCTATCAGATAATTCATTGGAAAACCTTAGACCCATGCATAGAATTTTTTACAATTTTTTCTAAACATAATAAACAGTAAAATAAAAACATTAAAATAGTATTACATAAGAAAAAAAATTAACCCTGAATTAATGATTTTCTTTTTTTTAATCTTATTTCCGAGTTTTATTTTGGATCCGACTCCGGAGTTGATATTTTTTTCTTACGTTTTACCTTTTTACCTCTATGAAAATATTATTTTCCTTTAAAAGTAGAAGGCTATAAATCTCTTGTTTTTCAAACTTGTTTCTGGAAATATCCTGATTTAATGCACCTCTTGGGACTTTGGGTTGGGAGATACCATCCCACCCTGACCTTTCGGTCTCCTTTCACATCCTATGAAGCAAGGCCCTTATGGTTTCCCTCTGGTGGAAAAAGGGTTTGGAGACCCAAAAAAATGTTGGCAGCTTTTATATTAGTTTCCATCTGTTCTACAGATGTTTTAACTAGCTCTACAGCCTTGTTCTGCTTTATAAGGACTCGGTCTACAATGCCCTATGATAGATGTTAAGCCTAAAACATTTACCCCGGGGAGATTCATGGAGATGACCCTCTGTCCTCTCCTCATCTATACATCTGGTATACAATATGCTAATATTGCATCTATATTAAATTCTATGATCTGGAGAATTACAAGGCCACAACTTGAAATACAGATCTGGTAACATTCCAGAATCACACAGTAATTTATTGGAGAAATAAAAATATGAGAAGAAATTAAAAATTAAAAAAAAAATAGATTTTTGATAGGTTGCTAGAAGATAGGGTGAAAATTCTATAGAAATAGATAGATAGATGATAGATAGATAATAGATAGATCGATAGATAGATAATATATAGATGATAGATAGATAGATAGATAGA
The DNA here is from genome assembly GCA_033576555.1 of Oophaga sylvatica. Taxonomy (NCBI): domain Eukaryota; kingdom Metazoa; phylum Chordata; class Amphibia; order Anura; family Dendrobatidae; genus Oophaga; species Oophaga sylvatica. The sequence goes on from JARQOD010000006.1 coordinate 5,554,487, forward strand.
TAGAATAGATAGATAGATAGATAGATAGATAGATAGAACAAAAAAATGGAACAGCACAATATCAAATATCGGGTGCCCAGGCCTCCACAGCAATATATCCAGTTTACCAAAATCCAGGTATTTGAAAAAAAAAGGATAGCAGCACTCGATTAACAAAGTGAAAATATGTGGTTTAATTCAGACCCACATGGCAGGCTGCAAAAGAAGTGTCAACGGATCTACGGGAAAAGGTAGTTGAACTGTATAAAACAGGAAAAGGATACAAAAGGATATCCAAGGAATTGATAATGCCAGTCAGCAGCGTTCACACTGTGATTAACAAATGGAAAATCAGGGCTCTGTAAAAACAAAACCACAGTCAGGTAGACCAACAAAAATTTCTGCCAGGAAAATTGTTCGGGATGCACAGAAAAACCCACAAATAACATCAGCTGAAATACTGGACTCTCTGAAAACTAGAGGTGTGGCTGTTTCAAGATGCACTATAAGGAGGCACGTGAAGAAAAATGAGCTGCATGGTTTGGTCGCCAGAAGAAAGTCATTACTGGGCAAATGCCACAAAGTATCTCGCCTACAATACACAAAAGAGCACAGAGACAAGCCTCAAAACTTCTGGAACAAGGTAATTTGGAGTGACCAAAATTGAACTTGGCCACAACCATAAACGTTACATTTGGAAAGAGGTCAACAAGGCCTATGATGAAAGGAACACCATTCCTACTGTAAAGCACGGAGATGGATCACTGATGTTTTGGGGATGTGTGAGCTACAAAGGCACAGGAAACTTGGTAAAAGTTGAAGGAAAGATGAATGCAGCACATTATCAGCAAATACTGGAGGCAAATTTGCAATCATCAGCCCGGAAGCTGAGCATGGGACGTACTTGGACGTTCCAACATGACAACGATCCAAAACACAAGGCCAAGTCGACTTGTCATTGGCTACAGTAGAACAAAGTGAAGGTTCTGGAGTGGCCATCTCAGTCTTCTGACCTCAATATCATTGAGCCACTCTGGGGAGATCTCAAGCGCGCAGTTCATGCTAGATAGCCCAGGAATTTACAGGAACTGGAGGCTTTTTGCCAAGAAGAGTGGGCAGCTTTACCATCTGAGAAAATAAAGAACCTCATCCACAACTACCACAAAAGACGTCAAGCTGTCACTGATGTTAGAGGGGGCAAAACACGGTATTAAGAAATGGGGTATGTGAACTTTTCATCAGGGTCATTTGGATGTTTTGGGTTGTTATTATTATGATTTAAAAAGAGAAAACACAGTAGTTTGACAAAAAATAATAATAATCTTTATTTTTATATAGCGCTAACATATTCCGCAGCGTTTTGCAGTTTGCACACATTATCGTCGCTGTCCCCGATGGGGCACACAATCTAGATTCCCTATCAGTATGTTTTTTAGGAGTGTGGGAGGAAACCGGAGGAAACCCACACAAACACGGGGAGAACATACAAACTCCTTGCAGATGTTGTTCTTGGTGGAATTCGAACCCAGGACTCCAGCGCTATAAGGCTGCAGTGCTAACCACTGAGCCACAGTGCTGCCCAAATGGCTTCACCCAACCACTAACCATGAGTGGAGAAAAAGTTATGGTGTTATCATTCATATTCTCTGAAAAAAAGCAAAAATTCTATGTAAACTTTTGAGCACAACTGTAGATAGATAGATAGATAGATAGATAGATAGACAGACAGACAGACAGACAGACAGACAGACAGACAGACAGACAGACAGACAGACAGACAGACAGATAGATAGATAGATAGATAGATAGATAGATAGATAGATAGATAGATAGATAGATAGATATCCAAAAACAGGAACAGCACACCGGTTTTTCTTGATAAATAAGAGCTGTTTATTTAGCCCATAAGTGCGACGTTTCGGTTCACCACTTGAACTGAAACGTCGCACTTATGGGCTAAATAAACAGCTCTTATTTATCAAGAAAAAACGGTGTGCTGTTCCTGTTTTTTGGATTCCTGTATTGAATAGGTTTGGTTTATGCCTTTGGGAGCTTTGCACCTGGACTCTCTTTTTGTATCTTTTGTGCTGCTCTATTTTTTGTTTTATATAGATGGATAGATACTAGATAATAGATAGATAATATATAATAGAAAAAAAGATAATAGATAATATATAACAGATAGATAGATAATAGATAGATAATGGATAGATAAATAGATAGATAATAGATATATGGATAGATAATGGATAGATAGATAATAGATAGATGGATAGATAATAGATAAATAACAGATAGATAATAGATAGATAATAGATAGTCTGTGGCATAGTCTGGAGGATATTCTGGGGCATAGTCTGAGGTATAATCTGGGCATAGTCTGGGGGATAGTCTGGGGCATAGTCTGGAGGATAGTCTGGGGCATAGTCTGGGGCATAGTATGGGGATAGTCTGAGGTATAGTCTGGGGGATAGTCTGGGGCATAGTCTGGAGGATAGTCTGGGGCATAGTATGGAGGATAGTCTGGGGCATAGTCTGGGCATAGTCTGGGGGATAGTCTGGGGCATAGTCTGGAGGATAGTCTGGGGCATAGTATGGGGGATGTCTGAGGTATAGTCTGGGGCATAGTCTGGGGCATAGTCTGGAGGATAGTCTGGGGCATAGTCTGGAGCATAGTCTGGGGAATAGTCTGAGGTATAGTCTAGGGGCATAGTCTGGAGGATAGTCTGGGGCATAGTCTGGATTATAGTCTGGGGATAGTCTGAGGTACTGTATATTCTGGGGCATAGTCTGGGGTATAGTGTTGGGCATAGTCTGGGGGATAGTCTGGGGATATTCCAAGGTATAGTCTGGGGCATAGTTTGGGGCATAGTCTTGGAGCTAGTCTGGGGCATAGTTCTGGGGGATAGTCTGGGCATATTCTGGGGGATAGTCTGGGGCATAGTCTGGGGCATAGTCTGGGGACAGTCTGAGGTATAGTCTGGGGTATAGTCTGGGGATAGTCTGAGGTATAGTCTGGGTCATAGTCTGGGGCATAGTCTTGGAGCTAGTCTGGGGCATAGTTCTGGGGGATAGTCTGGGGGATAGTCTGAGGGATAGTCTGGGGCATAGTCTGGGGTCTAGTCTGGGGCATAGTCTGGGGCATAGTCAAGTGACAGTCTGAGGTATAATCTGGGGCGTAGTCTGGGGGATAGTCTGGGGATAGTCTGGGGCATAGTCTGGGGGATAGTCTGGGCATAGTCTGGGGCATAGTCTAGGGACAGTCTGAGGTATAGTCGGTCATAGTCGGTGGCATAGTCTGGGGATAGTCTGAGGTATAGTCTGGTCATAGTCTGGGGCATAGTCTTGGAGCTAGTCTGGGCATAGTCTGGGGATAGTCTGGGGCAAAGTCTGGGGACAATCTGAGGTATAGTCTTGGAGCTAGTCTGGGGCATAGTTCTGGGGGATAGTCTGGGGGATAGTCTAAGGGATGTCTCGGGGATAGTCTGGAAACCACTGACAGGATTAGAAATTATTTGTGAACAGAGTCTTATTCTCAAATATTCCACATTCACCGTTTGTTACACTTCCCAAAAGTTCAGGGAGAATAACTGTCTCTTGTACCTCTGTATGGAGGGTTTTGTACATGAGTAGCATTTTCTAGTTGCATTGATTTCTTCCTAGAACAGACCAAAAAGGTACAAGTTTTTCAGGTCAAGCACAACAATGTAAAATTGGACCATTCAAAAGAGCCGCAATATGTAAAACAGGTGGAGCACCCAGTTCTGGTACTCCGACTGTTCGGGAAAATGGGTTCCCAAGCTCATCTTTTAAGAAGATGGAGACTGAATGTAGTTACAGAAAACATGTGTTCCACTGGTGCCATGAGAGTCGGGCAAGTGTGAGTGACCATCTTATCCTCCTCCTCGTTGAGGAGCCAAATAAAGGGTTTTCTTAAATGCTAGCTTTGCATGGGGTTACTGGAGATCCTGCCATAAATATCTTAGTTAATAAAACTTTGTTAAAGGGGTATTCTGTGAAAATCTGTGTCACGGTGGTTCCCAGGGGGCGGTGCTTAACACTATGAAATCAATGCCCCTGAGGAATTAATAAGGCATAATTAGGAAAACACAAGATGCATAAACTGCCGGTTTTCCTATGGGTTGCTAGGTTGCCACAGACAAAAACCTCTATGGTCCAATAGCTGAGACCACACTGATAGTATCTTGTGCTGTGTGTCTGGAAAGATTGAGTTCTTTTTACGCGTACACCTCTGTAAAGACATACCAAGAAACATATCCAGAAATGACATGTCCTAAATTATAAAATCGTTTAAAATAAATAAGAAAGTAAGATTTTGAGATACTCTGTTGGGAGATGTTTATTCTAAATGTGTCTCTTTGTGGTCACTCAGTGGCTGTGATGTGATTTTCAGCCTAACAAAGGTTTTGCTAGAATGTCGGAATATTGTATTGAATTTGTATCATGGAAAATTGGAGTTCATAATAAAATTCATGGAAAGGTAGAGGTGGAAACATCTGTATAAAGTCATGTGCATGCGCCCTAAGGGATACGCATCTTCAAGGGAGAAAAATAATTACCGTACTCCTAAATAAAAGGATGATACATTCTAACACTACTTCAAACCTCTTTAAAGCAGGACGAGCTCCACATGTTTCTTAAAGGGTTGTACTAATATATAATTTCTTTTAAAAGATCAGAATAGATTTAACAAAAAATATAATATTCACCTCACCAATCCCCAAGTTACTCACTTCGCAATATTAGTTGGTCCCCGACAGTCCTTTTTTTTCCTGCTGCATCAATGGCATGTTGATATAGAGACATGTGACCACTGCAGCCAATCACTGGCTGATGGGATTCATTGATGCAGCTAATGATTGGTTGAGCAGTATTTCCTATATGTAGAGATGTGTCAGGAAATGGAGACCAGCGTGGGAATCGGAATACTTTAGAAAAACGTCAATCGTAGATCAGTGAGTTGTTTGATTTTCTTTTTTTAAGCCTAATAATTTTGCAGAAATAGACAATCTATTTTAAGAGAATTTGTACTAAGTTCAAAAGTGGTCAGATTTTGCTCTTATTTTGTTTCAGCTGCTCCCCTGAGTATACTGTTTTTTATTTTAACATAAAAATATGACATATGGTTTCAAGAGTAGAGATGGGCGAACCCGAACAGTAAGGTTCAGCATCCGTATCAAACACCTACTGTTAGGGCCGGCACAA
>JARQOD010000006.1:5559791-5583356 GCA_033576555.1 Oophaga sylvatica
GCCATGGCTTCTTTTTGTTCTTTTGTGCTGCTCTTTTTTTTGTTTTATTTGATGGATAGATACTAGTAATAGATGATAATATTAATGAAAAAAAAAGATAATAGATAATATTAACAGATGATAGATAATGATAGATAATGGATAGATAAAAGATGATAATAGAAAATATGGAAGTAATGGATGATAGAAATAGATAGATGGATGTAATGTAAATAAAGATAGATAATAGTTGAAAATAGTGTTGTGGAAGTCTGGGGATATTCTGGGGCATGTCTGAGGTAAAATTTGGGGGCTAGTTGGGGATAGCTGGGGCATATTGGAGGATGTTGGGGCATGTCTGGGGATAGTATGGGTAGTCGGGTTAGTTGGGGGAAGTCTGGGGCTAGTCTGGGGGATGTTGGGCATAGTATGGAGGAAGTTGGGCATAGTTGGGGCTTTCTTAGTTGGGGGGGATTTTAAATTTTGGGGGATAGTCGGGATAGTCGGGGCTAGTTGGGGATAGTCGGGAGGATAGTTGGGGCATAGTTGGGCATGTCGGGGATAGTCTGGGGTTTTGTTGGGCATGTTGGGGTGTTGGGGTAGTTTTTGGGGGATGTTGGGGAAAATTTTCTGGGGCATATTTTATGGTTATAGTCGGGGGGGATAGTTGGGGGTACCCAATAATTGGGGTAGTTTGGGGTTTTTAGTGTTGGGGCATATTTCTGGGGGTTTGTCTGGGGATTTAAAAGGGGATAGTTGGGGCTTTGTTGGGGGCATTTAGTCTGGGGATAGTTGGGGATAGTCTGGGATAGTTGGGCATATCGGGGGGATAAATTGGGGGGCATAGTTTGGGGATAGTCGGGGGGAAGTCTGGGGGGATGTTGGGGTATTTGGGGCTAGTCTGGGGTTTGTCTGGGCATGTCGTGCATTAGTTTTTGGGGGGTAGTCTTGGGGATGGGGGGTTTTTTCTGGGGAATTTGGGGGGATAGTCTAGGGAAGTCTGGGTATGTCTGGGCATAGTCGGTGGCATAGTTGGGGGATGTCTGAGTATATCTGGGTCTTTGTCTGGGGCATGTTTGGAGCTATTTGGGGGCATGGGGGGGATAGTCTGGGGAAAAGCTGGGGACAATTGAGGTATAGTTTTGGGAGCTAGCTGGGGCATAGTTCTGGGGGATAGTCTGGGGGATAGTCTAAGGGATAGTCTCGGGATAGTCTGGAAACCCTGACAGGATTAGAAATTATTTGTGAACAGAGTTTATTCTCAAATATTCCACATTCACCGTTTGTTACACTTCCCAAAAGTTCAGGGAGAATAACTGTCTTTTTGTACCTCTGTATGGAGGGTTTTGTACTGAGTAGCATTTCTAGTTTGCATTGATTTCTTCTAGAACAGACCAAAAAGGTACAAGTTTTTCAGGTCCAAGCACAACAATGTAAAATTGGACCATTCAAAAGAGCCGCAATATGTAAAACAGGTGGAGCACCCAGTTCTGGTACTCCGACTGTTCGGGAAAATGGGTTCCCAAGCTCATCTTTTAAGAAGATGGAGACTGAATGTAGTTACAGAAAACATGTGTTCCACTGGTGCCATGAGAGTCGGGCAAGTGTGAGTGACCATCTTATCCTCCTCCTCGTTGAGGAGCCAAATAAAGGGTTTCTTAAATGCTAGCTTTGCATGGGGTTACTGGAGATCCTGCCATAAATATCTTAGTTAATAAAACTTTGTTAAAGGGGTATTCTGTGAAAATCTGTGTCACGGTGGTTCCCAGGGGGCGGTGCTTAACACTATGAAATCAATGCCCCTGAGGAATTAATAAGGCATAATTAGGAAAACACAAGATGCATAAACTGCCGGTTTTCCTATTGGGTCTGCTAGGTTGCCACAGACAAAAACCTCTATGGTCCAATAGCTGAGACCACACTGAATAGTATCTTGTGCTGTGTGTCTGGAAAGATTGAGTTCTTTTTACGCGTACACCTCTGTAAAGACATACCAAGAAACATATCCAGAAATGAGATGTCCTAAATTATAAAATCGTTTAAAATAAATAAGAAAGTAAGATTTTGAGATACTCTGTTGGGAGATGTTTATTCTAAATGTGTCTCTTTGTGGTCACTCAGTGGCTGTGATGTGATTTTCAGCCTAACAAAGGTTTTGCTAGAATGTCGGAATATTGTATTGAATTTGTATCATGGAAAATTGGAGTTCATAATAAAATTCATGGAAAGGTAGAGGTGGAAACATCTGTATAAAGTCATGTGCATGCGCCCTAAGGGATACGCATCTTCAAGGGAGAAAAATAATTACCGTACTCCTAAATAAAAGGATGATACATTCTAACACTACTTCAAACCTCTTTAAAGCAGGACGAGCTCCACATGTTTCTTAAAGGGGTTGTACTATTATAATTTCTTTTAAAAGATCAGAATAGATTTAACAAAAAATATAATATTCACCTCACCAATCCCCAAGTTACTCACTTCGCAATATTAGTTGGTCCCCGACAGTCCTTTTTTTTCCTGCTGCATCAATGGCATGTTGATAAAGAGACATGTGACCACTGCAGCCAATCACTGGCTGATGGGATTCATTGATGCAGCTAATGATTGGTTGAGCAGTATTTCCTATATGTAGAGATGTGTCAGGAAATGGAGACCAGCGTGGGAATCGGAATACTTTAGAAAAACGTCAATCGTAGATCAGTGAGTTGTTTGATTTTCTTTTTTTTAAGCCTAATAATTTTGCAGAAATAGACAATCTATTTTAAGAGAATTTGTACTAAGTTCAAAAGTGGTCAGATTTTGCTCTTATTTTGTTTCAGCTGCTCCCCTGAGTATACTGTTTTTTATTTTAACCATAAAATATGACATATGGTTCAAGAGTAGAGATGGGCGAACCCGAACAGTAAGGTTCAGCATCCGTATCAAACACCTACTGTTAGGGCACGGACACCGAACACGGACTTCACCAGGATGTCAGCACGGCCAACAATGCTTCTGATCGACAAAATCATTACCGCCGGTCAGACAGCTGCGGCTCCCACGCTGTCAAATGATAGCATGAGCCGCAGCTGTGATCGGAGGTATAAAGCGAACCTCTGGTCATTGGCATAGGCTGATGGGACTACTGCTCCCATCAGCCTACGCCTGCTGCCACTAATATGATGGGACTACTGCTCCCATCAGCCTACGCCTGCTGCCGCTAATATCAGTGAGAGCAGGAGCGGCTGATGGGTGTACTCATTGGCCGGCGCCTTCGCTCTAAGTAAATAGTTAAAAAAAAAAGTGTGGGTTCCACTATATTTTTGACAACCAAACAGGCAAAACTGACAGCTGCGGGCTGCAACCCTCACCTGTCAACGTTAGCAAGGCTGGTTATCAAGAATAGTGGGGTCTCTATGCTGTTTTTTTTATTATTTAAATAAATAATTTTAAAAAATGGTGTGGGGTCCCCCCCATTTTTGACAACCAGCCTTGCTAAAGCAGACAGCAGAGGGCTGGTAAGGGGTCATGGATATATCCCCCCAGCCTAAAAATAGCAGCTCTCAACCACCCCAGAAAAGGCACATCTATTAGATGCACCAATTCTGGCACTTTGCCCGGCTCTTCCCACTTGCCCTGTAGTGGTGGCAAGTGGGTAATATTTGTGGGGATGATGTCACCTTTGTATTTTCCGGTGTCATCGAGCTCCAAGTTTAGTAATGGAGAGGTGTCTATAAGACTCCGCTCCGTTGCTATTCCTATAGTTGTATTGTAAATAAAGACACAGCCGGAATAAAGTCTTTTATTTGAAATAAAACAAAACACAGTTTTACTTTTTTAATTAAAAATAACAAACACAGTTATACACACCTAATGCCCATTCCATTGAATCCCTCGTCTCCTGTAATAAAACAAAAAAAAAAAGCAACCATATCCCTCACCTGTCAGTCATTCTGTCCCACGATGTAATCCATGTCTGGGGATGAACAGTTTCAACCTGGAAGGAGCCAAGATGCGACCATCCAGGCTGAGAACCACTGGTGAGTGAGCTGCTGTGAGCGCAGCCTCAGTGACCGGCGGTGACGTCATCGAGGTTACTGCAGGTCACTGACACTTCGTTCCCAGCCGGCAAATGAACTGCGGTGATCTCCCTCCGGTGATAGGTGAGTTCACTGGGAGAATTTCACTGCGGTGAATTTAAACTACAGTGAACTCGCCTCTCTTGGAGGGAGGTCACCGCAGTTCAGCCCGGTTGCTCACTGAATCCTCTGGGGTGTGTCTATAGGCTGCTCTGCATAATCCCCCATGAGCCCATGACCCTTGAAAAAGACTATTGAAATTTGCACTAAACAAAAATGCCTGGATCTCTAGAACAATATGGAAAATCTAAAAAATAAAAAGCTTCTAAGATCATTCAGGAAAGTTAATTGTCAAGAATTTTTCTAGGAAATCATATAGTAACACAAGGAGTACCCTGTGCACAAACCCATGGGGCTTTGGGTGCCATCACAGGGTATGTTTGGTGCACGAGGCCAAAATGATACAAACCAACTAATATAAGAACACAGAGAAAATGGTACAAATTTCTAGATACAAACTCTTCTGAACCAAAGATATCTCAGTGTTACATCTGCACCCTGAAATTTATGCAACAATACATGTATTATTTTAAGAACATTTTAGATACATTATTATTATTATGCAGTTTTCTGAGAACCTTTCTAAAGCTGCCATCTTTTTTGAAAAATATACAAATAAATCCTCTAGACACGCCCCTTTCATAAGCCACACCCTTTTGGCACATATTGTTTCAGTCACTTCACACTCAATCTCAGTCACCCTCAAAATCTCTGACGTTGCTTCCCTGAAATGTCAGGCCAGAAGAAAGCTGGTGGAATCACTGATTTCCAAAAAGGCTCCTTGGGACCCAGGACATTTGCTTGGTATCCCGAAGGTTTTCCATTTTTCCCCGACCCTCCTGGACATTCAGCTGGAATTGGCAAATATGCCAAGTACTAAAATAGAAATCCATATCAAACATTTCCCTAGAACTTAATCCAACCCTGATGTAGCCACAGTAAGTGACAAGGAGAGCAAAGCATCCGGGGCCCTGTGCCTCGGGGGCCCAACTGTCCCTATAACACATAATATGATCATAAAATTAAATTATCTCTAAAGTAAACGTTCATTTCAGATTGTATTTTACAGTTCTGTTTGTCAATTTTTATTTGCAAGTGAACTTGCGACACACAATGAACAAGAGCAAAGACTCCAAAGGTTACAGAACATCGCCATCGATAGGATATCAGCAATCAAAGTCCCCTGATAACCAGCAATAATGACAGATGGCGCAGGAGCCGCACCGGCTATTGCTGTACAGGAGACTCTTTTAGCTTCTACGACTCTTGTAATTTCATTCATGAAGTCAAAACTTTGGCATGGAGAGTATGTATAACCCAGAGAATCCCAGTCACACACATTCCAGGAGGAGAAAATGAATTAGCAGCCAGATGTATGAAAGTCAAGACATCACTTCAGAATGAGGACTTAGTAATTCCTGCTGCTGCCAGATCAGAGCATTGTATATCATCAGGGGCTGTATACATACAGGTTCACCGGAAATCACTATATGTACAGAACTGAATAAATATATATAGCAATAATGCACACAAGAATTGTATTACTGAAAGAATATAAGAACCATAGTACTGTTCTCTATATACAAGAGTATAACTACTATAATACTGCCCCTATGTACAAGAATATAACTACTATAATACTGCTCCTATGTACAAGACTATAACTACTATAATACTGCTCCTATATACAAGAATATAACTACTATAATAATGCCCCTATGTACAAGAATATAACTACTATAATACTGCCCCTATGTACAAGAATATAACTACTATAATACTGCCCCTATGTACAAGAATATAGCTACTATAATACTGCTCCTATGTACAAGAATATAACTACTATAATACTGCTCCTATGTACAAGAATATAACTACTATAATACTGCCCCTATGTACAAGAACATAGCTACTATAATACTGCCACTATGTACAAGAATATAACTACTATAATACTGCCCCTATATACAAGAATATAACTACTATAATACTGCCTCTATGTACAAGAATATAACTACTATAATACTGCTCCTATGTACAAGATTATAACTACTGTAATACTGCTCCTATGTACAAGAATATAACTACTATAATACTGCCCCTATGTACAAGAATATAACTACTATAATACTGCCCCTATGTACAAGATTATAACTACTGTAATACTGCTCCTATGTACAAGAATATAACTACTGTAATACTGCTCCTATGTACAAGATTATAACTACTGTAATACTGCTCCTATGTACAAGAATATAACTACTATAATACTGCCCCTATGTACAAGAATATAAACTACTATAATACTGCCCTATGTACAAGATTATAACTACTGTAATACTGCTCCTATGTACAAGAATATAACTACTATAATACTGCCCCTATGTACAAGAATATAACTACTATAATACTGCTCCTATATACAAGAATATAACTACTATAATACTGCCCCTATATACAAGAATATAACTACTATAATACTGCTCCTATGTACAAGAAGATAACTACTATAATACTGCCCCTATATACAAGAATATAACTACTATAATACTGCCCCTATGTACAAGAGTATAACTACTATAATACTGCCCCTATATACAAGAATATAACTACTATAATACTGCTCTTATGTACAAGAATATAACTACTATAATACTGCCCCTATGTACAAGAATATAACTACTATATTACTGCCCCTATGTACAAGAATATAACTACTATAATACTGCCCCTATGTACAAGAATATAACTACTATAATACTGCTCCTATGTACAAGAATATAACTACTATAATACTGCCTCCTAGCTGAGAGGTTGTGTGTTTGTAGCTCTCCTGATGTCTGGAGCAAGCCCAGGGAGGGGCCACCCTGGGCGGGGAAGCTCCCCAGGCAAGGCCCAGGCTTCCCGGCCTACACTGGGATAAGCCTCCCAGGCCTCTCCTAATGGGAATGTTAATCCCAGAGCCACTGTCAGAGCAGTGAATGCAGCGAGCCAAAGCTGCAGCAGTTCTGTGAAGGAGGAAAAAGCCGTCAGTAAAGTTTTGGGAGGAAAACCTTCTCCAAGTCCAGCAAAGAAGCAAGAAGGAAAAGTGTCGGTCAGCGATGGGTTAATGCACAATGTGAAGTCAGGTAACTCCCCAGTCAGCAAGCAGCTCCTGCCGGGTGCACAGGTGAGATCAGCCCCAGCTGTGCAGATCACCTCTCCTGCTCCCAGGCAGAGACGGACGTCTTTGGAAAGACAAACCATCCAGGAGAACTTACAGCAGCATGGCAGTATGGCGCGGTCAGGACGCACACGGTCGCAGTCAGGTGGCAGCAGTAAAAGTGCTGTGGAGCCTGGAGCCATGAAACCAGCGGTGGTGAAAATTAAGGAGACGTCTGGGTTCAAGCAGCCGGGGACATCGCTGAATGCAGGATCCCAGGAGGAGACGCCGCGTGCACCTGAGCTTCAGCTCGCAGAGGAGATCCCAGGACTGGTCAAGAAGTTCGGTGAGTTACAGCAGCAGAAAGACGCACTACAGATGCAGATAGACACTTGCTATAAGCTAAAGGCTATTAATCCGGGAGTCATGATTTTTATGATGAGACTCTGAACACACTGGGTGTATTGCTGGCAAAAGTGGTGAGGGACATGGACTGCGTCCTAGAGAGGATGGGGCCCCTGGCGGAGACTTATAGGAACCAGGAACTGTTTAATTCACAGAAGCAGAACTCTGCAGGTTCCAGGTCAGACATTGTCCCAGGTGGACCCCAGAAACAGGTGCGGACAGTGCTGCAGCCTGCAAGTTTCTGCTTCCAAAAGGGGCAAATGCCGCACCAGCAGCAGCCTGTAGTACAGACCCCAGCAGACGTACCACAAGTCTCAAAATGCCCAGCAAAACTGCCTGCAGCAGATCCAAAGCAGAAGCATGTAGTGCAGATTCCAGCAGAGGTACAACAAGTCACAGAATGCCCAGCACAACAGCCTGCAGCAGATTCCAAGCAGCAGCATGAAGGGCACATTCCAGTAGAGGTACAACAAGTCGCAGAATGCCCAGTACAGCCGCCTGCAGCAGATTCCAAGCAGCAGCATGGACATTTTTCAGCACAGGGACTACAAGTCTCAGAATGCCATGCACCACAGTTGGGCAGTGGACATGTGCCGGTAGTTCCTGATGGTGCCCAGCAGGGCTCTGATGCTGGGGATAACCGCGCTGTATCTGAGGGGTCGGGGGTTTGGGGGAGCACAGTATCTTTGCTGGACGCTGCGCAGTCTGATAGTGACATTGATGTTGATGATAACAATGTTCATGATGATGTCTGTGATTTCCCCCCTTTAATTCCGAGCACACAAGGTGTAGAAGCCCCCTCTGCTGCAGACCCTCACCCCGTCAGTCAGCCTAGTGTGACCCCGCAGGTTCCCCCAGTAATGCCTGGAGTCGTGGCGCTCCGTCCTTCACCTCTGGTGCCAATTATACCGGCCAGGCGTTTAAACGGAGAAACGTTGTGCGTTTCCGGCACAGAGGTGCCAAGGAGGATCTGCCAGATAGAAGGTTTGTGGTCAGGGAGCTCTTGTGTCGCCAGATGGGGTTTGCGCCAGTCAGCATCTTGGCGGTGATTAATCTTCCAGACAGGCAGGGCTATGACGTCAGTTTTAAGCTCATGAGTGACCTGGACAGGTTTTGGTCTAATTTCCCCAAGTTTAGAGACACTGAGGGCTGGAGTAAGTTCAGCTTTATTCCTATTTCTAAGCCAGATACCGTTACGGTAAATCTCATCTTCTGGAATGAGTCTGTTCCCCCGCAGGACATTGTGGTGTGGCTCCGGAGGCATTGTGACCTGGTCTCTGACCTCACCAAAAGCAGAGACAATGATGGTATCTGGACGGGAGGGTGGAGGGTTTTGGTGAAACTGCACCAGTGCGATAATATCACTGCCCACTTACCCAACTCCTTCTTTATTGGGAGGGAGAGGGGTGTGTGTTTCTATCCTGGGCAGCCTCTTAAGTGCTTCAAATGTGGCAAGGCGGGTCACCTGGCGAATACGTGTACTGTGGTGAAGTGCAACCTGTGTGGGGAGGTCGGCCATGTGGCTGCAGACTGCCAGAACATCAGGTGCAACCTCTGTGGGAAGATCGGTCACCCTCACAGGGACTGTCCTGACGCCTGGCACAATATCTGTAAGGACTATCCTGATGAGGATTTGGTGGCAGGGGCAGAGATTCTGGAGGAGGCAGCTTTACTGTCAGGGAAATACTGGCCAGACCGGAGGCCCACCAGGGGTCTACTCAGGTGACACCAGAGCAGCAGGGTTCAGAGGGTGCACAGGGGAGTATGGAGGTTGTCCCTCAGAGGCAGCAGTCACAGGGAAGCATTACTTCAGTACTACCATCTGTGTCTCAGACTAAAAGGAAGAAAAAGGACAAGACCTCCCGTAAACCTGAGAAGGAGTATGACACTGGCCAAGGAGCCAGGAAGAAGGTCCAGAGTTCTGCAGGTGTAATGGACTTATCTAATAGGTTTGGTGTTCTGTCTGAGTCTGACGGTGATTTTGAGGATGACCTTAGAAGAATTGACGCAGAGTTTGATAGGGATGTAGAGGACTGTCCTCCGCCCAAGCGGAAGCCATTACCTGAGGGCTCTCGGGTAGAGTCTGAAATGGAGACCGGCGGTGACCAGAATAACTCCGACTCAGATCTGTGACGCTGTCAACTAAATAATGTCCGAGCCCAGATAGATAAAATCATTAGGAAATGTTAAGTTATGGAAGGATGTGTCACTGGGTTGAAATATGATGTTTTTTTTTTTTTTTTTCCAACCAGGTGTATGGACTCTTTAAGATAATTTTATATGTATAATCCGAATATGTAATGAATGTACAATCCAAGTGAATTTATTTTTGTATTACTGGAGGATTGTCAGTATATTTGTATTTGTTTGGTTTTTACAATAAAAATTGCCCCTATGTACAAGAATATAACTACTATATTACTGCCCCTATGTACAAGAATATAACTACTATAATACTGCCCCTATGTACAAGAATATAACTACTATAATACTGCCCCTATGTACAAGAATATAACTACTATAATACTGCTCCCTATGTACAAGAATATAACTACTATAATACTGCTCCTATGTACAAGAATATAACTACTATAATACTGCTTCTATGTGCAAGAATATAACTACTATAATACTGCTCCTATGTGCAAGAATATAACTACTATAATACTGTCCCTATGTACAAGAATATAACTACTATAATACTGCTCCTATGTACAAGAATATAACTACTATAATACTGCTTCTATGTGCAAGAATATAACTACTATAATACTGCTCCTATGTGCAAGAATATAACTACTATAATACTGTCCCTATGTACAAGAATATAACTACTATATTACTGCCCCTATGTACAAGAATATAACTACTATAATACTGCCCCTATGTACAAGAATATAACTACTATAATACTGCCCCTATGTACAAGAATATAACTACTATAATACTGCCCCCTATGTACAAGAATATAACTACTATAATACTGCTCCTATGTACAAGAATATAACTACTATAATACTGCTTCTATGTGCAAGAATATAACTACTATAATACTGCTCCTATGTGCAAGAATATAACTACTATAATACTGTCCCTATGTACAAGAATATAACTACTATAATACTGCTCCTATGTACAAGAATATAACTACTATAATACTGCCCCTATATACAAGAATATAACTACTATAATACTGCTCCTATGTACAAGAATATAACTACTATAATACTGCTTCTATGTGCAAGAATATAACTACTATAATACTGCTCCTATGTACAAGAATATAACTACTATAATACTGCTCCTATGTACAAGAATATAACTACTATAATACTGCTTCTATGTGCAAGAATATAACTACTATTATACTGCTCCTATGTACAAGAATATAACTACTATAATACTGCCCCCTATGTGCAAGAATATAACTACTATAATACTGCTCCTATGTACAAGAATATAACTACTATAATACTGCTTCTATGTGCAAGAATATAACTACTATAATACTGCTCCTATGTGCAAGAATATAACTACTATAATACTGCCCCTATGTGCAAGAATATAACTACTATAATACTGCTCCTATGTACAAGAGTATAACTACTATAATACTGCCCCTATATACAAGAATATAACTACTATAATACTGCTCTTATGTACAAGAATATAACTACTATAATACTGCCCTATGTACAAGAATATAACTACTATATTACTGCCCCTATGTACAAGAATATAACTACTATAATACTGCCCTATGTACAAGAATATAACTACTATAATACTGCCCCTATGTACAAGAGTATAACTACTATAATACTGCCCCTATATACAAGAATTTAACTACTATAATACTGCTCTTATGTACAAGAATATAACTACTATAATACTGCCCCATGTACAAGAATATAACTACTATATTACTGCCCCTATGTACAAGAATATAACTACTATAATACTGCCCCTATGTACAAGAATATAACTACTATAATACTGCTCTTATATACAAGAATATAACTACTATAATACTGCCCCTATGTACAAGAATATAACTACTATATTACTGCCCCTATGTACAAGAATATAACTACTATAATACTGCCCCTATGTACAAGAATATAACTACTATAATACTGCCCCTATGTACAAGAATATAACTACTATAATACTGCCCCTATGTACAAGAATATAACTACTATAATACTGCTTCTATGTAGAAGAATATAAACTACTATAATACTGCCCCCTATGTACAAGAATATAACTACTATAATACTGCTCCTATGTACAAGAATATAACTACTATAATACTGCTTCTATGTGCAAGAATATAACTACTATAATACTGTTCCTATGTACAAGAATATAACTACTATAATACTGCCCCCTATGTACAAGAATATAACTACTATAATACTGCTCCTATGTACAAGAATATAACTACTATAATACTGCTTCTATGTGCAAGAATATAACTACTATAATACTGCTCCTATGAGCAAGAATATAACTACTATAATACTGCTCCTATGTGCAAGAATATAACTACTATAATACTGCTCCTATATACAAGAGTATAACTACTATAATACTGCTCCTATGTACAAGAATATAACTACTATAATACTGCCCCTATGTACAAGAATATAACTACTATAATACTGCTCCTATGTGCAAGAATATAACTACTATATAATACTGCCCCTATGTACAAGAATATAACTACTATAATACTGCTCCTATGTACAAGAATATAACTACTATAATACTGCTTCTATGTGCAAGAATATAACTACTATAATACTGCTCCTATGTGCAAGAATATAACTACTATAATACTGCCCCTATGTACAAGAATATAACTACTATAATACTGCCCCTATGTACAAGAATATAACTACTATAATACTCCCATAAAACTCACATTTATTAATTTATTTACATCATAGGAAATAATTATGAAAAGAATGGTTGTCTCAGTGATTTGTTACAATACTTCGTTTTATGATTGCGTTCATCACCGTTTAATCACATTTTATAGTATAAAATTAACCATCCTTAATGCTGAGTAAATAAGAAAGATTTCTGACATGCACCAAATGCTGTAAAATTAAGAGCGCATGCCTCTGTCTATAATATGAAGCATCTGAATCCTAAACTCATCTAGTTTTCTGCCGTTGCACTTTCAGACGGTATTAAAAAATCCGCCCCATTAAGTTTGGAAGTCTTAAAACTCTTCCATTGAATTTGTATAAAATGACATAATTAAGTGTCATCAAAGAAGTGTATAAAACTCCAGAGTCTCTATAATTGCGTCTGTAAATGGTGCAGCCATAATGTGTCCATGTCACTGGGTGCGGGGCGAGGTGAATCCTGGCAGCGGAGCAGCGAGTCCTGTGTTTCTGCGTTATGAACGTCATGATAGATTCATAACCGGGGGTCATAATATTTTTATGATTTTTTTTTTCAGCCTCATACATCTGTTCTTGCAAGGAATAAAGTTATAAATTGTGGCTCACATAGTCAGGCCATTGTCCTCGGTGTCTCTAGAGCGGCCTCTACCATCTACTTTATGACCTAATCATAAATACTTCCACCATATGGACGAGTTTAGGTTTATGTAATCTTGCCATTTGCCAATATTGAATGTCATAGTAAAACTTGCGCCAGATACTCATGTATCAAAGTTTGGGAAAGTGGTCGGCCAAGCGAGAGAATGCAAAATCTTTTCCAAACCATTTATAATCCTGGGTCCGAGGAGACTTTTGGCCCATAGTTGGGTCACAACCTATAAGCAGTACGGTATTATTTGTGCCATGATGTACTGTATATAGTGCCAGCCCAACAGTCACCATCATTGAAGCCCAGCTAATAGCGGCTCTCACAGTGCCATCCTCCTATAGCGCCGATCCTTTAAATAACGCCCATCATGTCCTTGGCTCCATAGTGCCAACACATAGTAACGGCCACAATCCTTCTAGTCTTAACAGTATCGTCCCTTCTAGTCTTAACAGTGCCAAACTAATAATTGTGTCACGGAGCCAATTTTAGTGTACTAGTGGGTGGCACAGTGGCCCAGTGGTTAACACTGTAATCTTACCGCTGGTTGCTGGGTTCAAATCCCACCAAGGACAACATACATCTGCCAAGAGTTTTTCTATTCTTCCTGCGTTTTCATGGGTTTCCTCCATTTTCCTCCCACACGCCAAAGACAAACTGATAGGAAACTTACATGGTGAAGAGATGAAAGTGCACGCCCTCAAGATAAGACTCTGAAGAAATGCTCAGTTGCACTACAAGCAGAGATTTCACATACAGTGCTCCAAAGCAAAACTATGAATATCTCTGCAATTGAGCGACACAGCGCAAAAGGGAAAAAAGCGTCAGAATTAAGGGAATGTTGTTGGGATTTTCACAAGTAATTTAACTAAATTTTTTATGCATTTGACAGGTCCTCTTTAATGTCATTAAAAGTTAGAAAAAAGGCCCATATCGCTGGAACTGTATGGTGGATTATAAAAGATTAAAAAAAGTGAAAGGGGAGCAGTGGGAATACAAAAAGAGCAAAAACTGGCCATTTTTAAATTGGTCATAAGTCCTCTAGTGACAGCCTAGCTTTTGCTCTAACAGCAGGGATCAGAGGAATCTCTCATCCCCGGCCATATAACCTTTTGATTGCCATGGTCAAAAGATATTGGTAAATAATCTAATCACCAGGCTTTTCTGTGACGTCATCAGTGACTGAGACTCGCACATGACATTAAAAATATCATAAAAAGTTTAATATAAAAATGACTACAAAAAACTATTTACTATAAAATGTACAGCACCATGGAATCAATGGCGCTCTAAAACAATATAAAATAAATCTTCTGCAATTATTACAGAAAAGTAAAAGAACCTTCTCCACAAACAATGAGTTGAATCGGTGACGTAGTGTGAAATGTTTAAAAGTATATGGTCAATAAATGGCAAAAATAATTATGTTTTATAGACGTACCACAGAAACAGTATATAAATGTATTTATGTGTATTTTATATATTAAATCGTTGATATGTATCTACAAACAGCACCTAAAAAAAGCCTATCTCTCTCTCTCTCTCTCTCGCTCTCTCATAAAACAAGATCTCATGAAGCTACGTTAATTAGAATCTTAAAAAGTTCTGACGTACGTCAGTAAGGGTGAGTTTCCACGGTCAGGATTGCATCAGGAAATGCTGCGTGTTTGGCGCTGTGCGTTGGCGCAGCGCCAAACACGCAGCGTCCAGATGTTACAGCATAGTGGAGGGGATTTCAAGAAATCCCATCTCCACTATGCGCAAAATTACGCAGGCGGCACACCTGCGTTTACGGACATGCGGCGCGTCTTTTCAGACCGCAGCATGTCCTAGCGTCTTGTGGCGACGGTGCGTCGCCGCAACAGAATTTACACAGGGCTATGTAGCCCTGCGTTATTTCCGGAGGTGTTCCGGAGGTGTCCTGAACACCTCCGGAAATAACGCGCGTCAGAAAGGGGGCGGGACTTAGACGGAGCGGAATTTCCGCTCCGTCATATACGCTGTGTTTCCTGATGGTGGAAACACAGCCTAATTCTCTAACAGGCTGGGTCATTACAGGGTTAAAAATAGATAATATACGTTCATTATACCAACTCTGATGTAATAACCATTATCAAATTTTAATTTTCAATTTAGCTAAAACTATTTTCAGTGTTTCAAAATTTGATTTCAAATATATTATTATTATTATTATTATTAATAAAAATCTGCATTTCTTCTATAGTTTCCTGACTTGAAAAGATAAAACTGAAATTTAATATTCAAAATAAATGCTGCTTACAAATAAAAAAAATAATAAATAAAAACAATTGCTATAAAAATAAAATGTGAGTATGATCTAGCAATAATAAAAAAAAAGGAGACATCCGATCCTATAAAGCGAGTTTATGTGAACAGGACACAAAGGTTCTTTTTTAAACTTGAAGTTTCTAGCAGACGAGTCTAAGCTGATCGGTTTTACGGCGGTTGTGTATGAATTGCTCCTCATAAAATCCTTTCACCTGTGCTGGGAAAGTCATCATGCGGGATCGGGGGGGACAGTACTACGGTTGATTCATAATGGATATTTCCGAGGACTCGATATACTCCTAAGGATTTAGTTTTGGCCGCTCTTGAGCTCGCTTCCTCAAAGCATTGACTTAAGACGTGTCTGAATTTTCGGTTATATTATGGAAATCTCCGGCCCATTTTCTAACAGGTGCGAAAGAATAGAGGCTCCTTCTGTTACCGTCGGCTGCCATCTTCTTCCTAAGTCATCTCAGCGGTTAAAAACACAAGAGGGGGTTTGTGTTTCGCCCGTCATCTGCCGCTTGAAAGAAACCAATAGTAATTTGTTTATTTCGCAGGAAATGGAAATCAGTCGGCGACGACAGATTTATTGGCTAAATGGACATCGCCAGTCGCCCGCCGGTCGTTTTTCATTGAGGCTGAATTATAACCGCACCGATAGTGTTCCTTTAAGGATTGTATAGCCTATTACAGACAAGGAGGATATATATAACCTGAAATCTCAGCAATGAAAATGCTTCCACAATGTCACTTTAATACCTCCAGTCGGAAAGGTTTGAGATCGTGTCAAGTGCTTCGGAGGTAACGCGATGCTTAAGACTCATTTAAATGTCAATCACAACGGGAGGAAAAAGTCAATGAATTGGGATAAACCTGGGAAGGATTTATAGAATGATGTGATAGTTATATTGCTGCAACATCTGAAATCACTTTTAAAGAAAAACTTTTTGGGAACAAACTTTTTTTGGAGAAATAATGTCAAAAAGATTACAATTAAGATTGCAGCTTAAGTCCGTAGGAAACACTCTTTGAATTCTATGAACATAATAAAATAAAACATCCAGTCTTTAGAAAGTCTTGAAATTAGGTAAATACCTCAGATGACCCAATTACTTGTCATTATAATTTGTATGCCAAAATACAGAAGTAAAAAGGGAAACATGATGGTAAGTATTCCACATTTTTTCCACTTTCGCATTATTATTATTATTTATTATTATAGCGCCATTTAATCCATGGCGCTTTACATGTGAGGTGGGGTATACATAATAAATACAAGTACAGTAATCTTAGACAATACAAGTTACGACTGGTACAGTAGGAGAAAGGACCCTGCCCGCGAGGGCTCACAATCTACAGGGGGTGGGTGAGGATACAGCAGGTGAGGGTAGAGCTGGTCTTGCAGTGGTTTGGTGGATCGGTGGTTATTGCAGGTTGTCGGAAGAGGTAGGTCTTCAGGTTCTTTTTGAAGGTTTCCATGGTAGCCGAGAGTCTGATGTGTTGTGGTAGAGAGTTCCAGAGTAGGGGGGAAGCCGGGAGAAGTCTTGTATGCGATTGTGGGAAGAGGAGATAAGAGGGGAGTAGAGAAGGAGATCTTGAGAGGATCGGAGGTTGCGTGCAGGTAGGTACCGGGAGACGAGGTCACAGATGTATGGAGGACACAGGTTGTGGATGGCTTTGTATGTCATGATTAGGGTTTGGAACTGGAGTCTTTGGGTAATGGGGAGCCAGTGCAGGGACTGACAGAGAGCAGAGGCCGGGGAATAGCGGGGAGACAGGTGGATTAGTCGGGCAGCAGAGTTTAGAATAGATTGGAGGGGTGCAAGAGTGTTAGAGGGGAGGCCACAGAGCAGGAGGTTGCAGTAGTCGAGGCGGGAGATGATGAGGGCATGGACTAGGGTTTTTGCAGATTCTTGGTTGAGGAACGTACAGATACGTGAGATATTTTTGAGTTGAAGTCGGCAGGAGGTGGAGAGGGCTTGGATATGTGGTTTAAAAGAGAGATCAGTGTCAAGGATAACCCCGAGGCAGCGAGCTTGTGGGCCTGGAGAGAGTGGGCAGTCGTTTACATTAATTGATAGGTCCATTGGAGGGGTTGTGTGAGATGGGGGAAAGATGATGAATTCTGTTTTGTCCATATTAAGCTTTAGGAATCTAGCGGAGAAAAGGATGAAATAGCGGACAGACATTGAGGGATTCTGGTTAGTAGGGAGGTGATATCTGGTCCAGAGATGTAGATCTTTGTCATCAGCATAGAGGTGATATTCAAAGCCATGAGATTATATGAGCTGTCCGAGGCCGAAGGTGTAGATGGAGAAGAGCAGGGGCCCTAGGACTGAACCTTGTGGGACTCCCGCAGATAGAGGGTGCGGTGAGGAGGTGGTGTGTGAGTGGGAGACGCTGAATGTCCGGTCTGTTAGGTAGGAGGAGATCCAAGATAGGGCCAAGTCTGTGGTACCAAGAGATGAGAGGTTCTGTAGTAATAGGGAATGGTCCACTGTGTCAAAGGCAGAGGAAAGGTCTAGGAGGAGGAGGACAGAGTAGTGTCGCTTTGCCTTGGCAGATAGTAGGTCATTGGTGACCTTAGTTAGGGCAGTTTCAGTGGAGTGGCCGGAAGCCAGATTGTAGGTGGTCGAGGAGGGAGCAAGATGAGAGGTGGGAGGACAGTTCAAGATGGACGTGTTGTTCCAGTAGTTTTGAGGCATAGGGGAGAAGTGATATAGGGCGATAGCTAGATACAGAGAATGGGTCAAGAGAGGGCTTTTTGAGGATAGGTGTGATTGAGGCATGTTTAAAGCTTGAGGGGAAAACACCAGTTGTTAGTGATAGGTTGAAGAGATGGGTTAGGGTTGGGATGAACACTGTGGTGAGGTTTGGGATGAAGTGGGACAGGATTGGGTCAAGTGCACAGTGAGATGTGATCTTATCGCATTGTTTTTTCTTTCTTTTTTAGCTTTCCACATTTGGAACTAGAGGATACATTTTAGGTTGGATGCTGCTACTTAAAAAACATATTTTCAGTACATTTAAAAAATGTGTGCCGATACTTTTTTGCCAAATATCTACCCCTCTATATGTTCTAGATATGTTTAGGAAACATTTTCCCAGTGCCAACATTACCTATACACATGTCATCCAAACAAAGACACAATTCGTACATAGTCTGTTTTTTTCTGTGGCGACATACAGATGTGAAACCTGGATGATGAAGAAACAAGACAGAAGAAGAATCTACACTTTTGAAATGTGGTGCCGGAGAAGGATGTTATCAATACCATGGACTATAAAGAAACAGGACAAAAGAAGAATCGATGCCTTCGAAATGTGGTGCTGGAGAAGGATGTTATCAATACCATGAATGATAAAGAAACAAGACAGAAGAAGAATCGACACCTTCGAAATGTGATGCTGGAGAAGGAAGTTACCAATACCATGGACAATAAAGAAACAGGACAAAAGAAGAATTGATGCCTTCAAAATGTGGTGCTGGAGAAGAAAGTTATAGATCCATGGATGGCAAGAAGAGCAAACAAAACTTTTGTATCATCTTGATAACTGTGCGCGGACAATTAAAGTGAAGAGATCGTTGACTGGTGAAATGGAGCAAATGTAGAACCTAGATGAAGTCACGTCATAGTCCAAGTGAAGCATCATATGAGTTGAAGCTTGTGCATAAGTTCAATATTACCTGGTCCAAGAATTCAACAGCGATTGCTAGAAAACAGGAGTGACAATGTAGATGGAGACAGATACACCCAGGGGTGGACACAGACAGAAGAGGACAATACAAGGGCCCCTTGCAACCCAAGAGCTCATCATAATGCACAATTCCACCTACTTTGGTTGTGGTACTGGCCCCCTTTACCTTTTGGGTCCTTGTATGACTGCACAGATTGCACCAATAGTTTGTCCGTCCTTGGATCCATCTCTGGAGTCTATTAGCATTGGCCGGTCTACTAGCCAAGGAGTGCAAGCTTTTTGATACACAGTTTGCAAGATCTGCTCTGAAGCTGGCCAGAGTGATGGATCCGGTCAGCTTCAGTTTCCCTGAGCTCCTCCAGTGATCCGCCATCAGACAGTGCTGAGTTTGGGACCAGGGGTTCAACCATGCTGCAGACGTGAAGTGTCAATCAGGATGAGCACAAGCCCATGGCAAGCTCCATCCCATTACTACACGGATAGACTAATTGTATCCTACAAACACCCTTAGTGAAAATAATACTTTTACATACGGTAATTGCCATATAGAAGTTGACTGATTAAGGCGATGAACAAAGAAGTCTCTCTCTTTGGCCCCCGGCTAATTTCAAGACTATATTGCCTCCATGGTAATTTATGCATCCTCTATATATAATTTGGCTACACAGTAGCCGCTCCAAACCTTACAACAATAGAATTCCTTCATTTCACAGCTCAGCGCGCCATACAGTATAAAGCGTATATCTCTCTCGCTCAGAAAGTTTGATTTTCTTGTACATTTATACTGCAGTTCCACAAATGAAAGAATAACATCCTAGTCTAGTGCGGCCGGCGACGCTTGGGATTTGTGAGGTGTTACTACAGGAGTTGTGGTGGAATTACCTGATACACACAATAAAACTGAACCTATCAGTTGTTACATCTGGGTCAGACGTCTCTTTTTCTTTTCTGCCGTTTTTTGGGGGTTTTAAGAACTCGTTGCCAAGAAGTTTATTTACAGTCCTCCGACTAATGGTCTGTTTTATGCATAAGACACTTTATTAACACATTTCCGAGCCGTGCACAGATGCAATCACGATTTTTAATGCTTCTCCCCCCCCCTCCGCCACATCCACCCATGCCGTGGTTTTGGCAAGACGCACACTCGCTTTCAAGATGTTTCAGATTGGGAAATACTGTAGACATGTTTATACTTTGAAGTGTAAATCTGCCTAATTTATTTATTTGTTCAATATTTTAATTATCTTTGTGGGAGATCCTGTTTCTGTGAAAACGTATTAAAAAAAAAAAAATACTTAAAGTTCCGGCTTAGGCACCGATCCCATACTGACCTAACACCCAAAACGTAATTTATGGCCACGAGTTGCCCCTTATAAAAATCTTAGTTTTTCTTAAATCATAAAACAAAAACATCAGGAATATAATTAAAGTATCAAAGTGATATCTAAGCCACAAATTATTAGTTTTTCTTTCCACCATGTGCGCTTCTGTCTCCTCTTGGACTGATTGTTCATTCTCAACGATCGCAATTCACGGGTAAAGTCTGTCTTCATTGAATATAGACTTTCCCATTACTGAGATAGGAGATGACAGTTGGTGTTCACCTATTGTGAATGGTGGATCCTGTGTTATCTACTGTATATAGAGGTGTTATCAGTCATTGTACATGAGGAGGAGGTGAGCTGTGACATCACCTATTGTGAATGGTGGATCCTGTGTTATCTACTGTATATAGAGGTGTTATCAGTCATTGTACAGGAGGAGGAGGTGAGCTGTGACATCACCTATTGTGAATGGTGGATCCTGTGTTATCTACTGTATAAGAGGTGTTATCAGTCATTGTACAGGAGGAGGAGGTGAGCTGTGACATCACCTATTGTGAATGGTGGATCCTGTGTTATCTACTGTATATAGAGGTGTTATCAGTCATTGTACAGGAGGAGGAGGTGAGCTGTGACATCACCTATTGTGAATGGTGGATCCTGTGTTATCTACTGTATATACAGGTTTTATCAGTCATTGTACAGGAGGAGGAGGTGAGCTGTGACATACCTATTGTGAATGGTGGATCCTGTGTTTCTACTGTATATAGAGGTTTTATCAGTCATTGTACAGGAGGAGGAGGTGAGCTGTGACATCACCTATTGTGAATGGTGGATCCTGTGTTATCTACTGTATATAGAGGTGTTATCAGTCATTATACAGGAGGAGGAGGTGAGCTGTGACATCACCTATTGTGAATGGTGGATCCTGTGTTATCTACTGTATATAGAGGTTGTTATCAGTCATGTACAGGAGGAGGAGGTGAGCTGTGACATCCCTATTGTGAATGGTGGATCCTGTGTTATCTACTGTATATAGAGGTGTTATCAGTCATTGTACAGGAGGAGGAGGTGAGCTGTGACATCACCTATTGTGAATGGTGGTTCCTGTGTTATCTACTGTATATAGAGTGTTATCAGTCATTGTACAGGAGGAGGAGGTGAGCTGTGACATCCCCTATTGTGAATGGTGGATCCTGTGTTATCTACTGTATATAGAGGTGTTATCAGTCATTGTACAGGAGGAGGAGGTGAGCTGTGACATCACCTATTGTGAATGGTGGATCCTGTGTTATCTACTGTATATAGAGGTGGTATCAGTCATTGTACAGGTGGAGGAGGTGAGCTGTGACATCATCTATTGTGAATGGTGGATCCTGTGTTATTACTGTATATAGAGGTGTTATCATCATTGTACAGAGGAGGAGGTGAGCTGGACATCACCTATTGTGAATGGTGGATCCTGTGTTATTACTGTATATAAGGTGTATCAGTCATTGTACAGGAGGAGGAGGAGGTGAGCTGTGACATCACCTATTGTGAATGGTGGATCCTGGGTTATCTACTGTATATAGAGTGTTATCAGTCATTGTACAGGAGAGGAGTGAGTGTGACATCACATTGTGAAGGTGGATCCTGTGTATCTACTGTATATAGGTGTTATCAGTCATTGTACAGGAGGAGGAGGTGAGCTGTGACATCACCTATTGTGAATGGTGGATCCTGTGTTATCTACTGTATATAGAGGTGTTATCAGTCATTGTACAGGAGGAGGAGGTGAGCTGTGACATCACCTATTGTGAATGGTGGATCCTGTGTATCTACTGTATATAGAGGTGTTATCAGTCATTGTACAGGAGGAGGAGGTGAGCTGTGACATCACCTATTGTGAATGGTGGATCCTGTGTTATCTACTGTATATAGAGGTGTTATCAGTCATTGTACAGGAGGAGGAGGTGAGCTGTGACATCACCTATTGTGAATGGTGGATCCTGTGTTATCTACTGTATATAGAGATGTTATCAGTCATTGTACAGGAAGAGGAGGTGAGCTGTGACATCACCTATTGTGAATGGTGGATCCTGTGTTATCTACTGTATATAGGGTGTTATCAGTCATTGTACAGGAGGAGGAGGAGGTGAGCTGTGACATCACCTATTGTGATAGTGTATTCTGTGTTATCACTGGAATATAAGTGTTATCTTCATTTTGACGTGCCTCGATGATTATGAGCCTGCTAGAAAATCTCTTTATGGGCTAATTTGAGTCTAAATTAGCCCCAGTGTCAATGATGAAAATTGCAAGATGATTATTTTGCATTTTGAAAAGATCATGATATGAAAAAACGGGTATTTCTGATACATTCCTTTTAAGTTCTGTGTTTCTCGATCAGCTTTTCTGTCCAGGTTTCCTTATGGTTGACCATTGGGCTGTCTAACATCTCTCTAATACTTCAAATAATCCCTGGACTCTGGCCAGGCTTCCCTTACATGCCTTTCAATCTGATTGTGTCCTTTTCCTCTCCTAATCGAGCTTATTAGATTTCATGCCTCATCTCACTCCACTAGTCAGAAACTACTCCGCAATCACAACTCAGGAGCCCCTGCAGAAGACGCCAGATTCCTGCGTAGGGGTTGAAGTAAACCAGGAAGACCTAGGCCCTGTTAAGTGGCTGCCGCCAAATATGACAGACAACCCAACCTTCGAGCTGACAGATTTGTCACAGATATCCTATAAAAGATCCTTTACCGGATTTGACAATATAAACTGTGAACATTAAAGGGGTTGTCTGGTCCAGATCGATAAGTCTGCATTCACTCTGTGTGTCACTCTGTGTGACTCTAGACTATGAATCCCCCAGCACATGCACTGTGTGGATGAATAACTCATTCATACCCTCCCCGCTGCAGAATTATCACCAACCTGGTCTGATTGACAGCTCCTCAGAGTTCTTCCTCCACTCTGTTGCTGACATCTGACACTGCTCAGAACAAGCTGTCATGTTGGAAAGGTGGAGAATCGATGCACATTGACTCGTACCATGAGC
>JARQOD010000006.1:5583456-5644239 GCA_033576555.1 Oophaga sylvatica
CAATATGACGCACCCACACTTTCCCAAATTTGGAGGAAAAAAAGTGCGTCTTATGGTCCAAAAATACCATATACCATGATGGGGCACATTATACCAGAATGGGGGACATTATACCAGGACGGGGCACATTTACCAGGATGGGGAAGATTATACCCATGATGGGGCACATTTTTACCAGGATGGGGGACATTATACCAGGATGGGTCACATTATACCAGGATGGGGAAGTTATACCATGATGGGCACTTTAAATACCATGATGGGGCACATTTACCAGGATGGGGACATTATACTAGGATGGGGCCCATTATACCAGGATGGGGAAGATTATACCATGATGGGGCACATTATACCAGGAGGGGGCACATTTACCTGGATGGGGGACATTATACCAGGATGGGAGCACATTATACCAGGATGGGGAAGATTATACCATGATGGGGCACATTATACCAGGATGGGGGACATTATACCAGGATGGGGTCACATTTTCCCAGGATGGGGAAGATTTTTACCATGATGGGGCACTTTTATACCACGATGGGAAACATTTTACAGGATGGGGGACATTATACTAGGATGGGGCCCATTATACCAGGATGGGGAAGATTATACCATGATGGGGCACATTATACCAGGATGGGGGACATTATATCAGGATGGGGCACATTATACAGGATGGGGAAGATTACCGTATTTTTCGGACTATAAGACGCACCGGCTATAAGACGCACCAGGTTTTAGAGGTGGAAAATAGGGAAAAATATATTTGAAGCAAAAAAGTGGTAAAATACTTAAAAACTTTAAATAACATATTATATGTGGTGTTATTATATTAATAGTATGTTATTATATTGGAAGCTACGGGTAGGAGATGGGCTGCGGGACCAGTGTGGGGGTCTGTAAACTACTATGGGGAAGACGCTGGAGGGTGAGTATAAGGCCGGGGTCACACATGCGAGAAACCGCACGATTTCGTGTGAGTCTCTCGCATGAACACCCGGCACTGCCGCCGGCACTCAGACTGGAGCGTGCGGCTGATAGAAATACATGCTGCATAGAAATAGAGACAGATGATAGAGACAGAGATGATAGAGACAGAGATGATAGAGACAGAGATGATAGAGACAGAGATGATAGAGACAGATGATAGAGACAGAGATGATAGAGTCAGATGATAGATACAGAGATAATAGAGACAGAGATGATAGAGACAGAGATGATAGAGACAGAAATGATAGAGACAGAGATGATAGAGACAGAGATGATAGAGACAGAGATGATAGAGATGATAGAGACAGAGATGATAGAGATGATAGAGACAGAGATGATAGAGACAGAGATGATAGATGATAGAGACAGAGATGATAGAGACAGAGATGATAGAGACAGATGATAGAAACAGAGATGATAGAGACAGAGATGATAGAGACAGATGATAGAGACAGAGATGATAGAGACAGAGATGATAGAGACAGATGATAGAGACAGAGATGACAGAGACAGATGATAGAGACAGAGATGATAGAGACAGATGATAGAGACAGAGATGATAGAGATGATAGACAGATGATAGAGACAGATGATAGAGACAGAGATGATAGAGACAGAGATGATAGAGACAGATGATAGAGACAGATGATAGAGACAGAGATGATAGAGACAGAGATGATAGAGACAGATGATAGAGACAGAGATGATAGAGACAGATGATAGAGACAGATGATAGAGACAGATGATAGAGACAGAGATGATAGAGACAGATGATAGAGATGATAGAGACAGATGATAGAGACAGAGATGATAGAGATGATAGAAACAGAGATGATAGAGACAGATGATAGAGACAGAGATGATAGAGACAGAGATGCAAAAAAAACCGAAGTGTGAAAGTAGCCTAACCTTTTAATTAATTCTCTGTTGTACACTGTGTCTGAAGAACCTGTGATGACATCATGAAGAGGCAGGGCTTTGGTCATGTGATGCTCCAGACCGCCCTCTTCATGACCTCATCACAGGTCCTCCACAGGAGCATTCAGCGTGGCATCAGCACAGCCCCAGGCTGTCAGGTATGCGATGCCTCCTGCTGCACTCTGCTCCTGCTGCCTCCTTCTCCTTCAGACACCGATCTGCCCAGCTGCTGCAGGAATCAGGCGCTGGGGAACCATGTGGCTCTGTCATCTGCTGCTCCCCAGCTCACTGCTCAGCTGATAGGTGGGCGGGGAAGCGGCTGATTAATATTCACTGCACTTAAGTAGGGACCAGGGTTTCCCCAGCGCTTGTTTCCTGCAGCAGAGGGGATATTTTCCTGCCTCCTGCCTGCGATCCCACTCCACCGCTGCCCCCCTGCCCCCCTCCCCACATGTTACAATCGGACCATAAGACGCACCCACACTTTCCTCCCAAATTTGGAGGAAAAAAAGTGCGTCTTATGGTCCAAAAAATACCATATACCATGATGGGGCACATTATGCCAGGATGGGGGACATTATACCACGATGGGGCTCATTATACCAGGGTGGAGAAGATTATACCATGATGGGGCACATTATATCAGGATAGGGAATATTAAACCTGGATGGGGGACATATATTACAGGAAGGGGCCCAGGATGGGGATATTATACGAGGATGGGGAACATAAATTACTGAAAGGGGCCCAGACAGGCAGGCATTATATCAGGATGGGGCCCAGGATGGACGACATTATACCAGGAAAGAAGACATTATACCAGGAAGGGGCCCAGGAAGGAGATATTCTATTATACCAGTAAGGGGGACTTTATTACTGGAAGGGGTCCAGAATGCGAAAGATTATATCAGTAAAAAGCCAAAGATGGAGTGGAGAACATTATACACTGAAGGGGCCCAGGATGGGGACATTAATATAGGAAGGGGCCAGGATGGAGGACATTATTACAGCAATGGGGCACAGGATCGAGGACATTATTAAAGGATATGAGACATTATTACAGGAAAGGGGCATGGGATAGGGAACATTATTACAGGAAAGACACAGAATCGGGGACATTATTACAGGATGTGGGAGATTACAACATTGGAGGAGAATACGTATGTCTTCACAGGATATGGATGGGCCCATACATCTAACAAACATGCAGTGGGAGCCCAGGTCTAAATTTTGCTTTGGGGCCCATTGGAAAAAGGAATGTAATTATAAGGAATGTAATTTTTGAAAAAAAAAATAAAAAGAAGTTAAAACAAAATCTGCTCATGGTAAATCTTCGCCTACACATTTTACTTGTGTCACTTTCTATCTCTGGTTTAGTTTAGTGATATTATTTTATAACTATCGGTATTGGGAGTTCAGGTCAGCCAGGATCAGTGTATTACTCTTCAATAAGGCGGCTCAGGTCTTGAGAGGAGGGAGGTTGTGACGTCATAAATATGGTTTTGTCACCTGATATATACTTTTTCTTCAGCTCACAATATAGCCCAGTGAGTCCCCTGACACAGTTATGTTCGCTGTGAATTACATTTATGATATAACCACTCCATGACCAGAATATACAATGTAACAATCTGTATTTCACTTTGTGACACATTCATGAGATCTGAGCGATAAAATGCAGAGAACTGGTCTTTGTCACAATGTGTCGAATATCATGATGCGTTTTCCATGAGAGCAATGATTAATTCCAGTGTATAAAATGAGCGCCCCAGCGGCACATTCAGCTCGGCTGCACCGGTGAGTGTTTTTCTGTTTTTGAGCTGTGATATGGAAGATTCTGAATTCGTTTGGTCTAGTACATCGCCATGAGCGTCCGTGAGAATTCATTAGCTGTTCTTCATGTTGCGATTGTTCTTTCAGCTTCTATTCAATGCTGGCAAATTAAATTATAATCAGGTTTGTTAAAAAGACACAAGCGGGAGATTTTCTGCAAGCAATAAAATTGATTCTTGGCTTCGAGGAACAGGCAATTATAGCTGCGGACTGTAGAGAGAAACCCCATCAATATATGGTCCATGCGACTGATTGTCATCAGGTCGACCACCTGCAGCAGCAAGAACATCAACATTGATCTCATTGCCAACAATCTAAACTGTGATGTTTAGTATCATTATCATCATCATCATCATTATCAATCACCTTCATCAATCATCACTATCACTCATCACTCTCAATATCACCGACATCAACCAGCGTCATCATCATCAGTCTTGGCTAGGAATCTACACTCTGCCATCACTATCATCACCAGGAATCGTTACTGCCATTCATCACTTTCAGTCATGACCATCAATATCAGCTCCGTCAATCAACATCCATCATTATCATTGCTATCATCATCACAGACAATACAATTAGCATTAATAGCATCAAAATCAATCATACATCATCAGAATTAATCACCACAGTCCTTATTATCATCATTAAGTCTCAGTCTCATCAGTCTTATCTTACGAGGGACCAAAACCATCAAGGAAGTCTTGACATACAATATATGGAGAAAAGTATCGGATACCAGCCTTAGTTATCGAATTCTGTTTTCTCATTCAGCGCCATTACCTTCAGTTTATAAACCCCCCAATGTTTAACATCCGGCTCCATGCCCCAGTGAATAACACCCGGACCCTTGCCCCCCCCCCCGGTATATAACCTCTGGCCCCTCAGACCTGTTGTATAATCTCCCTCACCATGCAGTCTGACTTTACTACCATGTGACAGAGCGACCGGTGGTGCGGAGCTCCCTGATAACAGCGCGGTCCTGTAATAGTAGACACCAGGGTAAAAAGTCCGTCCATGACATTTCTTCCTCCTGTATCTTCCCCCATCACCTGTGAGTGATATTATTGAGAAATGGAAGGAACCGCAGCAACTCAGCCACAAAGAGGAGACCCCGTAACATTACAGAGCGGGGGGCCGAGTCCTAAGGAGCAGAGGGCAGAAAAAGTCACCACCGCTCTGCTGACCCCATAACTGCAGAGTCCAGACCTCCTCTAGTATCATCTCAAACTCTGCGCCTCCACTAGGAGCTTCATGGCCGAGCAGCTGCACTCAGCCGTACACCCCCAAGCACAATGCTGCGTGTCGGATGGAGTGGTGTAAAGCCGCTATCACTGGAGGAGACGTGTTCTGTGCAGTGACGGATCGCACTTCTCTGTCTGATGGAGGAGTCTGGGTTTGGTGATTCTAGGAGGACGTTACCCCCTGACTGCATTGTGCCCCCTGTACAGATGGTGGAGAAGGATAATGCTATGGGCTGTTATCATCGGGTGGCCTCGGACCCTTAGCTCCAGTGCTGGGATATCTTCATCTTCAGCACAAGACATTGTGGACAATTGTATTATAGCCCTTGTTTAGCTCTGTTGTTAAGTGGAGGTTCAGGTCCTGAAACCTCATGATCGCTCAGGGGAAGAGGAAAAAGTGCTCAGCAAAACATCACAGCATTAGCAGAGTGTTTCTCAGACCCACAGACTGTTGAGCCTGAACATTACTCGCTCTTCCTTTGAGCGATGGGTGGGCGTCTCACAACCTGGAGTCTGACTGATGAGAGCTACTAAACAGTGGGCTTGCTCTAAGTGACCATAATCATCATCAATCTCCGTCATCATTAAACACTAGCATCATTACAAGGATCAATATTCATCACCACCGTCATCAACCCAAGTCAGCATCACTCATCCCCTCCATCAATATACGGTGCCCCTCACCATCCTCTTCATCTTAAATTACAAGTGGGTTGAGCATTCCGATACTTCCGATACTTCCGATACCTGAAATCCAATGTAAGTCTATGGGAACAAAATATCGGAAGTAAGTATCGGAAGTACTTCCGATATTTTGTTCCCATAGACTTACATTGGATTTCAGGTATCGGAAGTATCGGAATGCTCAACCTTAATTACAACTTATTACAACAATGTCTTAAACTACCTGCAGTGGAAAATGTAGTTTTTAAATAGTCAGGTCCAATCCCCTAAAACAACCAGAACCCTGTAATCAACCTGCACTTAAAGGGAATCTGTCACCCCATTTTAGTCATATCAGCTAAAGATATGACTGAATAGTGCATCCCATAAGCAAGCTATCGGTATGTAGCTTATATCCAGATACCCCCGTTTTGATAGCAAAATACCTTTGTAAAGTTGGGATTCTTTTCTGTAAATCAGGGCGGTTCGGACCGGAGGGCGGCGTTTTCTGTCTCCCCCCACCGCCCCTCTGCATCTCTTGCGTAGGCCGTCTGTGAATAGCACAGACGGCTTTCTGCTTCCCGCGATTGCGCTTTTCAAATTACCCCCCGCGCATGCGCAGTGTGCTTTGCCCAACAGTGGGCAAGGCATAAAATCATTACAGCGCATGCGCAACTATTGTCATTCACTTTCCTTGCCCCGGAAGTCGTCCAAGGCAAGCAGTCATTTCCAGGGCAAGGAAAGAGTTGCGCATGCACTGTAATGATTTTATGCTTTGCCCATTGTTGGGCAAAGCACACTGCATATGCGCGGGGGTAATTTGAAAAATGCAATCGCAGGAAGCAGAACGCCGTCTGTAAGAGACGAGTTATCTAGTTAGGAGATTGAACAGAGCAGGACAAAGACCAGATCAGGGGTGTTACCATCTTTGTGTGTTTCTGAGGTTGAGAGCTGTGAGAGGCCTAGAGAGGTGGTTAGTGATAGATGATGGGATGCAGATGAGAAAGTAGGGCTGTTTATGGGGATGTTGAAGTCTCACAGGATAAGGGTTGGCAGTTCTGAGGACATGAAGTGCGGCAGCCAGGTAGAGAATTTGTCAAGGAAGTGGGTGGGTGAGCCTGGGGGCTGATATAGAGTATATGTACTCTGAGGGAGAGGGGACGGAAGAGCCTGATGGTGTGGACCTCAAAAGAAGGGAATGAGAGTGATGGAACTGGGGGGATGACCTGGAAGGTGCATTGTAGGGACAGGAGTATGCCGACTCTACCACCAAGTCTGTTTGCGGGTCTCGGGAATGGGAGAATTGTAAGCCACCATGGGAAACGGCAGCAGGGGAGACAGTGTCAGAATCCTGAATCCTGAATCTGTTGAGAGCCAACAGATTAAGAGAGTTATTCAGAAAGTAGTTGTGCAGGAAGGGAAGCTTGTTACATACAGACCGTGGATTCCAGAGGGCACAATTAAAAGAACAATGAGAAAGATGTTGAATTTTAGACTACCTTAGACTCCAATAGACAATGCAGCCAAGCTGAAGCCAACGATCATTACCTGCGGAGTAGAGCTAACAATATTCTAACACTTCACATGGTGAGTTGTATCCAAGTGGCAACAGAACACAATGTCCACCGCTACATTGTAACTAATGACAGTGAATGTGATCGTAAGCAAGCAAGCAGCACAAGAGGCTGCAAAAATCCAAACCTGCTGCATTTGGACCATCATCCTGAATTTGTGAATAGTTTGTTAGCTCACACCGGTCATGGTGAATGGAAATCTCTGGAGTGTCTGATTAATAATTCAAGGCACGGGTATAAAAAATGGATGAGCCTCATTGCTTCATAGTAACACTGAGGAACATAGAAGCATCCAGAATTAGAATTGTCATTTCATGTATATAGGTGCCATGTATGGGGAGGGGCCATGTATGAGGAGATGCCATGTATGGGGAGGGGCCATGTATGAGGAGATGCCATGTATGGGGAGGGGCCATGTGTGAGGAGATGCCATGTATGAGGAGGGCCATGTGTGAGGAGATGCCATGCATGAGGAGATGCCATGTATGAGGAGATGCCATGAATGAGGAGATGCCATGTGTGAGGAGATGCCATGTGTGAGGAGATGCCATGCATGAGGAGATGCCATGTATGGGGAGGGGCCATGTATGAGGAGATGCCATGTGTGAGGAGATGCCATGTGTGAGGAGATGCCATGTATGAGGAGGTGCCATGTATGAGGAGATGCCATCTATGAGGAGATGCCATGTATGAGGAGATGCCATGTGTGAGGAGATGCCATGTATGAGGAGGTGCCATGTGTGAGGAGATGCCCTGCATGAGGAGATGCCATGTGTGAGGAGATGCCATGTGTGAGGAGATACCATGTATGAGCAGATGCCATGTGTGAGGAGATGTCATGTATGAGGAGGTGCCATGTATGAGGAGATGCCATGTGTGAGGAGATGCCATGTATGAGGAGATGCCATGTATGAGGAGGTGCCATGTGTGAGGATCTGCCATGTATGAGGAGATGCCATGTTTGAGAAGATGCCATGTGTGAGAAGATGCCATGTGTGAGGAGATGCCATGTGTGAGGAGATGCCATGTGTGAGGAGATGCCATGTATGAACAGATGCCATGTGTGAGAAGATACCATGTGTGAGGAGATGCCATGTGTGAGGAGATGCCATGTGTGAGGAAATGCCATGTATGAACAGATGCCATGTGTGAGGAGATGCCATGTGTGAGGAGATGCCATGTATGAGGAGGTGCCATGTATGAGGAGATGCCATGTGTGAGGAGATGCCATGTATGAGGAGGTGCCATGTATGAGGAGATGCCATGTATGAGGAGATGCCATGTGTGAGGAGATGCCATGTATGAGGAGGTGCCATGTATGAGGAGATGCCATGCATGAGGAGATGCCATGTGTGAGGAGATGCCATGCATGAGGAGATGCCATGTGTGAGGAGATGCCATGTGTGAGGAGATACCATGTATGAACAGATGCCATGTATGAGGAGATGCCATGTATGAGGAGGTGCCATGTATGAGGAGATGCCATGTGTGAGGATATGCCATGTATGAGGAGATGCCATGTATGAGGAGGTGCCATGTGTGAGGATATGCCATGTATGAGGAGATGTCATGTATGAACAGATGCCATGTGTGAGGAGATGCCATGTGTGAGGAGATGCCATGTGTGAGGAGATTCCATGTATGAACAGATGCCATGTGTGAGAAGATGCCATGTGTGAGGAGATGCCATGTGTGAGGAGATGCCATGTGTGAGGAGATGCCATGTGTGAGGAGATGCCATGTATGAACAGATGCCATGTGTGAGAAGATGCCATGTGTGAGGAGATGCCATGTGTGAGGAGATGCCATGTATGAACAGATGCCATGTGTGAGGAGATGCCATGTGTGAGGAGATGCCATGTGTGAGGAGATGCCATGTGTGAGGAGATGCCATGTGTGAACAGATGCCATGTATGAGGAGATGCCATGTGTGAGGCGATGCCATGTATGAGGAGATGCCATGTATGAGGAGATGCCATGTGTGAGGAGATACCATGTGTAAGGAAGTGTCAGGGACCCTCACATGGCTCCTCTCCCATGGCCGCTGTTCACATGATGACTTGCGGCACCTCATTGTTCACTAACTCATTATGATGGGGGCATCATAGAGATAGGAAATGGAATAGAATAGAGCAGAAGTTTTAGAATAGACAGTTAGCATAGGGGTTCAGCAGCTGGGAGGAGCTACAGGGCAGGACAGTGCAGAGCAAGGTATATAGGAGAAGGACTTCCTGATTAGGCAGCAGAAGCCCAGGCAGTCTTGCCTAGGGCAAGTTGTGAGAAGTTGCGACGCAGACGGTAGATCAACCATGGAGATAAAGCTGCTACGCAGTAAGGGCCCCAGGCAGAGAATTGTTCAGTCGGGCACCAGCTCAAAAGGATCATCCCCAAGAAGGATCTGGGGTCTATGACCGGGGAGGGAATAGCTGAGACGGCGTTCCTGGCACCTTTCCCTATTGGAACCGGAAGAGGGAGCTGGTGACACTGAAGGCACAGACGAGATGTAGATTGTCTAGACATACGGCAGGGATTGCCGGAAGAGGAAGAGAGACAGAGCTGATAGGAAAGATAGAGGCTGCCTGGAAGGCAGGGAAAGATTGGAGGATGTCCCTTTGCATAACTTGTGCTGCACGTGTGATGAATGCCCTACTGAACAGTAAAGTTAACCTGTTGGAAAAGAACTGTGTCTCTGAGATGTTTTCTAGAGCTCGGAAACACAGAGCCGGGATGACAGAACTTGAAAGGACTAAGGGTACTGCTGTGCACGCTGCACATGCAGAAGGAGGGACACTGTGTTTTATCTGTGGGGTGCCAGGGTGTGGGAGCGCTACAGCCCGTTACCACGACTACCACCCTGGTGTCATGGGTGCATCGCCATGAAGATCGTCGCGATTGCACAATCTGACTTCTCACAGCTGAGCTGCTGTTTCTTTGTTTTTTGGTAATGAGAGAGTTAATTTTTCCTAGCTCTTTGCTAAGGCTAGGTGCAGCCTCGCCCGGCTGCTTTTGATTATGTTCTAATTAGTTTCCTTTATATTTCTGCCAGTCTGGGTGTTAGACGCCGGTGAAAGCATTCATGTAGTTTAGCAGACTGGATCGGTTCTGAGAATATTTAAGCTAAGAGCTCCTTAGTTGTTTTTACTCTTACAGCTTATAGTTTTTCTCTGAGACCTTAGGTGTTCCTACTGTGTGTGAGTGTTGTATGTAAGACTTTATTTACTTTATTTCTTGTCTTTGTTGTATGTCTTTCTGTTCATTAACCGTTACCTGTTCATTCCCTTTGGTGGTATTCAGGGTCCTTCTTAGGACTAGAATACAGTTGGCAGGGATTGATAGGAGACAGGGTTTACGCTGGTGGCCTGGACCTCTGTACCTTTAACAGTACCTCCAGGTTGAGGGATTAGTTAGGACCCCAGTTTAGGGTCAGCTTAGACCCCGGTCTCCCTCTAGCCGGAGACAGCGTATAACGGATTCCGTTTTGACCCTCTGGACATTCTGTCAGGTAAATCTATGTTATCATATATCTATGCGCATGTTATATAGTATGTTGCCCTTTTGATATAGATTACTGACATCACATATATATATCTGCTATACAGCGTGACATTTTCACCGGCCCAAACTAAAGATTCTCCCCAGCTGTCATGGATCCAGTAGCCCAGCTGGCCCGGCAGTTGCAGGGGTTGTCCATGGAATTTGCAGACATTAAGTCCAAGGTTTTGTCCCTCCCGGAGCAAACCAGATCTGAACCTAAGGTTGCTCTCCCGGACAGGTTCACTGGTGGGCGGGACAAATTTTTTACTTTCCGGGAGGCATGTAAATTGTACTTTCGGCTGCGGCCTCGGTCATCTGGGAGTGAAGAGCAGAGGGTGGGAATTGTTATCTCGCTCTTACAAGGGGACCCTCAATCTTGGGCATTCTCTATTCCTCCAGGCTCCCCAGATCTCCAGTCAGTGGATCGATTTTTTACTGCCCTGGGTCTGGTATATGATGATCCGGATCGAGTCTCCCTTGCTGAAACAAGGTTACGTAAAATACGGCAAGGAAATCGTCCAGCGGAGGAATATTCTTCTGAGTTCCGTAGATGGGCAACAGATACTCAGTGGAATGACCCAGCTCTTAGGAGCCAGTTTTGTCAAGGGTTGTCTGACAAATTAAAAGATGTGTTGGCTCAGTATGATTCTCCTCCATCACTGGAGGCTGCTATGGCCCTCGCTATTCGCATTGATAGACGACTTCGGGAAGACGCGAGGTAACTCCGCCCCCCATGATGACTCCACCTACTACTAAAGTCCCTTATACTGAGGTTCCCCTGGTCTGTTCTGAGGAACCCATGCAGTTGGGAGGGACATCATTTTTTAGGAGGGAATCGGCGGTGCGCCGCAAGACTAGAAGGTGTTTCTTTTGCGGGAGAGAGGGACATTTTGTTGGGGGGTGTCCATCCCGGACCTCTTTGAGCCAAGGAGTTAACCTGGGAGTGTGTATTTCGTCCCCAAATCCCTCTCAGTTTCTCGTGCCTGCGGAGGTGGTGATTGGTACTAGAACTGAGAGGATTTCTGTTTTTCTTGATAGTGGGTCCGGGGCTAATTTGGTGGACGCTCGGTTTGCCCAGGTGCATGGTATGCAACTGAGTGTATTGGCCAAACCGGTCCCTATACTCTCTATTGATTCTAGACCTCTTGGTCAAGGTAGCTTGGTACAAGCTGTTCATAACATAGATCTTCGAGTAGGGGCAATACATAAAGAGCAATTGTCTTGTTATGTGTTGGAGGGTCTACCTACTCCTATTGTGTTGGGACTTCCTTGGTTGGCTAAACATAACCCAGTGATTGATTGGCAATCCAGAAAGATAAGCCAGTGGGGTGAATTTTGCAAGAATAACTGCATGAGCACGGTCATCGGTGCGGTTGTGCCTAGGACTTTGTCTCCTTTTCTGGAGGACTTTGGGGAGATGTTCTCAGAGGAGGGGTGTAAAGAGTTTCCTCCTCATCGCGCATATGACTGCTCAATAAAGTTGCTTCCTGATGCCTTATCTCGTACTTTCCCAAGGGCCGGGAAGACGGATGATCCGGTTCCTATTCCTCAGGAGGGAGTTGTAGTGTCAGCTGTATGCTCTGAGCTTGAGGGGGAGGTATTGGGGGCTCAGGGGGACGCCCTGTGGGACTTCCAGGGAGACTGATAGTTCCAGATCGCTTAAGACTGAAGGTTACGGGGAACCGTTACAAACGGAGGGCTGATAGGAGGAGAGTTTCTGGTCTAGATCTGAAGGTGAACGATCTGGTTTGGTTGTCTACCAGGAATATAAAACGTAAAGTTTCCTCTTGGAGGTTGGGTCCCAGATTCATCGGGCCGTACAGGATCAGTTCCATAATTAATCCTGTGGCATTTCGTCTGGACCTCCCTCTTACGTTTAAAAATCATAATGTGTTTCACAAGTCATTACTTAAAAAGTATGTGGCACCAGTCATACCGTCACCTCTACCTCCTTCAGTGGTGGTCAATGATAACGTGGAAATTCATGGGTCGAAAATCATTGACTCACGTCTCAGTCGCCGATCCCTTCAGTACTTAGTTCAGTGGAGGGGGTATGGTCCTGAGGAGGGGACGTGGGTCCCTGCGTCTGATGTTAACGCAGATCGATTGGTTCGGACCTTTCACACAACTCACCCGGACAGACCTGGTCATGAGGGTCCGGAGGCCCCTCGTAGAAGGGGGGGTACTGTCATGGGTGCATCGCCATGAATATCGTCGCGATTGCACATTCTGACTTCTCACAGCTGAGCTGCTGTTTCTTTGTTTTTTGGTAATGAGAGAGTTAATTTTTCCTAGCTCTTTGCTAAGGCTAGGTGCAGCCTCGCCCGGCTGCTTTTGATTATGTTCTAATTAGTTTCCTTTATATTTCTGCCAGTCTGGGTGTTAGACGCCGGTGAAAGCATTCATGTAGTTTAGCAGACTGGATCGGTTCTGAGAATATTTAAGCTAAGAGCTCCTTAGTTGTTTTTACTCTTACAGCTTATAGTTTTTCTCTGAGACCTTAGGTGTTCCTACTGTGTGTGAGTGTTGTATGTAAGACTTTATTTACTTTATTTCTTGTCTTTGTTGTATGTCTTTCTGTTCATTAACCGTTACCTGTTCATTCCCTTTGGTGGTATTCAGGGTCCTTCTTAGGACTAGAATACAGTTGGCAGGGATTGATAGGAGACAGGGTTTACGCTGGTGGCCTGGACCTCTGTACCTTTAACAGTACCTCCAGGTTGAGGGATTAGTTAGGACCCCAGTTTAGGGTCAGCTTAGACCCCGGTCTCCCTCTAGCCGGAGACAGCGTATAACGGATTCCGTTTTGACCCTCTGGACATTCTGTCAGGTAAATCTATGTTATCATATATCTATGCGCATGTTATATAGTATGTTGCCCTTTTGATATAGATTACTGACATCACATATATATATCTGCTATACAGCGTGACACCTGGCCACCTTACAGAATTGGAGTAGTCGGCGGATTGCGATGCCTTCTGTACAGCGAGCAGAGGAGCCTTAAAATGGCAAAGATGTCAGCAGTTAAAGTTAGAGTTAAAGATGGTGTCAAACACTGACAAGAAGATGGCGGTCAGTAGCGTGAAAATTGGGAGCGGTACCTATCACCGTCTGGAATGGAAAAGGGCGCAAAGATGGAAGAAGCAGTGGCCTGAACCGAGGCCATGTCCCATAGTGACTGGTGCCCGCCCAAGATGGGCGCGGCTGAAGAAGAAGCACCAACCCCTGCAGCAGAATCTGGAGAAACGGGTGGGGCAGCTGGAAGTAACTCCACCCACGAACGGGTGGAGCCCAAAAGGGCAAGATGCTCGGAAGAGAGATGCCAGTACCTACTGAGATGCAGCGAAGAAGTATGTCCTTTCGTGGGGGCATTGGCCGACAGGACTGGGAGCAGTCCGTGGCACAGACGAAGTCGCTCCCGCATCCCGGAGGCTGGCGGATGGAAGAGATGGAGGATTAATTCCCCTTCAGTCGGCTGGGAAAGAAGATCGCTGAGTGAAAGACCTGCACTCACCTCAGTTCCTGCACCGACTCCTACCCCGTCACATTCCCTGGGCCCTGCATCCCCTGCGACGTCTATCTGGATTAACCCGGGCTCCCATGGCAGAGGAGGCCCTGTATGGAATCATTCATGAGGCTGAGACCGGGGACAAGGTCTATGCAGGGGTGGGATTCAGCCGTTTCTCCCCGGTTCGATGGAACCACTTGTTAAAAAAGCTGCCGATTCCCCGAACCGGGGAGATTCAGGGCCGCAATCCGGTACTGGCCCCACTGCCCCAGCACCTGCACAGGGCCGGCCGCACAGCAAATTGTGTGCGGCCGAGCCTGCTGTACTGTGACACAGCCAGCAGCAGACACAGCCGACCGCGTCACAATGTATAGGGCCGGGAGCTGTTGTGCACGGCCGTCACCTTGACGGCTGCACAGCTCCTTCTTCCTTTGTAAATGCTAGCTGTATGGGCTCCTTCCAGGTGTGACATCGTTTCCTGGAGGGGGCAAGTTCTGCCAAAATGAGGAAGAGAAGCGGCCATTATAGACATTGGGCTCTGCAGTCTAATGCCGGCGTCTGTAGCTGCAGGAGGGAAATCCGAGGTGAGAGTCCTCAGTGACACCGAGGAGAATTTATTAATTAACGGGTTGGGGCTGATACTGGGGGTTGTGTAGTGGGGTGTGAGGAGGTTATGCACAGCTGTGGGGTCTGTGTGTGCTGCTGGGGTTATGCGGTAGGGGTCGTGGTGCTCAAGGGGGTTATACACATGTGGGTCGTTGGCTCTAGGGGTTATGCACGACTGTGGGTTGGTGTGCTCCTAGGGGGTTAGCACGGCGACTGTGGGGTCAGTGTGTGCTCTAGGGGGTATGCACGCGTGGTTGTGAGTGTCTAGGGTTGCACACTTGTTGGTCTGTGTGTGCTCCTAGGGGGTTATACACACTTGTGGGGTCTGTGTGTGCTCCTAGGGGGTTATGCACGACTGTCGGGTCTGTGTGTGCTCCTAGGGGGTTATGCACGGGCCGACTGTGGGGTCAGTGTGTGCTCCTAGGGGGTTATGCACGGCTGTGGGGTCTGTGAGTGCTCCTAGGGGGTTATGCACACTTGTGGGGTCTGTGTGTGCTCCTAGGGGGTTATGCACAGTTGTGGGGTCTGTGTGTGCTCCTAGGGGTTATGCACACTTGTGGGGTCTGTGTGTGCTCCTAGGGGGTTATGCATGGCTGTGGGGTCTGTGTGTGCTCCTAGGGGGTTATGCACAGTTGTGGGGTCTGTGTGTGCTCCTAGGGAGTTATGCATGGTCGTGGGGTCTGTGTGTGCTCCTAGGGGGTTATGCACAGTTGTGGGGTCTGTGTGTGCTCCTAGGGGGTTATGCACAGTTGTGGGGTCTGTGTGTGCTCCTAGGGGGTTATGCACACTTGTGGGGTCTGTGTGTGCTCCTAGGGGGTTATGCATGGCTGTGGGGTCTGTATGTGCTCCTAGGGGGTTATGCACAGTTGTGGGGTCTGTGTGTGCTCCTAGGGGGTTATGCACACTTGTGGGGTCTGTGTGTGCTCCTAGGGGGTTATGCATGGCTGTGGGGTCTGTATGTGCTCCTAGGGGGTTATGCACAGTTGTGGGGTCTGTGTGTGCTCTTTGGGGGTTAAGCACGGCTGTGGGGTCAGTGTGTGCTCCTAGGGGGTTA
The DNA here is from genome assembly GCA_033576555.1 of Oophaga sylvatica. NCBI lineage: Eukaryota > Metazoa > Chordata > Amphibia > Anura > Dendrobatidae > Oophaga > Oophaga sylvatica. Next base: position 5,599,390 of record JARQOD010000006.1, read on the forward strand.
TGCACAGTTGTGGGGTCTGTGTGTGCTCCTAGGGAGTTATGCACGGTCGTGGGGTCTGTGTGTGCTCCAAGGGGTTTGTATATGTTTGAGGAAAAGGTATGTGTAAATGGGTGTGGCTTAAAATGGGTGTGTTTTTAAAAATTGGTGTGTTTTTAAAAATGGGTGTGGTTTTCCTACACAAAAACACAGAACCTGTTGTTAAAAATTTGAATCCCACCCCTGGATCTATGTGAATGCCGGGTTCATTGATTTTGCCAGTCCACTACATGAGTGGAACCGAGTGACATTTATTAAGGAACAAGGGCCCCAGTAACTGTATGCAGTGGCGGTAAAGGTGGTCTCCAGCATCGAAAAGAGATGGGCATGGGAGGCGCAGCATTGTGTGCGGCCGCCTGCAATGGTCACAGCCCCTACAGTTAGCCAGGGGGCAGAGGCGCCCTTATAGGACACAGTGGCCCAGTCGGTCATGGGAGCATGAGGCTCCAGGTACTCTGAATCTTCCGCTGATGGAGGGAAGGAGCAGAAGAAACAGTGGAGAATCCTCCTCCAGTCGGTCTTCAGGCCATACATTTATAATAATTCAGGGCTAGAATGTGGCCCACTATGCTGGTCAGCGGCCCTGTATTAACTAGGGAGGACACCTTTAAGAAGGAAGAGTTGCGCCGGTTGCACCAAGTGAGAGACTGTTTTGCATCTCTGGAAGGGCAGTGAGTCCTGAATGGCACCAGGACTGGGTGTCGGTAGGTGAGTGACCAGTATGGTCACAGGTAAAGTGACTTTGTTTTGTTTCTCCCCCATCCAAGTTTTACATGCGCACATTTGCGCACCCCCTGCTGCACATGCAGAATAAGGGACACTGTGTTTTATCTGTGGGGCGCCAGGTATGGGAGCACTCAGGGCCGGCTCCAGGTTTTTATGGGCCCCGGGCGAAGGAGCCTCAGTGGGCCCCTTTAACACAGACCACGATTCATGATGCACAGATACTGCAGAGAAATATGGGTACAGTACAATGCCAAATACTTCACTTCTTCCATTACATGAGTGATATCTATTGTAAATTGTACAATAGCTCAAAAACTGCCAAATCCTCACAGCGCACAGTACAGACTGGACAGTACAGTCCTCCATACAATATTATGGGCACCACAGTCTCCCCCTCATCACCCATATAATACCCCATGCAGGATGTCACCCCGCCATCCCCCATATAATGCTCCAGACAGAATACTGGACCCAAAATAATGCTCCATACAGAATAATGGACCCAATATAATGCTCCATACAGAATACTGGACCCAAAATAATGCTCCATACAGAATACTGGACCCAATATAATGCTCCATACAGGATAATGGTCCCCATATAATGCTCCATACAGGATACTGGTCCCCATATAATGCTCCATACAAAATATGGAGCTCTCCTCTGCGCTGTACTGCGTTCTGCACTGTTACGGCTCAGGAAAGGGCGCTGTGGAAAGCCTCCCCATTATCATCAATGCCTGCCCATCATCATCAATGCCTCCCCATCATCATCATGGCCTCCCCATCATCATCATGGCCTCCCCATTATCATTAATGCCTGCCCATCATCATCATGGCCTCCCCATTATCATCAATGCCTGCCCATCATCATTATCGCCTCCCCAATATCATCAATGCCTGCCCATCATTATCATGGCCTCCCCATCATCATCATGGCCTCCCCATTATCATCAATGCCTGCCCATCATCATTATCGCCTCCCCAATATCATCAATGCCTGCCCATCATTATCATGGCCTCCCCATCATCATCATGGCCTCCCCATTATCATCAATGCCTGCCCATCATCATTATCGCCTCTTCAATATCATCAATGCCTGCCCATTATCATCATGGCCTCCCCATCATCATCATGGCCTCCCCATCATCATCATGGCCTCCCCATTATCATCAATGCCTGCCCATCATCATCTTCTCCCCATCATCAATGCCTCCCCATTATCAGCAATGCCTGCCCATCATCACACACAGACAGCACACAAGCACTCTCTCACATACATACATACATACATACACACACACACACACACAAAGCACCGCACTACATACACACAGACACATACACGACACATCTCACCTGTCTGGCGATCGCGCCCTCTCTGCCACAGCCAGCCGCTGAATGATGACGTCATTCAGCGGCCTGCTGTGAGAGGAAGCGCCGGCGCCCCCTGGAGCCCGGAGCTGCAGCAGCGGAGGCACGGGAGAGGTGAGTATTGTGCCAGCTCCTGCCGGGGCCCTGAGCAAGCGGGGGGGGGGGGGCCCAGCGGCGGCGCTGACACCGCTCTCCTCCGCTAACGGGCGCGGGGGTGCCAGACGGAGAGTGGGCCCCCCCCCCGCCTGCTCAGGGCCCCGGCACTTGCCCGGGTGTGCCGGGTGCCGACGCCGGCCCTGGGAGCACTACAGCTCGTTGCCATGACCACCACCCTGACCGCCTTACACATGTATGAGGAGATGCCATGTGTGAGTAGAAGCCATGCGTGAGGAGATGCCATGTATGAACAGATGCCATATGTGAGGGGATGCTATGTATAAGCAGATGCCATGTATAAGAAGATGCCATGTGTGAGGAGATGCCATGTGTGAGGAGATGCCATGTGTGAGGAGTTCAAAAATATTAAGGTTTGCACCATAACTTACCAAGAATGATTACTCTAGAGCATAGGAATTGCATCGCTGCCATAGAAAATGGGAGAAAAAATTGAAAAAAGCGCTAGTGTATATATGAAATATGTGTGTCGACCCGCCACCACAATTGTGGGTTACCAGGGCAATGGGGTACTCAGAGCCGAGCCCATGGAAGTCTATGGGGATTGTCACAGGTAGCTGTGGCTCGGTCTGTGGCCCTGGCGGTCTGGCGTATGTTGGGGATGTATTTACAGGGGATAGATTTATTTACAGTTCGTGACGCCACCTGTAGTATTCTGGTAATTTATACCAGCGCTGCTGTAGATCTCTGAGGGGATGGTGATGCAGCTAGATGTCGGGTCCCCTACAGGTGGGACTGGTCCCTCAGATCGAGAGTTAGGTAGGGATTGTGCAGGCATGCAATAATAACTCAGTCTCACACCGTCAGCGTCTTTCCATACCTTTACTTGTAAGATGTTCAAGCAGGTCCCAGGGAGGCTGATGGGGTTGATGGAGGATGAGCTTTGAGGCAACAGCTAAGCAAGTTAGGGGCCTCCTTTACTGTCCAATGAAGATGAGTACGACCAGCCTGAAGCGTAGTCCCCTCTATGATTCCAGCTTATCCAAAGCTGTGCTTCCCAGTCAGTTTAGTGTTAGGAGCCTTTCTATGAGGGAGCTGAATTCTTATTTTGTCCTGCAGAAACTCAAAGTCTTCACTTCCCCTGACCCCAGTTACGTACTGACTATAAGGGGCTTGTTCGCCGCGACCTAGGGTCCGGTAAATCTCTGGTTTTCTCTTCACTATGCTTGTAGCTAATAGTGATCCTTCGGTCCCCAGTAACCGGTAGCAATGTGCAGGACTCTTCCAAGCCAAACGCACTTTTCCAATAATCTTCCTTCCACTTTGCCCTTCGATTTGCTCAACTCTTAATAGATAGTTCAGTCTTTCTTCCAGTGGGGCACAGCTCTGACTAGACTAAGGTGAATTAGACCACCTGTACCAGCCTCCACGTTCTGAACTGATGACAGGCTCAAACTGGACACGTCTACTCTGTCCAAGGACAGGAAACTGACTGACTAGAAAATCACTCCCTCCCACACCCCTGCTGGGTGTGTCAGAAGTGTACATGATGTCATGAAGAGACCTTAACTGTTACCTCTCCACTCATCCTCCTGGTATTGTGTACCAGGGCTACACATATGCATCTGCAAAGATTTGCTATGAAAAAAAGGAAGGTTCTTAGCTCATAGATTGGCCAATATATGTGTGCCCAATTACCACGTCAAGGTGTCCTTCGTAAATTGGGTCCCTGTCCTGTAATGTCACCTCTCTTGGGCAAAAAAGCCATGTGTGAGGAGATGCCATTTATGAGGAGATGCCATGTGTGAGGAGATGCCATTTGTGAAGAGGTGCCATGTGTGAGGAGGTGCCATGTGTGAGATGCCATTTGTGAGGAGGTGCCATGTGTGAGGAGGTGCCATGTGTGAGGAGATGCCATTTGTGAAGAGGTGCCATGTGTGAGGAGATGCCATGTGTGAGATGCCATTTGTGAAGAGATGCCATGTGTGAGGAGATGCCATTTGTGAAGAGATGCCATGTGTGAGGAGATGCCATGTGTGAGGAGATGCCATGTGTGAGATGCCATTTCTGAGGAGGTGCCATGTGTGAGGTTGGTGCCATGTGTGAGATGCCATTTCTGAGGAGGTGCCATGTGTGAGGAGATGCCATGTGTGAGGAGATGCCATGTGTGAGGAGATGCCATGTGTGAGTTTGGTGCCATGTGTGAGGCAATGCCATGTGTGAGGAGATGCCATGTGTGAGATGCCATTTCTGAGGAGGTGCCATGTGTGAGGTTGGTGCCATGTGTGAGGCGATGCCATGTGTGAGGAGATGCCATGTGTGAGGAGGTGCCATGTGTGAGGAGATGCCATGTGTGAGTTTGGTGCCATGTGTGAGGCAATGCCATGTGTGAGGGGGTGCCATGTATGATGAGATGCCATGTGTGAGGAGATGCCATGTATGAGATGCCATGTATGATGAGATGCCATGTGTGAGGTTGGTGCCATGTGTGAGGAGATGCCATGTGTGAGGAGATGCCATGTATGAGGAGATGCCATGTGTGAGTTTGGTGCCATGTGTGAGGCAATGCCATGTGTGAGGAGGTGCCATGTATGATGAGATGCCATGTGTGAGGAGATGCCATGTATGAGATGCCATGTATGATGAGATGCCATGTGTGAGGTTGGTGCCATGTGTGAGGAGATGTCATGTGTGAGGAGATGCCATGTGTGAGGAGATGCCATGTGTGAGGCAATGCCATGTGTGAGGAGATGACATGTATGACGAGATGCCATGTGTGAGGTTGGTGCTGTGTGTGAGGAGATGCCATGTGTGAGGAGATGACATGTGTGAGGAGATGACATGTATGAGGAGATGCCATGTATGAGGAGATGCCATGTGTGAGGTTGGTGCCATGTGTGAGGAGATGCCATGTGTGAGGAGATGACATGTGTGAGGAGATGACATGTATGAGGAGATGCCATGTGCGAGGAGATGCTATGTGTGAGGAGATGCCATGTATGAGGAGATGCCATGCATGAGGAGATGCCATGTGTGAGGAGATGCCATGTATGAGGAGATGCCATGTGTGAGGAGATGCCATGTATGAGGAGATGCCATGTGTGAGGAGATGTCATGTATGAGATGCCATGTGTGAGGTTGGTGCCATGTGTGAGGAGATGCCATGTATGAGGAGATGCCATGTGTGAGGTTGGTGCCATGTGTGAGGAGATGCCATGTATGAGATGCCATGTGTGAGGTTGGTGCCATGTGTGAGGAGATGCCATGTATGAGGAGATGCCATGTGTGAGGTTGGTGCCATGTGTGAGGAGATGCCATGTATGAGGAGATGCCATGTGTGAGGAGATGCCATGTATGAGATGCCATTGTGAGGTTGGTGCCATGTGTGAGGAGATGCCATGTATGAGATGCCATGTGTGAGGTTGGTGCCATGTGTGAGGAGATGCCATGTATGGGGAGATGCCATGTGTGAGGAGATGCCATGTGTGAGGTTGGTGCCATGTGTGAGGAGATGCCATGTATGAGGAGATGCCATGTGTGAGGAGATGCCATGTGTGAGGAGATGCCATGTATGAGATGCCATGTGTGAGGTTGGTGCCATGTGTAAGGAGATGCCATGTATGAGGAGATGCCATGTGTGGAGGTTGGTGCCATGTGTGAGGAGATGCCATGTATAAGATGCCATGTATGAGGAGATGCCATGTATGAGATGCCATGTGTGAGGAGATGCCATGTATGAGATGCCATGTGTGAGGTTGGTGCCATGTGTGATGAGATGCCATGTATGAGGAGATGCCATGTGTGAGGTTGGTGCCATGTGTGAGGAGATGCCATGTATGAGGAGATGCCATGTGTGAGGAGGTGCCATGTGTGAGGAGATGCCATGTATGAGGAGATGCCATGTGTGAGGTTGGTGCCATGTGTGAGGAGATGCCATGTATGAGGAGATGCCATGTGTGAGGTTGGTGCCATGTGTGAGGAGATGCCATGTATGAGGAGATGCCATGTGTGAGGAGCTGCCATGTATGAGATGCCATGTGTGAGGTTGGTGCCATGTGTGAGGAGATGCCATGTATGAGATGCCATGTGTGAGGTTGGTGCCATGTGTGAGGAGATGCCATGTGTGAGGAGATGCCATGTATGAGATGCCATGTGTGAGGTTGGTGCCATGTGTGAGGAGATGCCATGTATGAGATGCCATGTGTGAGGTTGGTGCCATGTGTGAGGAGATGCCATGTGTGAGGTTGGTGCCATGTGTGAGGAGATGCCATGTGTGAGGTTGGTGCCTGTATGGGCACATCTTGTATACAATAAGCTAACGCCTTTGGTTACATGTGTTTAAAGGAACCAACTCTCATCTTCTCAGTCTGGATAGAAAAATTTATTATCTGCACTGAAAAGTATAGGCACAGATAGGACTCTCTCACTGCCTCTCATTATGAAATATGCTGGCACAGATAGTACTGCTTCCCTGACTCTGTCAAGTAAATCTGTAGAGATAGGGACCATTCTGATTGGGTACACCTTTGTCATGGTGGGATGGCTTTTATGCGTTTTTTTTTTAAATTGTGTCAACTAAGCAACCCATGTTATTTGCATGTACTATCAGTCTTTATTTATGTATTTATTCACTTATTGTAGAGGATTTTCTCATTATTTTTTTTTTACTAGGTTTTCTCGGTTAATGGCCACAATGGGAATGTGCACATAGACATTGCACTTATACCAACAGATGTGTCAACCTATTTCTTCGGCTTAGTTGTAAATTATGTAGGCACAGATAGTACTGCTTCTCTGATACTGACTGTAAATTATGTAGGCACAGATAGTGCTGCTTCCCTGATACCAGCGGTAAATTGTGTAGGCACAGATAGTGTTACTTTTCTGGTACCAGCTATAAATTATTTAGGTACAGATATTACTGCTTTCGTGATACTAGCTGTAAATTGTGTAGGCACAGATATTACTGCTTCTCTAATACTAACTTGTAAATTATTTAGGCACAGATAGTACTGCTTCTCTGATACTGACTGTAAATTATGTAGGCACAGATAGTACTGCTTCCCTGATACCAGCGGTAAATTGTGTAGGCACAGATAGTGTTGCTTTTCTGGTACCAGCTATAAATTATTTAGGTACAGAAATTACTGCTTTCGTGATACTCGCTGTAAATTATGTAGGCACAGATAGTACTGTTTCCCTGATACCAGATGTAAATTATGTAGGCAGAGATAATACTACTTCCATAATACAAGCTAGATACAGATAGTACTGCTTCCTTGGTACTAACTGTAAATTACGTAGGTAATGTTCCCCTGATACCAGATATAAATTATGTAGGCATAGATAGTACTGCTTCCCTGATAGTAACCGTTAATTATGTAGGCACAGATAGTACTGCTTCCCTGATAGTAACCGTTAATTATGTAGGCACAGATAGTACTGCTTCCCTGATAGTAACCGTTAATTATTTAGGCACAGATAGTACTGCTTCCCTGATATCAGACGTAAATTATGTACACAGCACTGATATTCCCTCAAATTTACCCTTTAAGTAGCGGTTGCAGTAGTGCTGGTGGCAGTGCCGGGTATTGATGTGACGCGCACATGGTACCAGGGCTATGGGGTACTCGGCACCGAGCCCATAGAAATCTATGGGGAATATCACTGGCAGCAGGACTCACATCCAGTAAGCTTCTTATCCTGTTCGTGACGCCAAAGATGACGCGCACCACATTGGTACATCCAGGGTTATGGGGTACTCGGCACCGAGCCCATGGAAGTCTATGGGGATGTCACTGGCAGCAGGACTCGGTCCGTGACCCTGGGCGGTCATGCAAAGGGGGTATTTACAGGGGATTATAAAGATAGTTCGTGACGCCACCTGTGGTTTCTGATCTGATTGACCAGCGCTGCAGGGTAGATCTCTGAGGGGATGTTATTAGGCAGCTAGATGTTAAGTCCCCCACAGGTGGGACTGTTCCCTCAAAGTCTATGGTGGTGCAGGGTGCAGATAAGAATTCAGTCACACACAATGCAGTCTCTTTCCATACCTTTACTTGTAGATGTTGCAGGTATGTCCCGGGAAGCTGGTCAGATTGGAGAATGCACATTCGGGGAATTGCTGAGCAGGTTTAAGGCCTCCTTTCTCCTTAATGTGTATGTGAGTCCTAACTTGCATAAAGTCAAGTTTAACTCTTAATGCAACAGCTACGCCCGGTCGACATTGTGGTTGAGCCTTCTCTGTCTCTGATAATCAGATGTTGGAAAGAACGAAGTCCTTACTTTTGCAGCGTCCCGCTCAAAGTCTCTGTTCTCCCTGACTCCAGTTACATATCGGCACTTAGGGCTACCTTCTGCGACTTGAAGTCCAGCAAGGCCTCCGGTGTATCTTATTGCTAGACGTGAAGTTCTAGCAACACTTCGGATCCCGGTGTCCGGATAACTAAGTGAAGGTGATCTGTCACCTAGGTCACTTGTCCTTCTTTTACCACTCGCCTGTCGCCCTGCTCTGGCCCTTAACATAAGCACATGTAGCAGTGGTAGTAGATGTCAGCTTTCCTTCCAGTGCTCACTGACCTGTTCTCAGTTGCCTCGTTGTATTAACTGCAGTAGTTCCCTTCCTTCTTTCCTTCCAGACTCTGTCCAGAGCAGCTCACAGGACGATTCGTCAGACTGTATACACGCTGTAGCTCCGAGAGTCACTTTCCACTTTCCGAGAACACAGGCAGCTTATCCTGAGGTAACTGTTTCACTTGCTTCAATTGCAGCTCTGACTAGGCTAGAGTGCTTCTCTTGTCCACTCGTACTAGCCTCCACTTCAGTATATGGTGAGCTACAGGAGCTGTGTAGCCCTGGTGGTAGGCACACGCAGTACCCTGGAGAGTGTGTGGCGAGACAGCAGTTTAATGCTAAATATTCATTCACTCGACATATACTAGACACACCCTTAGGGTAGTGGAGTTTACTCTTGAGGGAGTGGTCAAGGTATGTGTTAGAGTGATTTTGAGTCTAGTTCCTGTCTTCGGACAGTGAGGACGTGTAGAGTCAGTGTCTAGACTTCAGAGAGAGAAGACGTCTGGAGGGAGGAAGGAGTCTAGCCTGCTTTATCATCAGTTCATATCGTGGAGTCTGGTATAGGTGTTTGAATTCACCTTAGTCTAGTCAGAGCTGTATCACCTCCTCAGCATACACTGAAGGAAAGAAGAAGATTAGTGCAGAAAGTCTTCAGCATCCCTGTCTAAAGGACGGTATCAGGTTCAGAGACGTGCTCCTGCCTGTTGATAACTGAGCATCTGTAGCTAACTTTGAAGGAAGGAAAGAAAGAAGTGACTGCTCGACCCTTGGCTAGTTTGAGTGCTTATGTTACCAGCGAGGACAAGGCGAAAGGCACAGTGGATTTATTGGATTAGTGCTTACGGATTGAAGAAGTCCAGCACATTGCACCCGGTCACTGGGGACCGAAGGGTCACTGTTGTTTCAAGCACAGTGATAAGAAAACCAGGAATCTACCGGACCCTAGGTCGCGGCAGACAGCCCCTTATAGTCAGTACGTAATTGGGGTCAGGAGAAGTGAAGACTTTGAGTCAGTGCACGACAAGATAAGGATTCAGCTTCTTCGCAGGAAGGCTCCTAACACAAAGCTGACTGGGCAGGTACAGCTATAGATTAGCTGGAGATTTTGAGGGAACTACGCTTCAGGCTGGTTGTACTCGTTGTATTGGAAGTAAAGGAGGCCCCTAACTTGTCCAGCTGCTGTCTCAAGATACACTCTCCTTGGATCAGCCTCCCTGGGACCTGCCTGAACATCTTACAAGTAAAGGTATGGAAAGACGCTGACCGTGTGAGACTGTGTTCTTTATCTGCACCCGACTTCACAAATCCCATAGACTTTGAGGGACCAGTCCCACCTGTAGGGGACCCGACATCTAGCTGCCTCACCATCCCCTCAGAGATCTACAGCAGCGCTGGTACTAATTACCAGAATACTACAGGTGGCGTCACGAACTGTACATAAATCAATCCCCTGTAAATATATCCCCAACATACGCCAGACCGCCCGGGCCACAGACCGAGCCACAGCTACCTGTGACAAAACCCCCATAGACTTCCATGGGCTCGGCTCTGAGTACCCCATTGCCCTGGTAATCCACAATTGTGGTGGCGGGTCGACACAACTTTGGCGTCACGAACAGGATGCGAAACTCGCGGAATCGCGAGCCCTGTGTGCCTAAGGAATTGCTTTTGTGAAAAAGGACTGTTTGCACTTTTGGCGCCAAAATCGCCATTTTTGTCGCCATATTCGCGCCCTCAGGCGCTGGAGAAGAAGGTGGGCGTACCTTCGTGGGCATCTACCCCCCTGTGGCGCGAAGAAAATGCCTGCCCTCTCAAAGTGCTATTACAATATGCGATCCTGCCCTACAGCAAAGGAGGTCCGCCTCCTCTTCACCTTCCCTGCGAGGAGGAGGAGACGCAAACCCGACCTCCACGGAAGAGACCGGATGTCTCTGGAGAAAGAAAAGAGAATCTTCTGGAACATGATGGAGGCAGGACGTGGGCAGCCGAGCTGGGAAGCGGAGGAAGGCAGGCCCCGTGCCCCAGCCAAGCTGCCACCAACACCGGAGTTATCCGTGATCCTGCACCTGAAGCAGGCGTTGCTAGAGACAAGAGAAGAAAATGCACGCCTGAAGAAGATGGTCCAGCACCAACCTGGCTTTGAAGAAATTGAGAGACGCCGGCGTACCCTGGAACAGCGGAGGCTGTGGGACACGGTGATCTCTCCCCTCAACGAACCCCCACGATTCCAGATACCGAAGAGTCTGCTGCCCAAGGCGAAGGAGCAACCGGAGGCTGCCCCCGAAAGTACCGATCCCGATCCCACCGGTGAAGCGGTGGAAGCGAAGGAGGTTGAGGAGGTACAGCCAATCCCGGAACGCCCGCCCGGCCAAGAGGCTGCAGCAGATGATCGGTCCCCGGCAGGGACACCGGAGGGGTCCTGTCCGTCACTACCAGACGTGGACTGGGACGAAATGGCGCGCCTGGATGACGTCGCCTACACCGCCCAGTGGGAACAGGAATGGCAGAGTCGTGAGGAGAAGAAGAGGCGCCAGCAGGAGGAAGAGCGGGAAACTCAGAGGAACCGTCAGCGACAATTTGCCGAGCTGATCGCGGACAAAGAGACTGTCCGGAGAGATAAAGGTACTCTGAGGGAACCGCGGCGGCAGGGGTGTGTGACTGAGTTCCAGCTCCGGAAGGGCTGGGGCTTTATCCGTGAACCGGGCCTCTACCCAGCGGTCTTTGTCAGCAGGCGTGACGTAGAATCCCACCTGCCGCAAGGTCATCCCGGGAGGGACTTAGCGAATGGAGATATCGTCACATATACGCGGCATTGGGGAATGAAGGGATGGTATGCCCTTAACGTCGCCATCGTCCGCGACCCCGTCCCAGACGCAGGTACCGTCACCATTACCGCAGCGTCCCCGTTTCCAGCTCAAGCAGCATCCGGCCGTGCCCCAGCATCGCCCCCTGCAAAGTCATCGCAACTAGCGACCCAGAGTTCATCGCGAATTAAAGCCACCTCTTCATCGCAACATGCGACCCAGTCTCGATCGCAATCCCTAACGCGGTCCATATCGCTAACTGTGATTGAGACGCAATCGGTGTCATGTGGAGAGAGTGTACCCGTTGCGCCCTTGGAGGTTCGCACCAGAACTGTGGCGACTCAGACCCTGATCGCAGCACATGATTTGCTGGTCCTGGGATCAAGGGCCCATTGCGTTGTTCCAGCCCCCGGGGTGGAAAATGTATTGGAAAGTGTATTTGCAGAAAATGAATAAGATAGTGAAGAATTGGTGAGATCCCTATCGGGTCTACCAAAAGTAAAAAGTTTGAAATGTTTTGTAAAGTTTTGCACAATTTATATAGTGAATATATATATTTCTACTGTAGAATGCCCGGCTGGGTAAATGATAAATGATAAATGGTAAATAGCAACCAGAAAAGTTTATGCACTTTGATATAATATGTCTTAGGTTTTACATTGGACTTGGAGGTTAAGGACTATGCTAACCCAGAACTTACTTGTAAATAGTTGCGCTTCGGTGCTTTCTCTTGGTTTTACATAAACCAGTCACAACTACCTCTGAAAACAAAACCGTGTGGTGTGGCACTGAGTGAGGTCTGCAATCGGATGTCCTGCAGCCCACCCAGGACCCACGTTGAAGGTTTGGTGCGGGTCCTTCACAAGTATCTTGTATATTTATTGAATGCTATTTAATATTTGTATTTTTCTATAATGTTTGCAACGTTCAAGATATTCTCACCTCCCGGATGGGAAGAAGTTATTGTTTAATGTTTATTGCATAAACAAAATGTCTCTTTTGTATTTTACAGCCCGGGAGTGCTGTCTTTTACCATGGGGGAATGTGTAGCCCTGGTGGTAGGCACACGCAGTACCCTGGAGAGTGTGTGGCGAGACAGCAGTTTAATGCTAAATATTCATTCACTCGACATATACTAGACACACCCTTAGGGTAGTGGAGTTTACTCTTGAGGGAGTGGTCAAGGTATGTGTTAGAGTGATTTTGAGTCTAGTTCCTGTCTTCGGACAGTGAGGACGTGTAGAGTCAGTGTCTAGACTTCAGAGAGAGAAGACGTCTGGAGGGAGGAAGGAGTCTAGCCTGCTTTATCATCAGTTCATATCGTGGAGTCTGGTATAGGTGTTTGAATTCACCTTAGTCCTAGTCAGAGCTGTATCACCTCCTCAGCATACACTGAAGGAAAGAAGAAGATTAGTGCAGAAAGTCTTCAGCATCCCTGTCTAAAGGACGGTATCAGGTTCAGAGACGTGCTCCTGCCTGTTGATAACTGAGCATCTGTAGCTAACTTTGAAGGAAGGAAAAGAAAGAAGTGACTGCTCGACCCTTGGCTAGTTTGAGTGCTTATGTTACCAGCGTGGACAAGGCGAAAGGCAAAGTGGATTTATTGGATTAGTGCTTACGGATTGAAGAAGTCCAGCACATTGCACCCGGTCACTGGGGACCGAAGGGTCACTGTTGTTTCAAGCACAGTGATAAGAAAACCAGGAATTTACCGGACCCTAGGTCGCGGCAGACAGCCCCTTATAGTCAGTACGTAATTGGGGTCAGGAGAAGTGAAGACTTTGAGTCAGTGCACGACAAGATAAGAATTCAGCTTCTTCGCAGGAAGGCTCCTAACACAAAGCTGACTGGGCGGTACAGCTATAGATTAGCTGGAGATTTTGAGGGAACTACGCTTCAGGCTGGTTGTACTCGTTGTATTGGAAGTAAAGGAGGCCCCTAACTTGTCCAGCTGCTGTCTCAAGATACACTCTCCTTGGATCAGCCTCCCTGGGACCTGCCTGAACATCTTACAAGTAAAGGTATGGAAAGACGCTGACCGTGTGAGACTGTGTTCTTTATCTGCACCCGACTTCACAAATCCCATAGACTTTGAGGGACCAGTCCCACCTGTAGGGGACCCGACATCTAGCTGCCTCACCATCCCCTCAGAGATCTACAGCAGCGCTGGTACTAATTACCAGAATACTACAGGTGGCGTCACGAACTGTACATAAATCAATCCCCTGTAAATATATCCCCAACATACGCCAGACCGCCCGGGCCACAGACCGAGCCACAGCTACCTGTGATAAAACCCCATAGACTTCCATGGGCTCGGCTCTGAGTACCCCATTGCCCTGGTAATCCACAATTGTGGTGGCGGGTCGACACAGAGCTCCTTCAGGAATCAGTCTTATCTCCTCTCCCTCCAAGACTAGAAACTGAACTGTTCTGTCCTGAGACAGGAAACTTGAATGACCCTGACTGCTATGTCACACCAACCTAAATCATCTAAGTTGCCCTCTGGTGGCAGTGTTGGGAAATGTGTGTTGTGAATGAATACCAGGCTTCACAGTTACCTTTCTGTGCATTTTCCAGGAGACATGTGTGCCTTGCGCAGCTGGGCCACACAGATGCGAGAGACCTGCGCGAGTTTCTCGCATTGCAGTTGTAAGTGTGACCCCGGCCTTACAGTGATTTCCGCTCAGCATTGACGGAAGTGAAGCAAATTGTTAAAACCCATGCTCTGCAGCCCAGTCCTGAATGAACCAGAACTGCATCTTCTCGGCCTCCGCCCCATTCATTGCCTATGGAACTGCAGAGTACAGCTATTTCTTATCAGTCCCATAAACAATGAATGGAGCGAAGGTCAATCATGCACACCTCCGCTGCACAGCCTCGTTCTCAGGATTTCTGGGGTGCCCAGCAGATACCCCCCCAGCGAATAGATATTATCTATCATAATGAGAGGGCATAACTTTTTTGGCGGTGGAATAACCCTTTAATAACATTGATCTTCTGATTTGGGCCAAAGACACCAGAGCCTGGGCGCAACCGCAACCCCTGCACCGACTGCAGACCCCCCAAGTCTTGTGCACGTCCTCATACTTTATTACATCCCCCTAAATGTGCCGTTAAGTGTGCAATGAACATTAAACTCCATCATTTCATTACCCGGAGGCTGCGTTATCACAAATGTCACATTTTATTTTTACGTCTCTCTCTCAGGGATGTGCAGCTGGGACATAACGCTAAGCTGTCCCCTGGGATGTGCGGTGATTACATAACCAGATCCCCGGTGATCCACCATCATCATCACTGCAACATATTTAAAAAAAAGAGCAACAATGTAACACTCGATGCAATAAATAAATAAACAAGAAAAAGTCCTTGTGGGTGTCAGACATCTCCACCATAGGGGAATCCCTGGGGGGCTTAGGGGGATTGTTCAGCACAGCGCCTGTGACATCACTGGAGCTGAGAAACACTGCAGGATCTGAGGGAGGGATGGGATGGAGGAGTTGGGGGGGAAGATCCTCCTCCTCCTTCCCTCCTTCCCTCCTTCCCCTCCTGGACCACCGGTTTATACAGAAAACAGAGACATGCTAGAGAGAGAAGAGACAGAGAAGAGACAGAGAGAGCTGGAGGATGGGGGGACATAAGCAGGAAAATCAATAGTAAATGAATCCTTCATTAAATCCACTAGATGGAGCCTGGTGACATTCTGCTGGATCACATTAGTGCAGCAAGGTAGGAAAGGGATCAGATCCTCTGAATTGTGCAATTAGCAAAAAAAAAGGAAAGGAATAAGCAAGAGGGGGGAAAAAAACCCTGCCCCCTGCAGCAAGCCCCCAGCTGCTGCCTGACATCCCCCCATGCAAGTGGTCGCCTGAGGAGGGGGCTAGGAAAACAGCAGCAGCAGCAGCATCCTTGGAGCCCAGGGCTGGTGGTGTCTGGAGCCCTCAATGGCAGCATTAGGACCAGTTGCAGGTAAGACTGTGCTGTCCCTGGTTGGCTGGAGGTGCTGGTTGTGGGGGGTGCCATGAATTACAGGTGGGGTGCGCAGTATATGTCTCCTGCCATACACATTGGATTTCTTGAGCCTGTTGTTTGCAGCTGGAGAGATCTGCCGGTCAGGTAGGTGGCAGAGTTTGAGCACAGAGTGGGCATGTGGCTTGTAAAGGGTTAATGCTGCATTTTTTTTTTTTAAATGAAAATGGAATATCCGTCAATCAAGGTAATGATGTCCGTGGAAGTTGTCGGCAGGTGGAGGTCGGGGTCTGTGGACGGGGGATTTGGTTTCCCGTCTGTTCCAGAATTTTACATTTTTTTTTAGTTTTTTCTTTTATAGGGACCTTGTGATTCTGCGGGATGGAGCGGGACTTCTCGCCACGGTGGATCACAACGCAAACATTAGGGGGAGCGCCCACAAACTGATGGGCCGGTGATATCTGTATCCGGGCAAATGTGTTGTCAGTCAGGAAAAATGGGAAGAAGGGTCAGTAATTGGCTGCCATCTTTAATTTACCAGAATAGTGTTGGCTACAGATGTAGCAGAGGTGAAATCGCCCAAGGAGCAATATGACAAATTTAACTCTGATCCATCTTAAAATCAAGCTTTGTTGCATTTTACAAACTTAGCTGTGCACACGACAAACATAGCCCTGCACATTACAAACATAACTCTGCACAAGGCAAACATAGCCCTGCACATTACAAACATAACTCTGCACAAGGCAAACATAGCCCTGCACATTACAAACATAACTCTGCACAAGGCAAACATAGCCCTGCACATTACAAACATAACTCTGCACAAGGCAAACATAGCCCTGCACATTACAAACATTACTCTGCACAAGGCAAACATAGCCCTGCACATTACAAACATAACTCTGCACAAGGCAAACATAGCCCTGCACATTACAAACATAACTCTGCACAAGGCAAACATAGCCCTGCACATTATAAACATAACTCTGCACATTACAAACATAACTCTGCACAGGGCAAACATAGCCCTGCACATTACAAACATAACTCTGCACAGGGCAAACATAGCCCTGCACATTACAAACATAACTCTGCACAAGGCAAACATAACTCTGCACAGGGCAAACATAACTCTGCACAGGGCAAACATAGCCCTGCACATTACAAACATAACTCTCCACAGGACAAACATAGCCCTGCACATTACAAACATAACTCTGCACATTACAAACATAACTCTGCACAGGGCAAACATAACTCTGCACATTACAAACATAACTCTCCACAGGACAAACATAGCCCTGCACATTACAAACATAACTCTGCACAGGGCAAACATAACTCTGCACATTACAAACATAACTCTCCACAGGACAAACATAGCCCTGCACATTACAAACATAACTCTGCACAGGGCAAACATAACTCTGCACATTACAAACATAACTCTCCACAGGACAAACATAGCCCTGCACATTACAAACATAACTCTGCACAGGGCAAACATAGCCCTGCACATGACAAACAAAGCCCTGCACATTACAAACATAACTCTGCACAGGACAAACATAATTCTGCACAGGACAAACATAACTCTGCACAGGACAAACATAGCCCTGCACATTACAAGCATAGCTCTGCACAGGACAAACATAGCTTTGTACATTACAAACATAACTCAGCACATTACAAACATAACTCTGCACAGGACAAACATAACTCTGCACAGAACAAACATAACTCTGCACAGGACAAACATAGCCCTGCACATTACAAGCATAGCTCTGCACAGGACAAACATAGCCCTCCACATTAAAAACATAGCTCTACACAGGGCAAAAATAACTCTGCACACGACAAACATAGCCCTGCACATTACAAACATAGCCCTGCACATTCCAAACTTAGCTCTGCACAGGATAAACATAGTTCTGCACAGGACAAAGAAAGCCCTGCACATTACAAACATAACTCTGCACAGCACATACATAGCTCTGCACAGGACAAACATAACTCTGCACAGGATAAACATAACTCTGCACACAACAAACATAGCCCTGCACAATACAAATATAGCCCTGCACATTACAAACATAGCTCTGCACATTACAAACATAATGCTGCACAGGACAAATATAGCTTTGCACACAACAAACACAGCCCTGCACATTACAAACATAGCTCTGCATAGGACGAACATAGCTCTGCACACGACAAACATAGCCCTGCACATTACACAAAGCTGTGAGCACAACAAACATAGTTTTGTACATGACAAACATAGCTCTGCCCATGACAAACATAACTTTGCACAGGACAAGCATAGTTCCGTACATGACAAACATAGCTCTGCACACGACAAACATAACCCTGCACACGACAAACATAGCCCTGCACATCACTAATATAGCCCTGTGCATGACAACCGAAGCACTGCACATGACAAACATACCTCTGCACACGACAAACATAGCTCTGACGCAAACTTAACCTGCTACATGATAAATGTTGCTTTGCTACCCATGTCATACTTAGCTCTTCTTTATTTTACCAAGTCAGATCTGCTGAATCTGTCTTGACTACACCTGACAAACACACTTCTGCCACATTTGGCAAGCAAAGTTTTGCTACATCTGATACTTTTAGCCCTACCTCATCTAAGAAAACTAAACTGGTTCAAGAAACCTCAAAAGCCTAGCTTTTCAAAATCTAACAAACACAGCTCTGCTGCATCTGACAGATACACATCTCTCAATCTCCCGCTGCATCTGTAACACACAGCTCTACTAATGTGCATCCCACCAGCTTAGTTCTGGCAGATCTAACAAACTCAGCTCTGCTGCATGTGACAAATTCAGCTTTACAACATCTATAGATCCAGAATTAAAACTTTGACAAACTTTTTATTGCTACATATGTCAAACCTTGCTCTGCTATCATCGTCAAACTTAGGTCTGTAACATCTAACAAACCTAACAAACTTAGCTCTGCATTATCTGACAAACCCAGCTACATCTAATCTAAGTAAATCTTGCTCGCTGCGCTCTACTACATCTTACCTACTTATCCCTCGCAAATCCTACAATATTTGATTTTCTAACTATGACACATTTAGCTCAACTACAGAAAATAAATTAGTTAATAGTTTTACAACTGATAAAAACCTGTAGAAAATGAGTAACCGCACCGGCAACTGCGCGAGTATCTCCGTAAGAAGGGACTACCGATCTAGCAGAGCTGAATTTGTCATGAAGTCCTTCTACAGCTTCATCAATCAGACATCCTGGTAACACATTGAGAGATGTTGTAAGGCGACTGGCAGTCCTGTGGAATCGTAAAACATACACTTGTTGCTATAGGATGGACTTAATGACAAACTCAGCTCTGCTACATCATCAAGTGAATGTTAAAGGAACATGTCACCCTAAACATATTTTCCGGGACCAAGTCCAAAGATATATTGTTTTATTTCACATATTCACATCTTTCATCTTGGAGACTCAGCTGAGCTGAGTTTGCCATCTGCCACAAGTGCAGAGAAACCTTCAACATTACCATACCTTTTGAGAAGCAAGCTTGTATCCTCTGATAGAAGGATGTAAGGAATTAGTATTTGAGCAATTGTCTTGACTTTCCATGAGCAAATCCATTAACCTGTATTAGGGAATTGCTGTTCATACCATGCAGTCATTTATTGGGACAGTCTGATAATATACCCCTTCTAGGATCTGGGTTCTGGTCTTCAGACCTCCACTATACAGTACGTCAATTGAATGTGAAATAAAATAATGTAAAACCCCCTAGATGTGAATGTGCACATTGTTATAATGCTTTACAATATAGTATTTTCACAATACTAAGCTCCAAAGTTCCTGATTCCTTCCACAATTCTGGCTACCAGCAACCACCACTAGGGGGAGCTCACTGCATTCTGTGTTATTATTGACTTAATATACAACTAGTATGTTGTGAGCTCCCTCTACTGGTGGCTGCAGGAAGCCTCCCCTAGGGATAGATAAGATTCTGGCTACATGCACACTAGAGGGAGCTCCCTGTATACAGAGATACATGATAAGATCTGGCTGCAGCCACCACTAGGAGGAGCTCCCTGTATACAGAGATACATGATAAGATCCTGTCTGCAGCCACCACTAGGGGGGAGCTCCCTGTATACAGAGATACATGATAAGATCCTGTCTACAGTCACCACTAGGAGGAGCTCCTGTATACAGAGATACATGATAAGATCTGGCTGCAGCCACCACTAGGAGGAGCTCCTGTATACAGAGACACATGATAAGATTCCTGTCTGCAGTCACCATAGGGGGAGCTCCCTGTATACAGAGATAATGAAAGATCTGTCTGCAGCCACCACTAGGGGGAGCTCCCTGTATACAGAGATAATGATAAGATCTGTCTGCAGCCACCACTAGGGGGAGCTCCTGTATACAGAGATACTGAGAAGATCTGGTCTACATGTCACCACTAGGGGGAGCTTCCTGTATACAGAGATACATGTAATATTCTGTCTGAAGCCACCATAGGGGAGCTTCTGTATACAGAGATACATGATAAGATCCTGTCTGCAGTCACCACTAGGGGGAGCTCCCTGTATACAGAGATACATGATAAGATCCTGTCTGCAGCCACCATAGGGGGAGCTCCCTGTATACAGAGATACACAATAAGATCCTGTCTGCAGCCACACAAGGGGAGCTCCCTGTATACAGAGATACATGATAAGATCTGTCTGCAGCACCACTAGGGGGAGCTCACTGTATACAGAGATACATATAAGATCTGTCTGCAGCACCACTAGAGGGAGCCCCCTGTATACAGAGATACATGATAAGATTCTGTCTGAGCCACCACTAGGGGGAGCTCCCTGTATACAGAGATACATGATAAGATCCTGTCTGAGCACCACTAGGGGGAGCTCCCTGTATACAGAGATACATGATAGATCCTGTCTGAGCCACCACTAGGAGGAGCTCCCTGTATACAGAGATACATGATAAGATCATGTCTGCAGTCACCACTAGGAGGAGCTCCCTGTATACAGAGATACATGATAAGCATTCTGTCTGCAGCACCACTAGGGGGAGCTCCTGTATACAGAGATACATGATAGATCCTGTCTGACAGTCCACCATTAGGAGGGAGCTCCCTGTATACAGAGATACATGATAAGATCATGTCTGCAGCACCACTAGGGGAGCTCCTGTTATACAGAGATACATGTAATAAGATTACCTGTCTGCAGTTCACCACTAGGGGGAGCTCCCTGTATACAGAGATACATGATAAATCTGTCTGTAGTCACCACTAGGGAGGAGCTCCCTGTATACAGAGATACATGATAAGATTCTGTCTGCAGCCACCACTAGGGGAGCTCCTGTATACAGAGATACATGATAAGATCCTGTCTGCAGCCACCACTAGGGGGAGCTCCCTGTATACAGAGATACATGATAAGATCCTGTCTGCAGCCACCACTAGGGGGAGCTCCCTGTATACAGAGATACATGATAAGATCCTGTCTGCAGCACCACTAGGGGGAGCCCCTGTATACAGAGATACATGATAAGATCCTGTCTGCAGTCCACCACTAGGGGAGCTCACTGTATACAGAGATACATGATAAGATCCTGTCTGCAGCCACCACTAGGGGGAGCTCCCTGTATACAGAGATACATGATAAGATTCTGTCTGCAGCACCACTAGGGGGAGCTCCCTGTATACAGAGATACATGATAAGATCCTGTCTGCAGCCACCACTAGGGGGAGCTCCCTGTATACAGAGATACAGATAGATTCTGTCTGAGCACCACTAGGGGGAGCTCCCTGTATACAGAGATACATGATAAGATTCTGTCTGCAGTCACCACTAGGGGGAGCTCCCTGTATACAGAGATACATGATAAAGATCCTGTCGAGCGTCACCCATAGGGGGAGCTCCCTGTATACAGAGATACATGATAAGATCCTGTCTGACCACCACTAGGGGGAGCTCCCTGTATACAGAGATACATGATAAGATTCTGTCTGCAGCCACCACTAGGGGGAGCCCCTGTATACAGAGATACATGATAAGATTCTGTCTGCAGTCACCACTAGGGGGAGCTCCCTGTATACAGAGATACATGATAAGAATCTGTCTGCAGTCACCACTAGGGGAGCTCCCTGTATACAGAGATACATGATAAGATCCTGTCTGCAGCCACCATAGGGGAGCACCCTGTATACAGAGATACATGATAAGATTCTCTCTGCAGTCACCACTAGGGGGAGCGCCCTGTATACAGAGATACATGATAAAAATCTGTCTGCAGTCACCATAGGGGGAGCTCCCTGTATACAGAGATACATGATAAGATCCTGTCTGCACCCACCATTAGGGGGAGCTCCCTGTATACAGAGATACATGATAAGATCTGTCTGTAATCACCACTAGGGGAGCTCCCTGTATACAGAGATACATGATAAGATTCTCTCTGCAGTCACCACTAGGGGGAGCTCCCTGTATACAGAGATACACATAAGAATCTGTCTGCAGCCACCACTAGGGGGAGCTCCCTGTATACAGAGATACATGATAAGATCCTGTCTGCAGTCCACCATTAGGGGGAGCTCCCTGTATACAGAGATACATGATAAGAATCTGTCTGCAATCACCACTAGGAGGAGCTCCCTGTATACAGAGATACATGATAAGAATCTGTCTGCAGTCACCACTAGGAGGAGCTCCCTGTATACAGAGATAACATGATAAGATCCTATCTGCAGTCACCACTAGGGGGAGCTCCCTGTATACAGAGATACATGATAAGATCCTGTCTGTAATCACCACTAGGGGGAGCTCCCTGTATACAGAGATACATGATAAGATTCTCTCTGCAGTCACCACTAGGGGGAGCTCCCTGTATACAGAGATACATGATAAGATTCTGTCTGCAGACACCACTAGGGGGAGCTCCCTGTATACAGAGATACATGATAAGATTCTCTCTGCAGTCACCTCTAGGGGGAGCTCCCTGTATACAGAGATACATGATAAGATTCTGTCTGCAGTCACCACTAGGGGGAGCTCCCTGTATACAGAGGTACATGAGAAGATCCTGTCTGAAGCCACCACTAGAGGGAGCTCCCTCCATAAGTATTTTTACAGCTAGCTCTGAACACCACAGTAGGTCTATAAATCTAGAGTTGCTCTGTTTATTGCTTTAGTTAGTGGGTAATTGAATGCCCAGAACTCATTGTCAAATCTGTAACTTATAATATTTTTATATGGGTTGCATTCTACCTTTAAAGATTTGTTTTCACATAAAATATTCTTGGTGAGGTGCAGCAAATCTGAATGTTATGTCACAAAGATTACATATTACATAGAGTCAACCTAAATGTGTAAGGGAATACATAGAACCGTTCTGCTTGTGTGCGTATATGCAAACTCTATCTATCTATTATCTATCACATTTTCTGTGGTGTGGACGGATCCCGTATTTCCTGACATATCACCGATCTCCTGATTTTTATGTTTTGTATGGATATAAATAATCCCACTTCGGGTCTGGCACGCATTTCGCCGGCATACGGCCTTTTCCGGTTAATTACTGACTCGTGAAGCTGGACAGTTAAATGCCTCGAGCAGAATAATTAGCGATGGGCGACAGTTTCACATTTTGTGCTTGTTATTGAGTGAGCAGAAATTGTACATCTCATGCTGTCATCTTGGTGAGCCGGCTCCAGCGCTGGTGTGTGCAGAGCTGGCTTCTATCACTGTACAGATCAGCCTCAGCTGCAGCTTCATACCCCTCCTGCCCCATCCACACCTTGTTATGGGATAACTGAGTTTCTTCTTGTTGTGGTTAGTACAACATCCTTCAGCATGACCGGTTTGGCAGTGGGTCAGTAATGGTGTGGGGTGGCATTTCTTTGGAGGGCCACACAGCCCTCCATGTGCTCGCCAGAGATAGCCTGACTGCCATTAGGTACCAAGATGAGATCCTCAGACCCCTTGTGAGACCATATGTGTCGACCCGCCACCACAATTGTGGGTTACCAGGGCAATGGGGTACTCAGAGCCGAGCCCGTAGAAGTCTATGGGGTTGTCACAGGTAGCGGTGGCTCGGTCTGTGGCCCTGGCGGTCAGGCGTATGTTGGGGGAATATTTACAGGGGATATATATACAGTTCGTGACGCCACCTGTAGTCTTCTGGTAATTTGTACCAGCGCTGCTGTTGAGCTCTGAGGGGATGGTGAGGCAGCTAGATGTCGGGTCCCCTACAGGTGGGACTCTTCCCTCAGGTCGATGGTTATGGTGGGGTTGTGCAGGGATGCAATCAAATAACACAGTCTCACACATCAGCGTCTTTCCATACCTTTTTACTTCAAGTTGTTCAGGCAGGTCCCAGGGAGGCTGATCCAATGGAGGATGTGTTTTGAGGTAGCAGCTGGACAAGTTAGGGGCCTCCTTTACTTTCAAAATGGTGAGTCCAACCAGCATAAAGCGTAGTTCCCTCATAAACTCCAGCTTCTGCAAGCTGTACTGCCCGGTCAGTGTTGTGGTCGGAGCCTTCCTGTGAGAGAGCTGAGTTCCTATTCTTGCTGATCAGGCTCAAGGTTCTCACTCCCCCTGACCCCAGTTACGTACCGACACTCCAGGGGCTGCTTGCTGTTACCTAAGGTCCAGTAAGCCTCTGGGTTTTCTACCACCATGCGTGAAGCTATAGTGGTGCTTCGGTCTCCAGTGACCGGTGACAACGTGCAGGACTTCTCCAATCCTATAGCACTCAGAATTCCTACCACTGTGCCTTTCGCCTTATCCGCGCTTGTAGCATAAGCATTTCTCACTTCAAAGGTTATTTAGTTCAATCTCTTTCTTAACTTCCTTCTTGAGCTTATTGCCAGAATCTCAGTAATCCTCTAGGCAGGAGCACGTCTCTGAACCTTCACTGTCCTTGGGACAGGAGACTGAAGTATCTGCAAATCACTCCTTTCTCTCAATAGGTGTCTCAGTCTGTCTGACAGTCGGGCATAATTCTGACCAGACTAAGGTGATCTTGCTTCCCTCTACTGGCCTCCACTTCACTGAACTGCACACAGACCCAGGCTGGACTACTTCCTCCCTCCACGTCCAGGCTAGACTGCTGTCTGCACTGAATCACTGCACTGAATGACTGACACTTAACACTCCCTAACGAATGGCTAAATACCCCAAGGGCGTGTCTAAGTGCGTGTTGAAATGAATGTTCATTGAGCATTGAACTGCTATCTCTCCACACATCCTCCAGGGTACTGCGTGTGCCTTCACACCAGGGCTACACATTCCCCCATGGTAAACGACAGCACTCCCGGGCTGTAAAATACAAAGAGACAGAAATTTTTGTTTATGCATTAAACATTAACATTAACTTCTTCCCATCCGGGAGGTAAGGATTTCTTGAACGTTGCAAACAAAACATTAAATATAGAAAAATACAAAATATTAAATAGACATGTTCATATAATAAACAGCAAGATTCTTGTGAAGGACCCGCACCAAACCTTCAACGTGGGTCCTGGGTGGGCTGCAGGACATATGAATGCAGACCTCACTCAGTGCCACACCACACGGGTTTTATTATTCAGAGGTAGTTGTGGTGGTTTTATGTAAAACCAATATTGTGCACCGAAGCGCAACTATTTACAGGATAAGTTCTGGGCTGGCACAGTCCTCAGCCTCTGAGTCCATGTCATAATAAAAGAGCACATATATATATCACATCACAATAAAGTGCAAAAACTCTTTATCTGCTTACCCAGCCGGGTATTCTATTCAATATATAAAATTATGTAAACATTATGTATTCATATCAACGGTACAAACTATTTTTTACTTTTATAAAAACTTATATACATCTTCTTAGATGCGGTAAACCCTGTCTGGGTCCTACCGTTCTTCACATTTCTTTGTTAACTTCGGTTACACTTTCCATCCCGGGCTGGAACAATGCGATGATCCCTAGATCCCATGACTAACAAGTCGTGACCTGCTATCTGAGTTTGGGTCGCCACAGTCCTCGTACGAACCTCTAGGGGCGCAACGGGTGCTTTCGCTTTATGAGACGCTGTTTGCGTTACAGTAATATCCACTTTCTCTCGCGATGCAGAAATAGTCGCTGTGCGCGTCGTCGTGTAAACTGCTGATTGCGATGCTGACTGAATCGCAGGTTGCGATGTAATAGGAGAAGTTAATGAAGAGTATACAGATGTTTCTTCCATTTGCGAGGAGCCTGCAGGGGGCGATGCTGGGGCACGGTCTGATGCAACTGAAGATTGTGACTGGGATGCGCTGGCAATGGTGACGTTACCTGCGCCAGGGACGGGGTCACGAACGATTGTGACATTAAGGGCATACCATCCCTTCATACCCCAGTGTCGTGTATAGGTGACAATGTCTCCATTAACTAGGTCCCTCCCGGGATGACCGATGGGCAGGTGGGATTCTACGTCGCGTCTGCTGACAAAGACCCCTGGGTAGAGGCCCGGTTCTCTGATGAAGCCCCAGCCCTTCCGGAGCTGGAACTCTGTCACACACCCCTGCCGCCGCGGTTCCCTCAGAGTACCTTTTTCTCGACGGACACTTTCCTTATCCGCGATGAGCTCTGCATGCTGCCGCTGTCGGTTGCGCTGAGCCTCCTGCTCTTCCTCCTGCTGGCGTCGCTGTTTCTCTTCACGACGCTGCCACTCACGTTCCCACTGGGCGGTGTAGGCGACGTCATCCAGGCGCGCCATCTCGTCCCAGTCCACGTCTGGTAATGACGGACAGGACCCCTCCGGTGTCCCTGCCGGGGATCGATCATCTGCTGCGGCCTCCTGGCCGGGCGGGCGTTCCGGAACTGGCGGTACCTCCTCAACCTCCTTCGCCTCCACCGCTTCACCGGTGGGATCAGGATCGGTACTTTTGGGGATAGCCTCCGGTTGCTCCTTTGCCTTGGGCAGCAGAATTTTCGGTAACTCGAATCGTGGGGGATCGTCGAGAGGGGAGGACACCGTGTTCCACAGTCGCCACTGCATCAGGTTACGTCGGCGTCTCTCGATCTCTTCCAATCCAAGTTGGTGCTGGACCATCTTTTTCAGTCGTGCATTCTCCTCTTTAATCTCCAACAATGCTTGCTGCAGGTGCAGGACCACGGATGGTTCCGGTTCTAGTGGCAGCTTGGCTGGGGCACGGGGCCTGCCTTCCTCCGCTTCCCTGCTCGGCTGCACACGTCCTGCTTCCATGATGTTCCAGAGCGTTCTTTCATCTTCCACCAGAGACGTCCGGTCTCTTCCGTGGAGGCGGGGTTTGCGTCTCCTCCTCTTCGCAGGGAAGGTGAAGAGGAGCGGACCTCCTTTGCTGTAGGGCAGGATCGCATATTGTAATAGCACTTTGAGAGGGCAGGCATTCTCTTCGCGCCACAGGGGGGTACACGCCCACGAAGGTACGCCCACCTTCTTCTCCAGCGCCTGAGGGCGCGAATATGGCGACAAAGATGGCGATTTTTGGCGCCAAAAGTGCAAACAGTTCTTTTTCACAAAAACAATTCCATAGGCACACAGGGCTCGCAATTTTGCGAGTTTCGCATCCTGTTCGTGACGCCAATTTTTTTGTGTCGACCCGCCACCACAATTGTGGGTTACCAGGGCAATGGGGTACTCAGAGCCGAGCCCGTAGAAGTCTATGGGGTTGTCACAGGTAGCGGTGGCTCGGTCTGTGGCCCTGGCGGTCAGGCGTATGTTGGGGGGTATATTTACAGGGGATATATATACAGTTCGTGACGCCACCTGTAGTCTTCTGGTAATTTGTACCAGCGCTGCTGTTGAGCTCTGAGGGGATGGTGAGGCAGCTAGATGTCGGGTCCCCTACAGGTGGGACTCTTCCCTCAGGTCGATGGTTATGGTGGGGTTGTGCAGGGATGCAATCAAATAACACAGTCTCACACATCAGCGTCTTTCCATACCTTTTTACTTCAAGTTGTTCAGGCAGGTCCCAGAGAGGCTGATCCAATGGAGGATGTGTTTTGAGGTAGCAGCTGGACAAGTTAGGGGCCTCCTTTACTTTCAAAATGGTGAGTCCAACCAGATAAAGCGTAGTTCCCTCATAAACTCCAGCTTCTGCAAGCTGTACTGCCCGTCAGTGTTGTGGTCGGAGCCTTCCTGTGAGAGAGCTGAGTTCCTATTCTTGCTGATCAGGCTCAAGGTTCTCACTCCCCTGACCCCAGTTACGTACCGACACTCCAGGGGCTGCTTGCTGTTACCTAAGGTCCAGTAAGCCTCTGGGTTTTCTACCACCATGCGTGAAGCTATAGTGGTGCTTCGGTCTCCAGTGACCGGTGACAACGTGCAGGACTTCTCCAATCCTATAGCACTCAGAATTCCTACCACTGTGCCTTTCGCCTTGTCCGCGCTTGTAGCATAAGCATTTCTCACTTCAAAGGTTATTTAGTTCAATCTCTTTCTTAACTTCCTTCTTGAGCTTATTGCCAGAATCACAGTAATCCTCTAGGCAGGAGCACGTCTCTGAACCTTCACTGTCCTTGGGACAGGAGACTGAAGTATCTGCAAATCACTCCTTTCTCTCAATAGGTGTCTCAGTCTGTCTGACAGTCGGGCACAATTCTGACCAGACTAAGGTGATCTTGCTTCCTCTACTGGCCTCCACTTCACTGAACTGCACACAGACCCAGGCTGGACTACTTCCTCCTCCACGTCCAGGCTAGACTGCTGTCTGCACTGAATCACTGCACTGAATGACTGACACTTAACACTCCCTAACGAATGGCTAAATACCCAAGGGCGTGTCTAAGTGCGTGTTGAAATGAATGTTCATTGAGCATTGAACTGCTATCTCTCCACACATCCTCCAGGGTACTGCGTGTGCCTTCACACCAGGGCTACACACATATGCTGGTGCGGTTGGCCCTGGGTTCCTCCTAATGCAGGACAATGCCAGACCTCATGTGGCTGGAGTGTGTCAGCAGTTCCTGCAAGATGAAGGCATTGAAGCTATGGACTGGCCCGCCTGTTCCCCAGACCTGAATCCGATTGAGCACATCTGGGACAGCATACATCGCTCCATCTACCAACGTCACGTTGCACCACAGACTGTCCAGGAGTTGACGGATGCTTAAGTCCAGGTCTGGGAGGAGATCCCTCAGGAGAACATCATCAGGAGCATGCCCAGGCGTTGTAGGGAGGTCACACAGGCACGTGGAGGCCCCACACAATACTGAGCATCATTTTGACTTGTTTCCACTTTAATTTTGTCTTGTTTTGATTTCATTTTGACTTGTTTCCACTTTCATTTTGGGGGTCTCTCCAAATCCAGGCCTCCATTGGTTCAAAAATTTGATTTCCATTGATGATTTTTGTGTGATTTTGTTGTCAGCACATTCAACTTTGTACAGAACAAAGTATTCAATGAGAATATTTCATTCATTTAGATCTAGGATGTGTTATTTGAGTGTTCCCTTTATTTTTTGAGCAGTGTATATATATATATATATATATATATATATATATGCTGTATATATATATTATATATATATATTATCCCACTTGCCACCTCCACAGTGCAAGTGGGAAGAGCAAGGCAAAGTGCCAGAATTGGCTGCGGGCTGCTATTTTAAGGCTGGGGGGTAAACGTCCATGGTCCCATACCAGCCTGAGAATACCAGCCCTCAGCTGTCTGCTTTAGCTTGGCTGGTTGTCATAAATGAGGGGACCACATGTCATTTTTTGTAATAATTTAAAAAAAAAGACGGGACCGCTCTATTCTTGCTAACCACCCATGATAAAGCAGACAGCTGAGGGTTGCATCTGGCATCTGTTCGTTTTGCCATGCTGGTTATCAAAAATATATCAGACCCCACGTCATTTTTTTCGTAATTTATTTATTTATAGCGCAGGTGGAGGCTGATGAATACTCTCATCAGCCTGCCTGCTCTCGCTGTTATTAGCCGAAGCCTCTGTGACTGAAGGCAAACTTTTTACCGCCGGTCACAGCTGCTGGCGCTCTGATGGACAGTAATAATCTTACTGACGGTCAGAACCGCTGGTGTTGCTCACGCTGTCATGCAGATGACAACGTGGGAAACACCCAATGTTTTGGTATCGAATGCAACACAAAAACTACTGCAAGAAAATGGTGCAAAATTTTGAATGAAACCCAATTTCAAGAAGCACGAAAAATGGCCCCAAAGATGTTCGTATCCCTTAAATAATCTGCGAAAGTAAGTTATTGATCAGCAAACTTGTTCAACATTGGTCCACCAACCTGTACCCCAGATTGATCGTAAGACCTGTCCATCAGCATGTACGGCAAAGCACGCTATACAGCATCTCATCCAGTGCCACCAAGAAGACATGAGAAGAGAAAGACATGCAACGCTGGAGCACGGCTGGGTATGTTTATTAACCCACCCAACCCACCAGAACTTCCTGTAGGGCATTGACATAAATGACAGCATCCACGTCCCCCCACCACCCGCAGTGACCTCGGGTGACCACACAGGTGATATGTCTTGTTTCTGGCGGACTGTGTTGTGGCTCTTGGCGCTGTGATTACAATGTGTGACAGGACTCATAAACACACATGTTCTTTCCAATGTATTACAACGCTGCAAACATCCAAATATTTGTCCCTGCCAAGAGGTGGTACTTGGGATCCTCGGTCCGCGCTCACATTGATTGTTTTACACTGGAGAAGTAGAGAGCGTTCACAACGGTGACATGAAGCAGAGACACTTGAGATATTTCTGTGCACATTAGAGGATAGCCTGCAGGTTGATGAGAATGCCGATAGCAGAGATGTATTTATGTTGGTTTTCGCAGCTGCCCAGTAACCTCTGAGACGCACGTAATATTTGCTCTTAGTTACCACTTAGTATAAACCAGTGCATGCACTTTTATAAGTTGAGACTGCTGGTGCTCCTTCATTGAAACCTGTGGATGTTACTGGGAGGTTGACTGGCGAGCACAATATGTCCAATTGTGTTTTTCAAAAATACAAAAACAGTAGTAAGTGTTGACTCCTGGGCCTGATACTGGTGGAAAGGACGTGATACCAAATCCAGGGCAAGCATCTGTTTACATGGACCGACCGGCGGCACTAAATGACTTCCGATCGGTAAACATTAGACAATTAGGTAGACTATTGTGATTTTACCCGCTGATCTAGCGTTTTGCTCGCTCATCAGGTGATTGGCATCCATTTCTTAAGAATTCTCATTCGCGATAATCTTCAGTAAAAATGCAGCTTAAGTTTTTCTTAATATTTAGCTAAAGTCATTATTTTACTATATGTGTCCTCTAAGAATCACCTGCAGCACAACTATCTAGCAAGTGGGAGTGAGTAGCACTCATTATTAAGGTGTGAAACCCTGGGGCATAGTGAGTGCTATAGAGGTGCATGCAGACTGAACTGCAGATACTGAAGCTTTTCCAAAATGATGACAGCCATCCCTCCTGCATGAGTTTGCCACCATTAGAAGAGGGCTGGTAATGGCACTAGAGATGAGCCGATCAGGATAAATTAAAATTTGCCTGTTCTAGCAAATTTCTCGGGAGATTCAGTTCTCAAGAAGTTATTCTCCGTGAATGTAATGGCCCTTATTATACTCTAGGCTCTCTTTAGACCCCAGAGCATAATAAATGTAATATGTAAAAAATTATTGAAATCCTTATATTCACCTCACCGTTTCTCCTTTCTGGCCCCTCCGCGCCTCATCGCCACCCATCTGGGCCTCGTCACATCTTCATATTGGTGTCAGCTGCTGGACCTTGGCCGCTAGGCTCGGGAGGGTTCTGCGCATGCACCTACAAAGGTCGCGGTGCACATGGTGATGTCGTATGTCTTGTATGGACAGATGCCAGTGAAAAGCGTAAGGGTCCGGGGGCGTGTATAAGTTTTTTTTATTTTTATGTTTTAATTTGCCTTTTATGGTTAAGAAAAATAATGACTGGCAGTTGACATTTTGTTTGATCTAAGCGGAAGCGTCTTTCAAGAGATCCATGTTTTGGAAAAGGCAGATTTTTGTAAAATTTGAGTAGAATTCAACTCCACTCTAATTTATTCGCTCATCTTAAAATGCCACCATAGTAAAATGCACCGAGACTTATTCCTAACTGTGAAGCGTGTATCTGCCAAATAATCCAAATAATTAATTGATTAGATACCAAATAGTGGTGAGGAGTATCTGCACCAGTGAGAATAAGAGCGGCTATGCAGGAGTGTGTGCTCACATCACAAAGGTCAGGGAGACTGAGGTCTGTGGGCCGAAAACTGCTGCAGGAAACTGTTGCCGAAGAGGGGTGACAGTGGGAAAGTCTGTGACCAAAACTGTCAGTTCATATTAGTAAAAGCAGTGACAACAGAAAAAAGGAGGAGCTGCTGAAGTGATTGCCATCATTAGTTTGAGTTGCAAGTGTGTAGCCCTGGTGGTAGGCACACGCAGTACCCTGGGGAGTGTATGGCGAGACGGCGGCTTAAAGCTCAATATGCATTCATTCTACACACACTAGACACCCCCTTGGGGTAGTGAAGTATACTCTAGGGAGTGGTCAAGAAGGTATGTGTAGGCGTGATTTTAGAGAGTCTAGTTCCTGTCTTCGGGCAGTAAGGACGTGGAGAGTCTGCGTCTGGACTACAGTGAGAGAGTCTGCATCTGGAGGGAGGAAGGAGTCTAGATTGCTATCTCATCAGCTTGGAAAGTGGAGTCTGGTATAGGTGTTGGAATACACCTTAGTCTGGTCAGAGCTGTGTCATCTCCTCAGCATACATTGAAGGAAAGAACAAGTTGTAACCCAGAAAGTCTTCAGCATTCCTGTCTAAAGGACAGTATCAGGTACAGAGACGTGCTCCTGCCTGTGATAACTGAGCATCTGTGGTTAGCTTGATCGGAAGGAAAAAGATTGGAAGTGACTGCTCGACCCCTGGCTAGTAAGAGTGTTTATGTTACCAGCGTGGACAAGGCGAAAGGCAAGTGGATTAGAGAATTGGCGCTTCAGGATTGCAGAAGTCCAGCGCCTTGTTACCGGTCACTGGGGACCGAAGAGTCACTGTTGCTTCAGGCACAGTGACAGGACAACCAGGAATCTACCGGACCCTAGGTCGCGGCAGACAAGCCCCTTATAGTCGGTACGTAGCTGGGGTCAGGGGGAGTGAACACTTTGGAGTTCTGCAGGACAAACATAAGTATTCAGCTCCTTCACAGGAAGATCCCTAACACTAAGCTGACTGGGCAGGAACAGCTAAGATTTGCTGGAATCATAGAGGGAACTACGCTTCAGGCTGGTTGTACTCGTTTATTGGAGTTAAAGGAGGCCCTAACTTGTCCAGCTGCCGTCTCAAGATACACTCTCCTTGGATCAGCCTCCCTGGGACCTGCCTTATCATTCTGCAAGTAAAGGTATGGAAAGACGCTGACCGTGTGAGACTGTGTTCTTTATCTGCACCCGACTTCACAAATCCCATAGACTTTGAGGGACCAGTCCCACCTGTAGGGGACCCGACATCTAGCTGCCTCACCATCCCCTCAGAGATCTACAGCAGCGCTGGTACTAATTACCAGAATACTACAGGTGGCGTCACGAACTGTACATAAATCAATCCCCTGTAAATATATCCCCAACATACGCCAGACCGCCAGGGCCACAGACCGAGCCACAGCTACCTGTGACAATCCCCATAGACTTCTACGGGCTCGGCTCTGAGTACCCCATTGCCCTGGTAACCCACAATTGTGGTGGCGGGTCGACACAACTAAACTTGGCGTCACGAACAGGATACCAAACTCGCGAAATTGCGAGCCTGCGTGCCTAAGAACTTGTTTTTGTGAAAAGGACTGTTTGCACTTTTGGCGCCAAAATCGCCATTTTTGTCGCCATATTCGCGCCCTCAGGCGCTGGAGAAGAAGGTGGGCGTACCTTCGTGGGCGTCTACCCCCTGTGGCGCGAAGAAAATGCCTGCCCTCTCAAAGTGCTACTATAACATGCGGTCCTGCCCTACAGCAAAGGAGGTCCGCCTCCTCTTCACCTTCCCTGCGAGGAGGAGGAGACGCAAACCCCACCTCCACGGAAGAGACCGGATGTCTCCACAGAAGAAAGAAGAAAAAATCTTCTGGAGCGTGATGGAGGCAGGACGTGTGGAGCCGAGCGGGGCAGCGGAGGAAGGCAGGCCCCGTGCCCCGCCAAGCTGCCATCGGCATCCGAGGCCTATGCGATCCTGCACCTGCAACAGGCGTTGTTAGAGGTTCGGGAGGAGAACTCACGCCTAAAGAAGTTGTTCCAACCTGGACTGGAGGAGATTGAGAGGCGCCGGTGTAATCTGCTGAAGTGGCAAATGACGAACACGGCGTCCTCTCCCCTCAACGAACCCCCACGATTCAAAGTACCGAAAAGTCTGCTGCCCAAGGCGAAGGAGCAACCGGAGGCTGCCCCCGAAAGTACCGTTCCCGATCCCACTGGTGAAGCGGTGGATGCGGAGGAGGTTGAGGAGGTACAGCCAATCCCGGAACGCCCGCCCGGCCAAGAGGCCGCAGCAGATTATCGGTCCCCGGCAGGGACACCGGAGGGGTCCTGTCCGTCACTACCAGATGTGGACTGGGACGAGATGGCGCGCCTGGATGACGTCGCCTACACCGCCCAGTGGGAGCAAGAATGGCAGAGTCGTGAGGAGACGAAGAGGCGCCAGCAGGAGGAAGCGCGGGAAATCAAGAAGAACCGCCAGCGACAGTTTGCTGAGCTGATTGCCGACAAGGAGACTGTCCGTCGTGACAAAGGTACCTTACGGGAACCGCGGCGGCAGGGGTGTGTGACTGAGTTCCAGCTCCGGAAGGGCTGGGGCTTTATCCGAGAACCGGGCCTCTACCCAGCGGTCTTCGTCAGCAGGCGTGACGTGGAATCTCACCTGCCACAAGGCCATTCCGGGAGGGACTTAGTAAACGGCGACATAGTCACCTATACGCGGCATTGGGGAATGAAGGGGTGGTATGCCCTGAACGTCGCCATCGTCCGCGACCCCGTCCCAGACGCCGGTACCGTCACCATTACCGCAGCGTCCCCGTACTCAGCTTCAGCAGCATCGGCCGTGCCCCAGCATCGCCCCTTCAAAGTCATCGCAACATGCGACCCAAGGTCTATCGCAAGTAAAAGCCACTTCCATATCGCCAAATGCGACCCAGTCTAGATCGCAAACCCTGACGCGGTCTATATCATTGACTGTAATGGAGACGCAATCGGTGTCATGCGAAGAAAGTGTACCCGTTGCGCCCCTGGAGGTTCAAACCAGAACTGTCGCAACCCAGACCCTGATCGCAGCACATGATTTGCTGGTCCTGGGATCAAGGGCCCATTGCGTTGTTCCAGCCCCCGGGGTGGAAGATGTGGTGGAAAATGTCTTAGTAGCTGATGAATAAGTGGTAAAGAGTTGGTGAGATCCATATCGGGTCTACCATCAGTACTATAGCAGAAAGTTTAAAATGTTTTTGAAAAAGTATTGCACAAGTTATATATAATGAATATATATTCCTAATTATAGAATGCCCGGCTGGGTAATTGATAATTGATAATTGGTAATTGGTAATTGATAATTAATATATGATAAACAGTTGCACTTTTACAATGTGATTTATTATGTCTTCTTTTATAAATGGACTTTTTGAGGTAAAGGACTATGCTTACCCAGAACTCTTTTGTACATAGTTGCGCTTCAGCGCCCTATCTTGGTTTTACATAAACCATCCATATCTACCTCTGAAAAACAAAACCCGTGTGGTGTGGCACTGAGTGAGGTCTGCACTTGGATGTCCTGCAGCCCACCCAGGACCCACGTTGAAGGTTTGGTGCGGGTCCTTCACAAGTATCTTGTATATCTATTTATTGAAAATGCTATTTGATACTATTTGTATTAAAGTTTGTAACGTTCGAAGTATTCTTACCTCCCGGATGGGAAGATGTTATTGTTATTGTTATTGCATAAACAAAATTTTTCTGTCTTTTGTATTTCACAGCCCGGGAGTGCTGTCGTTTACCATGGGGGAATGTGTAGCCCTGGTGGTAGGCACACGCAGTACCCTGGGGAGTGTATGGCGAGACGGCGGCTTAAAGCTCAATATGCATTCATTCTACACACACTAGACACCCCCTTGGGGTAGTGAAGTATACTCTAGGGAGTGGTCAAGAAGGTATGTGTAGGCGTGATTTTAGAGAGTCTAGTTCCTGTCTTCGGGCAGTAAGGACGTGGAGAGTCTGCGTCTGGACTACAGTGAGAGAGTCTGCATCTGGAGGGAGGAAGGAGTCTAGATTGCTATCTCATCAGCTTGGAAAGTGGAGTCTGGTATAGGTGTTGGAATACACCTTAGTCTGGTCAGAGCTGTGTCATCTCCTCAGCATACATTGAAGGAAAGAACAAGTTGTAACCCAGAAAGTCTTCAGCATTCCTGTCTAAAGGACAGTATCAGGTACAGAGACGTGCTCCTGCCTGTGATAACTGAGCATCTGTGGTTAGCTTGATCGGAAGGAAAAAGATTGGAAGTGACTGCTCGACCCTGGCTAGTAAGAGTGTTTATGTTACCAGCGTGGACAAGGCGAAAGGCAAGTGGATTAGAGAATTGGCGCTTCAGGATTGCAGAAGTCCAGCGCCTTGTTACCGGTCACTGGGGACCGAAGAGTCACTGTTGCTTCAGGCACAGTGACAGGACAACCAGGAATCTACCGGACCCTAGGTCGCGGCAGACAAGCCCTTATAGTCGGTACGTAGCTGGGGTCAGGGGGAGTGAACACTTTGGAGTTCTGCAGGACAAACATAAGTATTCAGCTCCTTCACAGGAAGATCCCTAACACTAAGCTGACTGGGCAGGAACAGCTAAGATTTGCTGGAATCATAGAGGGAACTACGCTTCAGGCTGGTTGTACTCGTTTATTGGAGTTAAAGGAGGCCCTAACTTGTCCAGCTGCCGTCTCAAGATACACTCTCCTTGGATCAGCCCCCTGGGACCTGCCTTATCATTCTGCAAGTAAAGGTATGGAAAGACGCTGACCGTGTGAGACTGTGTTCTTTATCTGCACCCGACTTCACAAATCCCATAGACTTTGAGGGACCAGTCCCACCTGTAGGGGACCCGACATCTAGCTGCCTCACCATCCCCTCAGAGATCTACAGCAGCGCTGGTACTAATTACCAGAATACTACAGGTGGCGTCACGAACTGTACATAAATCAATCCCTGTAAATATATCCCCAACATACGCCAGACCGCCAGGGCCACAGACCGAGCCACAGCTACCTGTGACAATCCCCATAGACTTCTACGGGCTCGGCTCTGAGTACCCCATTGCCCTGGTAACCCACAATTGTGGTGGCGGGTCGACACACAAGTATCAGCTAAAGTGTATGAAGTGTCCATCTTTGGATGTAACTATTAGTTGTCTACCTTTGGTTCATTTACACTGTTGTCTCTCATGAGATGGTTGAAACCATCAAGCTTGTTGCCTCCCTGTAAGTAACATTTTTGCACTGATATCCGTGCGTATAATTCTGCCCTCCCCAAGTGGAGAACCAGTTTACCATAGAGGGTCCATAACATCCTATCTTATATCTAAATGGGCATACTATCATCATCCAGAAAATAGTAGAGAAAAGTCCTATGCAGGTTGTGACATGTGAATAAATGGGTGACCGAACACAGGTGACCACATGATCTATTATTGCAATTTTCTTTCTCCAGTTTATCCCATTGGAGACAAAACCATTTTTTGCTTTTCTATTTCACTTTTTATATTATTATTATTATTATTATTCATTTTTATAGCGCCATTTATTCCATGGCGCTTTACATGTGAGAGGGGGCGAGTATAGACAAGTACAATAAATATGAGCAATACAGGACACACATAAGTACAGAAGAAGAGAGGACCCTGCCCACGAAGGCTCACAATCTATAGGGGATGGGTGAGGATACACTAGGAGAGGGTAGAGTGGTCATGCGGCGGTTCAGTAGACTGATGATCACTGCTGGTTGTAGGCTTGTCGGAAGAGGTCGGTCTTCAGGATCTTTTTGAAGGTTTCCATGGTAGGCACGAGTCTGATGTGTTGGGGTAGAGAATTCCAGAGTATGGGAGAGGCACGGGAGAAGTCTTGTATGCGGTTGTGGGAAGAAGAGATAAGGGGAGAGTAGAGAAGGAGATCTTGAGAGGATCAAAGGTTGAGCGAGGGTAAGTAGCGGGAGACCATGTCACAGATGTATGGAGGAGACAGGTTGTGGATGGCTTTGTATGTCATAGTTAGGGTTTTGAACTGTTGTCTCTGAACGATAGGAAGCCAATGAAGGGCTTGGCATAGGGGAGAGGCTGGGGAATAACGGGGAGACAGGTAGATTAGTCGGGCAGCAGAGTGCAGTATGGATTGGAGTGGTGCCAGAGTGCTAGAGGGGAGGCCAGAGAGCAGGAGGTTGCAGTAGTCAAGGCGGGAGATGATAAGGGCATGCACTAGTGTTTTTTGTGGTGTCGTGGTCAAAGAATGCACGGATCCGGGAAATATTTTTGAGTTTGAGACGGCAGGAGGAGGCTAGGGTTTGGACATGTGGCTTGAACGAAAGGGCAGAGTTGAGGATCATCGGGAGGCACCGAGCGTGCGGGACTGGGGAAAGTGAGCAGCCGTTGACATTGAGGGATAGGTCTGGTGGAGGGGTAGAGTGAGATGGGGGAAAGATGATGAATTCTGTTTTGTCCATGTTCAGTTTTAGAAAGCGAGCAGAGAAGAAAGCAGAAATAGCAGACAGACATTGTGGGATTTTGGTCAGTAGGGAGGTGAGGTCAGGTCCAGATAGGTAGATCTGCGTGTCGTCGGCATAGAGGTGATACTGCAAACTGTGGGATTCTATGAGCTGTCCCAGGCCGAGGGTGTAGATGGAGAAGAGTAGGGGTCCTAGGACGGAGCCTTGAGGAACACTGACAGAGAGGGGGTGAGGTGAGGAGGTGGTGTGGGAGAGGGAGACACTGAATGTTCGATCTGTTAGATATGATGAGATTTATATAAAAATGTGTGTATATATATATTTTTTTCTGTCTAACACAGCCAACACCGCAATGTTTCTAGATCTGGCTCAGCTCCTGAACCTGCTTCACAGTTGTATGACAGATGTCGGCGAGGAGTTAAGTAGGAAATCATGCATTGCTCTGGAGCCAGAACTGATGCTTAAATAAGTGAAAAATGGAGGAAGTTTGTGAATAAGAAGAGAACACAGTCATTAATATACATTAGAACACACTTAGAAACACTAGAGCAAAAATTTGCTGAAGAGCTGCCTATACCAAATTTCACATCTGATTTAACACTACATGTGCATAGATGAGCTCCCGTATGTTTTCTGGGGAAATACATTTCAGTTCAATTATCAAAATGATCTTGGTACCTGTTTCCGAAAGTAACCAATCACAGTGCAGATATTTTTTTTACATTACATTTAGAGATGAGTGAACCTTTCAAGGTTCGGTTCCGTTAAATTAGACGTTCGCAGAACATGCTCCCCGAACGTACCCAAACACCATTATATTCAATGGGAGGCCAAACTAAACGTCTTAAGGGGTGACAGAAAACTTCCCAAACAGCTAAAATTAGGTATAGACACCATGAAACTGGTATCAATTGATCCACAGTAGAAATTTGCAAATGGCACAGCAGCCGTCAGCCATGGGCCATGCATGAGGTATCAGGGTCTGGCCCAGCATTTACAGCTTGGGATTGAAGTTTCAATGAGGACCTGGTTGTTAAGGGAGGGGTTTGTAAGCCTTCTTAGCTACAGTACCTCATACAACACCTAATTTTTTTTTCCCAGTTAGACTCAGGTGGCACAAACACCAGCTTGGTAGAGCACTAATGTTAGAAAATGTAAGGAAAGTAACACAGATAGTTGACTAAAAGTAAGTGCAGGCCAGCCGGTCTGGGAGCCATACTGCTACAGGCATCACACATGAATGAGACCTAACTTGGAGTACAAATATTTCCCAAAATTAGGGGCAGACAACAGGAAACATGGCATCAATTTACCTAAAATAGAAATTTGATAATAGCACAGCAGAAGTCAGCCACGGGCCATGCATGAGGTATCAGGGTCTGTTCCAGAGTTTACAGCTTTAAACTGAAGTTTCAATTAAGACGTGGTGGCTAAGGGAGCGGTGTAAGCCTTCTTAGTTGGGAGCCCTGATACCTCATGCAATACCTTTTTTTATTCCACCACACTCAGATGACACAAACATCTGTTTCATACAATAAGGAAAGTAACACAGGTAGTTGACTGAAATTAAGTGCAGGCCTGCTTGTCTAGGAGACCTAATTACACAGGTAACCCACCAGATGGAGACCCAACTTGGAGTTTCCACATTTCAAAAAATTATTGTCACACATCACTAAAGTGACATCAATTTCTGCAGAGTAGAAACAGTATAATAGGCCTCTGACACACCTTCCACTACAGGTAATCCACCAGATGGAGACCACACTTGGAGTCTCCAGATTTAAAAAACAATTGTTGGTAACATGAGGCACAGACTGCAATAATGTGAGATCAATGCATGACACTAAAAACGACATCATCGCCAAGTCTGTACAGTCTGGGGTGCAAAAGTTATTGGAGATCCATGACTTGTTCATTTTGATGAAAGTTTGGCAGTCTACACTTTCAGGGAACAGCCGGATGCACTTATCCATCAGGACACCACAAGCAGCACTGAAGGCACATTCTGAGAGAATGCTGGCTGCCGTGCATGACAAAACCTCCAAGGCATAGCAGGCGAGCTCAGATCACTCTTCTATTTTTGAAGACCAAAATGTAAAAGGATCCAAACCTCCCCTAATGGTATTGATATTGAGTTCCATATACTCCTGCACCATCCTCTCCAGTCGTTCACAACGTGTCAGACTTTTACTCTGTTCTGCTGGTGCACAAGCTAATCTAAAAAATGTGTTAAATGACTCACAGAAATCACTTCTGCCACTTACACTGCTGCTGCTGCTAATGTTTTTGCACTGACACCTCAACGTTCCTGGGGTTGGACGTCTAGAACTGTAATGCACACTGTGTGCCTCACTGCTGTCTTGGGGAAAACCACTCTTAAGATTGGCTACAAGCGTGTTTCGATACTCCAGCATGCAAGCATCCCTTTCCAGGAGGGGAGCATCTGGCTAAATTAACTCTTGTACCGTGGATCTAACAGAGTGGCAACCAAGTAGTCAGCACTATTTCTAACCCTAAGAATACAGGCATCATGTTGAAGATAGTGCAGCAAGAAGGCATTTGTAAGGCGCTTCCATGAGGTCCAAGTCCATGGTTTGTTGGTGGCGGGGTAACATTCAAGGTTGCTTCATCCATCCCCTCCTGCCAACCACGGACAACAGAGAGCGGATCATTATCCTCTTCATCTCCTCACTGTTGACCATCTATCACTTCGTCCTCCTCCATTTGTTC
Source organism: Oophaga sylvatica (assembly GCA_033576555.1). Classification (NCBI taxonomy): domain Eukaryota; kingdom Metazoa; phylum Chordata; class Amphibia; order Anura; family Dendrobatidae; genus Oophaga; species Oophaga sylvatica. The sequence continues at coordinate 5,640,481 of JARQOD010000006.1, forward strand.
CTCGGCTCCTGCATCTTCAATAACAGTTTGTCTGATACCAGGAGCCCCTTAATTGCTGTAAGCCACTCTCCCATGGCACCTGCCTGTGCAATGACAGTCCACAAATATCTCAAATTTGTGGACTGTCATTGCACAGGCAGGGGCCATGGGAGAGTGGCTTACAGCAATTAAGGGGGGCTCCTGGTATCAGACCATCTCTTCTGCATCCTCCTCTGCTTCCATCTTTTCCTCTGGGACCATCACCTCCTCACACAGACTATTCAAAGTGTGCTCCAGAAAGTAGATGACCAGAATGGTGATGCTGATGACGGCATTGTCAGCGCTAACCATCTTAGTAGCCATTTCAAAACTGTGCAGAAGGGTGCAGAGGTCCTTCACCTGTGCCCATCCGCAAGCGTGATTTGCACCATGTCCGAACTGCATTGGCCCAGGCTATGCAAAAGGACATACTGCACCAGGGCTCGTCGCTACTGCCACAGCCAATGCATCATGTGCAGAGTGGAATTCCACCATGTCGGAACATTGCTAATCAAATGATTAACCAGTAGGCCAAAATACCTCTGCAGCGATGCACGTCGATGACCTGCGGAGTGTAATCGTCGGAAGTGAGCACACAGTGACTATGATTTCTGCAGCAACGCAGCCATGCAAGGCACGTTGTATGAGGTTGCACACAGCCTTTCCTGGCTCCAGATTTAGTGGAGATAGCCATTGCTCTAGCTCTAACTGAGGTGGGAGATTTCTATCTGCACTGTTGAAATGCGTATCTGATAAAGGGAGAGATTGAGGACACAGTTGGATGCCCTAGATGAGGTGGAGAAGGCAGAAGCAGTGGAGGAACTGTTAGATACAGAGGTTTGTCCTCAAGCCTTGAGGATTCAAAGACTTGTGGAACAGCCTCTTGATGACGCCTGCCACCACAGCCTCCAGTCACCCAGTGAGATATAATGCCTCTGACCATGTTTGCTCATCCAGGTGTCAGTGGTGAAATGCACCCTGGCAAATATAGAGTTTTTCAGGGAAAGGGTGATGTTGTCGGCGACATGCTGGTGTATCGCAGGCACAGCTTTAATAGAAAAGTAATGGCAATTGGGTAACTGGTACTGGGGAACCTTGACAACAATCAACTTTCTGAAACCATCTGTATCCACCAGGCGGAAAGGCAGCATTTCCATGGCCAACAGATTGGAGATGGTGGAGTTCAAGCTCTTAGATTTGCCACGTGTGTGTCGACCCGCCACCACAATTGTGGATTACCAGGGCAATGGGGTACTCAGAGCCGAGCCCATGGGAGTCTATGGGGGTTTTGTCACAGGTAGCTGTGGCTCGGTCTGTGGCCGGGCGGTCTGGCGTATGTTGGGGATATATTTACAGGGGATTGATTATGTACAGTTCGTGACGCCACCTGTAGTGTTCTGGTAATTAGTACCAGCGCTGCTGTAGATCTCTGAGGGGATGGTGAGGCAGCTAGATGTCGGGTCCCCTACAGGTGGGACTGGTCCCTCAAAGTCTATGTGAGTAGTGAAGTCGAGTGCGGTTAAAGAACACAGTCTCACACGGTCAGCGTCTTTCCATACCTTTACTTGCAAGATGATAAGGCAGGTCCCAGGGAGGCTGATCCACGGAGAGTGTATTTTGAGGCAGCGGCTGGACAAGTTAGGGGCTCCTTTATCTCCAATATGGCGAGTGCAACTAGCATGAAGCGTAGTTCCCTCTAATCTTCAGCAATGCTTGCTGTACCTGCCCAGTCAGCTTAGTGTTAGGGGCCTTCCTGTGAAGGAGCTGAATCCTTACGTGGTCCTGCAGAACTCCAAAGTCTTCACTCCCCTGACCCAGCTACGTACTGACTATAAGGGGCTTGTCTGCCGCGACCTAGGGTCCGGTAGATTCCTGGTTTTCCTGTCTCTGTGCCTGAAACAACAGTGACTCTTCGGTCCCCAGTGACCGGTTACAACGTGCTGGACTTCTGCAATCCTTTAAGCACAAATCTTATAAATCCACTTGCCTTTCGCCTTGTCCACGCTGGTAACATAAGCACTCTTACTAGCCCAGGGTCGAGCAGTCACTTCTTTCCTTTTCCTTCCAATCAAGTTAGCCACAGATGCTCAGTTATCACAGGCAGGAGCACGTCACTGTACCTGATACCGTCCTCTAGACAGGAATGCTGAGACTTTCTGGGTTACAACTTGTTCCTTCCTTCAATGTATGTGAGGAGATGACACAGCTCTGACCAGACTAAGGTGTATTCCAACACCTATACCAGACTCCACTTTCCAAGCTGATGAGATAGCAATTAGACTCCTTCCTCCCTCCAGATACAGACTCTCTCACTGTAGTCCAGACGCAGACTCTCCACGTCCTTACTGCCGAAGACAGGAACTAGACTGACTGACTAAAATCACTCCTACACATACCTTCTTGACCACTCCCTAGAGTATACTCCACTACCCTAAGGGTGTGTCTAGTGTGTGTAGAGTGAATGCATATTGAGCATTAAGCCGCTGTCTCGCCATACACTCTCCAGGGTACTACGTGTGCCTACCACCAGGGCTACACATTCCCCCATGGTAAACGACAGCACTCCCGGGCTGTGAAATACAAAAGACATTTCGTTTATGCAATAACATTTAACAATAACATCTTCCATCCGGGAGGTGAGAATACTTTGAACGTTACAAACTTTAATACAAAAATACAAATTAGTATCAAATGTCATTCAATAAATAAATTTACAATATACTTGTGAAGGACCCGCACCAAACCTTCAACGTGGGTCCTGGGTGGGCTGCAGGACGTCCGATTGCAGACCTCAATCAGTGCCACACCATACGGGTTTTGTTTTTCAGAGGTAGTTATGGATGGTTTTTGTAAAACCAAGATAGGGCGCCGAAGCGCAACTATGTACAAGAAAGTTCCGGGTTAGCATAGTCCTTAACCTCAAAAGTCCATTTGTAAAGAAGGACATAATAAATCACATTATCAAAGTGCAACTGTTTATCATATATCAATTATCAATTATCATCTATCAATTACCCATTACCCAGCCGGGCATTCTATAACTAGAAATATATATTCATTATATATAACTTGTGCAATACTTTTTCAAAAACATGTTAAACTTTCTTCTTTCTACTTGTGGTAGATCCGATAGGGATCTCACCAACTCTTTACTATTTATTCATTTTCTGCAAATACTTTTTCCACTACATTTTCCACGCCGGGGGCTGGAACGATGCAATGTGCCCTTGATCCCAAGACCAGCAATTCATGTGCTGCGATCAGGGTCTGGGTTGCGACAGTTCTGGTGCGAACCTCTAGGGGCGCAACTGGTTCAGTCTCTCCACATGACACGATTGCGTCTCAATTACTGTTAATGATATAGACGCGTTAGGGATTGCGATCTAGACTGGGTCGCATGTGGCGATGAAGAGGTGACTTTAATTCGTGATGCACTCTGGGTCGCTAGTTGCGATGACTTTAAAGGGGGCGATGCTGGGGCACGGCCGGATGCTGCTTGAGCTGGAAACGGGGACGCTGCGGTAATGGTGACGGTACCTGCGTCTGGGACGGGGTCGCGGACGATGGCGACGTTCAGGGCATACCACCCTTCATTCCCCAATGCCGCGTATAGGTGACTATGTCGCCGTTTACTAAGTCCCTCCCGGGATGGCCTTGTGGCAGGTGAGATTCCACGTCACGCCTGCTAACGAAGACCGCTGGGTAGAGGCCGGTTCACGGATATAAAGCCCCAGCCCTTCC